>JACEGR010000935.1:0-202579 GCA_014170235.1 Listronotus bonariensis | reverse complement strand
CGGTTGCATATAAAAGCGTGTTATTATTTATTCCCATTCTTCTTAGTTACAGTTAAAAGTGGATGGCAAAACTTAAATGAAAACCCTTTACATACCTACTTTTCAAATCCTTATTTTGTTTTAACTTTAATAAACTGTAAGAAATGTTTATTTGGATAACAAAGTAGATAATCAAACTATAAGTCGTTTTTAGATAATTAAACTTGAAACGCAGAATATTGTTTTCTTCATAGAAATTCCAGTAATTTTTGGAATAAATCCAAATTCGCAACGCATGGTATTTGAATCAGAATAATAAAAAGAGCATTTACTGCGATTTTCTAAAAATACGTACCCGAAAATACACAAAAGTTATGTTGACGAGTCAGAATTAGATTTTTATGTTGTTGTAGGTCAACATCGTTATTTTGACTTTTTGAACAGTGCTGGCGCTGGAGGATAATGGGTCTAAGTTACAGCACAAAATAACTAGCTATGCGTTAGCTAGTCTCTTCTTTGGTTACAGTTACTAAAATTGCACTGTTTTGCATTTTTACTTTATTTGCCTTTTCCTGATGGTATTTGGTTTTTTCCATATTTAAACTATTTATAAAAATCTGTCAAAAATGTTATATGGATGTTAGACTGGGCCAAAAAATACCTTTTCTTTTTTTTTATTATATCGAAAATTCCACACCACTGTTTTTTGACCAATCAAATGTGTAGTTTTGGTGGCATTACCATGAAAACACAAGTATTTATCGGACATTTTTTCTCCTGCCGGGGTACTTTGGAGCGAATTATAGAGGAATTTTTTGACATAATCATTGAATTTGTTTTGACGTCATGTCTGTCATTCGCATACATAATTAAAGAAAATGTTATTTTGTACCAGTTGTAGTATTTCAGACATAACATAATATAAAATAATGTAAGGTTTTAAGTCCCTAAATGACAATTTTATACAACTACAGTTAGTAAAATAATATCATATGTCTGAAGTACTAGACATAAGTGAAGAGCAAACCAAAGCAAGGTATGGGTCTAAAAAATATAAATAAACTATTTTTACCAACTGTAGTAATATAAGGTATATATAATATAAAAGAATAAACAATGATAAGCTCTTACATTACATATATTTGCAACTACAATTTGTAAAAGAGAAAATATTTATTTTATAGTAAAATTTTAAAGCTCGTGTCAAAGTTACAAATATTAATTTAAGAGAATATTATTTAACACAAAGTTGGTGTGAAATTTTCTTACCGAATACCACACGTGCTTAAATTATTCCGGAAAATTTTTCTCGGCCACGAATATTTTAAGAAAATTCTCTAATTTTCAAAATATTCGTGGCCCGTTTTTGACTTATGTTGTATTTTATGTCATAAATGACGCTTGCAAGCCATTACATAACTATCATTTTTTTCTAATAGTAGGGAAGGTAGCGCTATATTTAAAAAGTCAGGCAGGGCCGTATAAACTGTTTAAGGCGCCCTAGGCTACAATTCCTGGAGCGTCTATTTTGAGTGCCAAGCGCCTTATTTACCCTCCGTAATAAAATTTGACGACCCAAAAAATTTCATTCCGAAGCACCTTATTCACAGAGAAATTATTCACCAAAAATCCCCACTCAACCTAAACTTTTTTAAAAAACTCTCCTGTCTAGCGCCTATTACTCCCCTGTCTGGTGAATATTTTTCATAGCGCCCTAGGCTGTAGCCTAGTCAGCCTAATGGATAATACGGCCCTGTATACAGGCTGAAAATTTTATAAGTTACAATCGTTTTCTTATATTTTACAGCGGCGAGCGTCAGCTGCCCAAGTAGCGGTGGCTTCATCGATAACAGCATCTAAAAGTCGGAAATTTTTTTTTACAAAAGGTAATTTTATACCGTGTCAAAATTTTTAAGACAGTTCTTTAGATGATTTTAAACTAAAAAATAATAGTCAGCTGTATAAAGATGGTGGATCATACGTCATTCACGTATATAAAGATATATTAAAAAAATAATTAAAAACTGAATTTATACATCCTAAAATTTATACAGGTGATTATTTATATTACCAAAATAATAAAAAAAACCGTCAGCTGGACTTTTAATGGGGAAAAGACCGTCAGTCAGCGCCATAAATATGCTGCGCCAAAATTCGTATTTTTCTTAAACGTGTTTATGGCCTATTTTCGTGTATTGTAGAAAAAACTGTAAATAGGTTTTTAAAAATAATTAAACGATTTACCGAAATTTTTAAGATTTTTTTAAATTACTTATATGTAAAGTGACAATTTACGGTTAAATTAGACACTGGTAGCCACAATTTTAAAGTAAACAGGGCCTTATTTTTAAACTTTTTTAAAAAACGACTGTAGCCACTTCGTGTATTTTTTTTCGTAGAATTTCATTATCCAATTAGGAAAACATTTGGACCAAAAATATAAGAGTTACAGCCCAAGTCACGTATTTTTTAAATGGAATATCCTGTATATTTTTATATCAATTGATAGATATTGTCACGAGAAACTCGGTGATATAGGGGTTACTGGGTTTATTTCCTGCGTTTCTGATGCAATTAATTAAAAACTGCATTATACTATAGGAATAAGTTTCACCCGAAAGAACCCGGCTGCCACAGGTCACAGGTTTTTTCATCTTTGGACAAAACACGAAGGCTTAAAGCCTAAATACTAACGTACCGTGGGTGTCTTAAGCGAGGTAAGAGGGAGGTGTAATACTTGGCCGCTCATAAATAGAGGATGAGTATTTGATGACTCTTTTCGCGACAAGGAACATGATTGTGTTTTGGATGCATTAAAATGGACGAGATTTTTGGCGCCCCAATCCAATATTAAATTAAAATTCTGCGAAAGAGAAATCTGCATCGCTCTGCGTTTGCCTTCCAAGTCGGGTTGAGAGATTGGCTTGGGAACCTGAAAAGTGGAGTGAAGGGTACTATCGTCAGCATAACTATGAATGGGATTGGTTGTGGAAGAAAGAAGGTCGTTGATGTGAAGAAGAAACAAAGTTGGTGCTAGTACTGAACCCTGAGGCACTCCAGCATTAATTTCGTGAAAGCTTGAAGATTGGCCATCAACAATGACTGATATACGTCGATTAGAAAGATAACTAGAGAGCCAAGAGCAGAATTTAGTTGAAAGACCATAGGAGGGAAGTTTATTAAGTGCGTCATGCCAGACTTGGTCGAAAGCTTTAGATACATCAAGAGCAACGATCTGGGACTCACCTAGAAACTTAAGAAACTTGTTCCAGTTGTGTGAAACGACGTAATCCGTATTGCCTGTCATGTAAAATTTTATGTTTTTCTAAATACCTAAGAATTTGCGAGTTATTGGATTTCTCCATTACTTTACAAAGCAATGAGAGGAGTGAAATGGGTCTATAGTTAGATAGATTAGATTATAGATGGAAGAGATTTAGATCCTTTCTTGGGAATAGGCTGGACACGTGCAGCTCTCCAGCTGTCTGGAAAAATACCTGTGTCATAGGAAATTCGAAAGAGCCTAGTTAAAATAGGTGCAAGTTCAGGAGCACATTGGGTAAGTAAGACGACAACCGCTCATATATAGAGCCCCTAAAACCCAGAGAATCTAATTTATACTTTAAAAATCATAATCAAGACAATCAAATGCCCTGGATAGATCAAAAAGAGTCCGGCCACACACTCTCCCTCATCTAGCTTACGATAAACTTCATCCAGGTCGGACCCTCTGTCGATCCTCCCTGAAAAAAGGCATATCGTGTTTTTGTTAGTAGACCCTTGTTAGTAAGATATTCAAACATGCGGTCAAACATAATTCTTAAAAAAAATTGAAATTATATTTAAAATTGCTATTGGGCGGTAATTCTCTGGAGCTTCGGGGTCGCCTTTTTAACACGCTTTTATTAACTTGGGTTGTAACTATCTATCTATCTATCAATCTATCCATCTGGCTGCCTATGTAACGGAATCTTTGAGCCTAATTTTAACCAACTTCCAGCTATTCGATTTCTTTGAAACTTTGCACACGTATTAAGGACCCATGACAATGCAATAATCTGCAAACAGTATCCCTTTATCTTTTTTTTAATCGCCAGGAAAAAAATTCCATTATATTATAAAAACAACACCTAGGATGCCATCTGTTGGAAAAATTTCAAACTTTGCTATTAAATGAGGAAGACATTTTTTAGTGGATTGCAAAGTGTTGACAACGGTCCAAACATTTCCTGGAGTGCCATCTGTTGGCAAAATTTGAAACTTTGCTACTTAATGAAGAAGAAATTTTTTAGTGAGTTGTAATCTTTTGCAAATTTTAAAATTTGCTACCATTGTCATTTCATAGGGGCTGGTTATTTTCTTTTTGCTGCTTAATTAATTAGTATGTTCTAATTTACTGTTATATTAAGAATTTTGTGCAATATAACGAACTAAAAATGAAAAATAATTAATAGTTTAAAAAACTAAAAACACGCTTTTATATGCAACCGAACTAAAAATTAAAAAATAATTTTTCATTAAAAAAATATTTTCACTTCATAGTAAAAAGCGTGGGGTGCATTTTACTATTTTTTCATAACTTTTCCATCATAGATATTGGCAAATATAATAATTATAACATTTAATATATTAAGCACCCCACGCTTTTTACTATGAAGTGAAAATATTTTTTTAATGAAAAATTATTTTTTAATTTTTAGTTCGGTTGCATATAAAAGCGTGTTTTTTAGTTTTTTTAAACTATTAATTATTTATATACCGGTTGAGCTAAATAACATAACACATCGGCAATGTTAGGAAAAGAGAGAGTCTAACTAAATACCACCATGTCAACATAGGTGACTAATACCATAAAGTAACATACCTACGGATAAGAGAAACCATGGCATGCTAAAATTTTCGTACCGCTTTTGCGGCAGACTCAAGCGCTGCCTGGCGGCAGGCTTGTCATTTTTGCCAGTTTACACTTTAAATGCGTCGGTCGAAGCCTCGCCTCGTGTAACATCAGCGATGGGAAGACACGTAAGCTGACAAAAATGACTAACTGGCGGTATTTCAACGAAAAACGAATAAAATTATATTGGGAGTTTTCGCATGACCTGTCCTTAAATCGGCTATTCCATGATAACTCTTATAATTTCCTTACTCTATGCGAATACTGCTTGTTTGTTTATTACATTACTCGCCGATGAACCAAAACTGCTTGCTCATATAGTATAGGGGTATTCTGATAATTTGTGGTATAGGGGCAACAAGTGCCAGTTTAAGAACACACACAATTTAGTAGTGTATAATGCGCACGTTTTTGAAGCTTTTTCTTTGCACACCACTGATTTCTATTTACTTTCTTCAGTACCAAAAAACAGAATTTTCAACTATTTTCGCTTGACGCCAAGGATCTTCGCAAATATATTAAATGTATATTTAATGTTATTAAACAGAAAACGACTGACAAACCATTCATTTTGAAAGTCAAGTCGAATGAATTTCCTATAAATAAGTGGGATTTAGGAATTTTGCTATTGACGACTAAAGAATAAAAAAATCTGCTAATTTTAGAATCGTAAGCTCGCTGAAGTTTATTGCCTGGAGTATGATTGATATGGTATTTATGTGCCGTTCAACTCAAGAACAGTGGCGGTTATAACTTCTGTTTTTTTTTTTTCGAAAAGGGTTTAATTTAAACAATTCCACCAAAAAACATAAATGTGAAAAAGGTGAGCCAAGTTAAATTGTTCAATATTCAAATTATGCTTGGATGTGGGCTTCGCCGCAAAAAAAATGGTGATCTAAATGAGGGCTAAGTTCTGTACAAAATTTAAATATGTAGATATTTAAAAGAACAAAGTAACAATATGAACAAGTATAAAACTCTATTTCTTTGTTTTAATGGATACCCACAACAATTGCTGTTATTTAAAAATGTGAAATCCTATAGTAGGTTGGATTTGCATGGTCAGTTTTTATCAGAATTTAAAAAAAATATATATTTAAATAAGTTGAATACCTTTATAAAATGACTGATGTAATTAAATCTGGCCAAATCAAATCCAACCTACTTTAAGAATTCCCATAATTAAGTATACAGGGTGATTCAAAAATCGATCACGAAACTTAAGGGGTGATTTTTTAAAATGTCATTCGTTTTCGAGTTGCAAATCGTCAAAGTAAAAATTTTATTTTGGAAGTTTTTTCTTATTTTTTGTTGTAGAATCGTTTGGTTAAGTTTGTCGGTTGAGTTACTGGATACCCTGTATATATGTAGGTAATTTGATTGAAATTGATGAAAACTTTGATGTCTATTGGTGCCTAAACGGTGAGGTTTATCGATTTTAATAAAAAGTACCTTATTTTTAAGTTTTTGATTGTCTATAAAAATGGCGCCCCCAGCTTTGCAATATCTGTCAAAATAAAAAAGTTATGATGTAAATAATTTTTAAGTGCCCTGTGGCGGTATTTAAAAAAGTACTTTTGTCTTAAAATTTTAGAATTAAAAAGCTTGATTTGTGTGCCAAATATCAACTAAACTGCTGCTCAATTCAACTGCAACTGGAAATTTTTTGGTAAATTTCAAATCTTTATTACTCTTAAATGAAATGCAATAGCAAAATGCGGCTTTTACCGTTTTGTAGGATAACTTTTGGGAAAAAATGGCCATTTCACTTTGTGTAAATTTTCACTTGTTATTATTCTACAGGGTGTAATGGAAAAGTCCGGTTTTTACAAAAACTTTGTCAAGAGCGACATTCTACAAAAAAAATAGTTTTTAATTTTTAATTATATAGTGTTATTCAGTAGACCATTTTGAAAAAACAAGTTTGTCAGATTTTTGATATCTGCTCCATTTTTCATGTTATAATTTTTTTCAAAAAATTGATTTTTTTCATATTGTACTCCCTGTATTTAACAGTTCATCACAGCGATTAATTTTTTAGATAATTTTAAATGTACATAAGTACCCTTTTAAAACTGTATTAGAATTTTATTTCTAAAAAATTATTAACGCGTCAGTAGCGTCGCAAATGTAACTAAATTGTATTTTGGTAAAATTTCAATTCCCAAAGTTTCTGTGAGCACCACATATTCTGTATTTAAGATTTTAATTGTTTCTCTACAATTTTTAGAAACTACGGACATTTATCTCGGGACGGTTTTTTACTTTTTTAAAAAGTCATCAGTGGCGTAGATATAATTTTTCTTCTGAATGCTCTTTTTTACTTGCCAGAGGATTATTGCATGGAAGTAATAATTTGTAATTCGGGTTATTTTAGGGCATTTATCGATTAGCTTAGAACAAACGTTAACATTTTTTTAAATCTTAGTAATTTTAGAAAAAATATACAGGGTGTTTCGAAAAATTAAAGCTTCCACATTTGTATTTTTTTAATGAAAAGCAGGGTGTGAATCCTTAGATGATTTTACGAAGAAAGTTCAAATAAACTTATGTTCTGACTGTCCTAACTTTTGAGATACAGGGTGTGAAACTTAAAAAATATATATCTTTTTTATAATAACTGTGATACCACTCTACAAATTTTAATAAAATGTGGTACACAGCCACTACACATTAGGGGGCATTTTTAAAAGTAAAATATTTTTATCTTTCTTTCAGTGGCGTTCAGAGCGGGATTTAAATTAAATATTTTTAAAGAAAATCATAGTACCCCACTGCTTTTTTGAAACAAAAATTATTCCCATTCCCGACGAATAGTTTTTACTTAATAAAATATGAAGCATTTCTCAGCATGTTCATATATTGTCAATATTAATAAAAATGCCTTATTAGTGTTTTGGTAAAAGTGGCAAGGTTTATTTTTTTAAACGCAAGTACCTGCATTTTAAATCTCTAATCTAATCTCTCCAAATCTCAGAAAATATTTTACTTTAAAAATGCCCCCTATCGTATAGTGGCTATGTACTAAATTTTATTAAAATTTGTAGAGTGGTATCACAGTTATTATAAAAAAAGTATATATTTTTTAAGTTTCACACCCTGTATCTCAAAAGTTAGGACAGTCAGAACATAAGTTTATTTGAACTTTCTTCGTAAAATCATCTAAGGATTCACACCCTGCTTTTTATTTAAAAAAAATACAAATGTGGAAGCTTTAATTTTTCGAAACACCCTGTATATTTTTTTCTAAAATTACTTAAGATTTAAAAAAATGTTAACGTTTGTTCTAAGCTAATCGATAAATGCCCTAGAAATAACCCGAATTACAAATTATTACTTCCATGCAATAATCCTCTGGCAAGTAAAAGAGCATTCAGAAGAAAAATTATATCTACGCCACTGATGACTTTTTTAGAAAAGTAAAAAACCGTCCCGAGATAAATGTCCGTAGTTTCTAAAAATTGTAGAGAAACAATTAAAATCTTAAATACAGAATATGTGGTGCTCACAGAAACTTTGGGAATTGAAATTTTATCAAAATACAATTTAGTTACATTTGCGACGCTACTGACGCGTTAATAATTTTTTAGAAATAAAATTCTAATACAGTTTTAAAAGAGTACCTATGTACATTTAAAATTATCTAAAAAAATTAATCGCTGTGATGAACTGTTAAATATAGGAGTACAATGTGAAAAAAAATCAATTTTTGAAAAAAATTATAACATGAGAAATGGAGCAGATATCAAAAATCTGACAAACTTGTTTTTTCAAAATGGTCTACTGAATAACACTATATAATTAAAAATTAAAAACTATTTTTTTTGTAGAATGTCGCTCTTGACAAAGTTTTTGTAAAAACCGGACTTTTCTATTACACCCTGTAGAATAAAAACAAGAGAAAATTTACACAAAATGAAATGGCCATTTTTCTCCAAAAAGTTATCCTACAAAACGGTAAAAGCCGCATTTTGCTATTGCATTTTATTTAAGAGTAATAAGGATTTGAAATTTACCAAAAAATTTCCAGTTGCAGTTGAATTGAGCAGCAGTTTAGATTGGTTAAAAAATAAATGCAATATGGCGAAAATACAAAAATAAAATTGAACTTTGACGGCTTGTAACTCGAAAACGAATGACATATTGAAAAAAATATATATGAAGCTCTACCCTTATTTTGTCAAGTAGAAACACCACCTTAAGTTTCGTGATCGATTTTGAATCACCCTGTATAATATAAATTAAATAGGTTTTGAGTTATAAAGCGGATTTAAGTTTTGAGCGTGGCGCGCTTGAACTTGGCTTGACACGCTGCCTTGTGTCTAGATTCAGAAGATGTATCTACAATGACTATCATAATTAGTGATCTAAGATCCGAATAGGAAGCGATCTCACCCAGCTGTTTACCCGACAAAAACTGTTTAATAATATGAAACCCCTGTGTAGGGGGTATGTAAGTTTTAATAATTTTAATATTTATTTAATTATTTATGTATTAAAGAAAAACGTCCAAAATAAAAACAAATAATTTTTCGAACCTACAAGGTTTTTTCACGAAACAACAAAGTACGTGTTTAATCATCAAATAATAGGGTTCAACTTTGGATATATACACAAAGTAACCCAAGAAAGGGATCAGAAGAGATTAGAAAGAATAAAAAAGAACCATAAGAATTAAGTAGTAGAGGCTAAAGTTTCAAGTAAAGTTAAGTAAAGAGTCAATGTTTTGGTTAAGTCGGTACGGGCTACCCCTAATGGGGGGGTATGCCTCTAAGTTAAGATAGTTGCTGTAGTTTAGTTAAAAATGCCGAAATAGCTTTATCGTTAACCGGCTCAATGTTCAGAAGAAATTGTTCCAAATGATATATTAGTCCCAGAGACGTAAAGTGGCCCTGTTTTTAGAAATATGCCTCACAATATCAAATATAATATTTAAACAAAAGTATCGGCATTGGGTTGCCCAAACAATTATGGTCAAGGCTATGACTCATTAAAAATGAAAATTCAAATTTTTTAAGTCACCCTGCATATGGTATTTTTTATTTATTTATTTTACATGATATGAACAGTAAACTTGACTGAGCCAAAAAGCTTAACTTTTTAGGTAAAAGAAAATCGTGAAAGTTTTTAACAACAATCTTTTTTTATGTAAAAATCGCAAATTGTTAGTTTTAAAAATTTACATAATCTTAACGAAAGTTAAATTCTCTACAAAAAGCTTTCTTCGTAAATTTCCGTCAAATAAGCCGTTTCCATATAATCGGGTTTTAAACCATAAAAATGGCTCTAACATAATTAAGTAAGTACGCACAAAATTTTTTAAAGATATCGCATTTTGAATGAAAATTGTTAAAATATATATTCCATTCCATATAAAAATTCAAAATAAGAGTCATTTTTAGTTAAACAATGGGGTGACATGGAAGTGAAAATTATAAATTTCCGTGACGGGGAAATTACATTTTTCCTGTGGTAAGAAAGTGAGTTCTTTTTCCCAGACATAAATACACGTAAGTAAAGGTAAATATTTATTTTAGAATAATTTATTATACAAAACTTACATTTCCCTTATATTACGAGACCAATCAGATATTTTTTAACTTTATAATATTCCAAATTAATACTAAACGAATGCTTTTAGTTTCAACTTTTTAATTTCAATCCGTCAAATTACAAAATTACATTGACATATACTAGAAAATTTCCTTACGAGTTTCCATAGCAATGCAAGGTCTAATTGTGTTTCGAATATAAAAAGTCGACCAGTTTAAAACTTCAAATTTTACAAGATTTTATTATTATGTTTTTTTTAATAATAAAATCGTCGTTTTTCCCATCACAAAAAAATGTGTATTATACACGGGAAAAATTTTAGATTTTAGCTCTTGGTTTTTGTTTCCCTCCGCTTCGCGTCGGGAACAACACAACCTCAAGCTAAAATCTAAAGCTTTTTTCCTTGTATAATAAATAACTATTCATTCCATATCTAAAATTAAGTTTATTGTTTTTAAATGTATTCACTTTTTATTGGTAAATATTATTAATATTATTATTATTATTATTATGTATTATTTACTCATACCAAGTCTCATTTTATATTTCTTATAGTCTAGAAGTTTCAGAAATTCACAAATTCTTAAGTACTTAGAAAAACACAAAATTTTGCATGACAGGCAGTATGGATTTCGCCACAAAAGATCTACAGCAGATCTTCTTTCCTTCGTATCACACTGTTGGAATAAGTCTCTTAAATTTCTAGGTGTGTCCCAGATCGTTGCTCTTGATATATCGAAAGCTTTTGACCAGGTCTGGCATGCCGCACTTCTTAATAAACTTCCCTCCTATGGTCTTTCAACTAAACTCTGTACTTGGCTCTCTAGTTATCTATCTGATCGACGTATATCAGTTATTGTGGACGGCCATTCTTCAAGCTTTCACCAAGTAAATGTTGGAGTCCCTCAGGGCTCAGTTCTGGCACCAACATTGTTTCTTCTTCACATCAACGACCTTCTCTCGTCCACAACTAAGTCCATTCATAGTTTCGCGGACGATAGTACCCTTCACTCCAGTTTTCAGGTTCCTAAACCCATCACTAAACCTGACTTGGAAAATAAACGCAGAGCGATGCAGATATCTCTTTTGCAGGATCTTAATTTAATATTGGATTGGGGCACCAAAAATCTCGTTCATTTTAATGCATCCAAAACACAGTCATGTTCCTTGTCGAGAAAAGAGTCATCAAATACTCATCCTCTACTTATGAGCGGCCAAGTTTTACAGAGCAAAGACACCTTCAATCTCGTGGGGGTCACATTTAAAAGTAACCTTAACTGGCATAAACACATTGTATCTATAGCCACGGCAGCTTCAAAAAAGCTTGGATTTCTCTTTCGAGCCAAAAGTATTTTTCCGCTTCTAATTTATACACTTTATATGTGTCCCAAATCCGACCTCCCTTGGAATATTGTTCTCATATCTGGGGCATGGCATCCCCCACCACCCTAAGCATTCTTATTCTATTTAAAGAAGAGCTATTCGTCTCATTAATGATCATTCACTTACAAAAAGGCTTCCCTCTCTTGCCCATCGTCGGGCTGTGGGGAACTTATCGCTTTTTTATAGGTACTTCCATGGCTTCTGCTCTGAAGAATTGTCCAGTATAGTTCCTCCACTCACGGTTCCCAACAGAGAAACTCGTGGTTCTGCGCGTATGCATCCCTCTACGGTCCAACTGGACAGGCCCCGAACTTCTCACTTTGTTCGTTCTTTTATCCCTAGAGTTTCTAGATTGTGGAACCTGCTGCCAGCGGAGGTCTTTTTCCTTCCCCCAAATCTTCAATTATTTAAGTCCCGTGTCAACAAGCTCCCTCTTACCTCGCTTAGGGCAACCACGGTACGTTGGTATTTGGGCTTTTAGCCTTCGTGGTTTGTCCAAAGATAAAAAAAAAAGTTATGGCCTATCTCATAGATTTGTTGATATCCGGTATGCTACTATAAGTATTTTTCCTATTTATAATATAAATAATAATTTTATTAATAGATTTTTCAAATTAAAACAGGGTCCCAAAACAATATTACTAGCTTCACGGTGTGCTAAACATTGTTTATATCTACAATAACGTTTGGTAATAATGGCTTGTGAGAGTCTATTATTATGTATGTACCTCTGATACAAACAGAGATAATGAAAATGTATAGAGCTGTAAATTGCACAACTACATATTGCGCAATTTGTGAAAAAATAGGTGTTTACCCATATGTCGATAATAACGTTGATTTTGGATAAATATTCTGCTCTTAAACTTTAATAAATTTTAAATATTTTAAAAGGTTTTATCCTATTAAAAGCTAAACAATAATTCGGTAAGTCTTAGCTACTAAATCGCACCAATCTTCTCATCAATCTGGGGTATTGATCAGAGAAATAATAAAATCCTTGGGCACTTGACATTTCTATGATAATATTTACTCTGGATATGCTCCTTTCAACGGTTTTATTATTTGTTTGATCAATACTCCAGATTGATGAGAAGATTGGTGGGATCTGGTAGCTAAGACTTACCGAATTATTTTTAGCTTTAGGTAAAATAAACAGCGTTTAACATAAAAATGATTTTATGGA
The DNA here is from genome assembly GCA_014170235.1 of Listronotus bonariensis. Lineage (NCBI taxonomy): Eukaryota > Metazoa > Arthropoda > Insecta > Coleoptera > Curculionidae > Listronotus > Listronotus bonariensis. The sequence continues at coordinate 189,584 of JACEGR010000935.1, read as the reverse complement.
AAACAAATAAACACATTTTATTGAATTCATTGCTTTACTATAACTAACCAGAATTAACCAAAAACTTATATATTAAGGTAGTTGTGGAAAATATGTAACTTGCCATTTTGTGGCGGCGGCAATTTTGATTTTTTTTTACACTGGAATTTATTCTACCAACCAAGCCCTTTTATTTAATACCCATATTGAAGTGGTTGTGAAAAAAATATGTAATCCACCATTTTGCGACGACTGCCATCTTGGATTTTATTATTTTTCATAGTAAGCTCAATTCTACCAATCAAGCCCTTTCATTTGATACCCATATTAAGGTTGTAGTGAAGTAATATATAATCCGCCATTTTGTATTTGCGGCCATCTTGGATTAAATATTGTATTATTATCAAAATTAAGAGTTTGTACCAAATTTCAGATCGATTGGTCGTCAGGCAGGGGGTCAAATTCCAATTACTAGATTTGAGTAAAAGCCGTTTAAAAATATAGGAACGATTAAGAAGCTTGACATGAAAACTATTAATATGCCGCAAGGAGTGTAAAGGCTTCTCTCGATGAAGTGTAAAGAAGTGCATGCGGTGTACCTTAAGCTTCGAAACACCTAATAGTTTTAAATACAGGGTGGGCCAAAATAAAGCTTGCCAATTTTGGTCAAATAGAACAGGACTAGACTAACAGGACTTTTTCCAAAAACGATGCATTAAACGTGGTTGCAAAAAAAAATTATCTACAATTAGGCTAATACGTTTAGTTTTAATTAATTTACTGTTTAGTCTGATCAGCATCCAACTTAGTAACCATGGTAACCTTACATTTTTGATTTTCAATGGACACTCAAAAAAGATCTTTTTAAAATCGAGAGAAATGCATGCCTTATGGGAAGCATTATTTATCAAAAATATTTATAATTTATAAATCCTCAAATTGTTGACAGATTTGCTTTTATTGTATCATGTCCCATCGTTTCTTCATAAAAAAACATATAAGCTTATTTGTAGCTAAATCAGATTTCTTTTGCAACGAGATTTAATACATTATTTTGGAAATATATAATAATAAAAAGTGTGCAAGTTTAATTTGGCCCACACTGTATAAAGTGTTCCATTTAAAATAAGGAAGTTTATATTAACTTCCGGTATAACCGGTATAAATGTCAAAACATTTTACTTTATTTTTCCCATTAAAATTTTCCCAGATTTTCAAAAAATTTAATAACTACCTTTTGAGCAGTGTCGGACTGGGTACCAAGTTCATAACTTCAATACGAATTTTTTGACTTAAAATTTATCAGAGAGTTTCACTTAGAAATATTTAAAAGTAGAAAATCAAAAGCAAGTCAGTCGCGTTCAATTTTATAAATTTATTAAATTCAATAGCTTATAACTTTTGTTGAGCAAAACTTTTGACTATCTAAATTTATTAGAAGGCTTTATTTAGAAATATTTAATAGTAAGAAATTTAAATCAAAGCCCTTCACAAAAAATTTATTGCAAATTTTCGTTACCACGAAGCGGAAAATGGCGACTAAAATAAGGACCACCTCTTAGTGAAATATTTAATAGTTAATAACTTCTATGCGCAAAACTTTTTGACTCTTAAAATTTATCAGAGGGCTTTATTTAACACATTTAAAAGTAGAAAATCAAAATTTAAGTCATTCTGCAAATTTATTTTGCAAATTTTTAACCCGATGGATGTGACGCGGAATATTCACTACCTCGTAACTTGTTTGAGCAAAATTTTTGACTATCTATACTTATCAGAAGGCTTAACTTAGAAATATTTAATAATAAGAAAATGAAAATCAAAGCCGTTTGCAAATTTATTGCAAATTTTTGTCACCAATAGCTAAAACTGGCGACTAAAATTAGGAGGTGACCCATTGGAATATTTAATAGTTCATAACTTCAATGCGCAAAATTTTTTGACCATTAAAATTTATCAGAGTGCTTCATTTAATAATATTTAATAGTGAGAAACTAAAATCGATGCCGTTCGTCAAATTTATTGCAATTTTTCGTTACCACGAAGCTGAAAATGGCGACTAGAATTAGAAGCTTGTCCAGTGGAATATTTAATACTTTATGACTTCAATGCGCAATTTTTTTTTACTATTAAAATTTATTGGAGGGTTTCTTTGAAAAATATTCAAAAACATGAAATTAAAATCAAAGCTGATCGCAAATTTATTGCAAATTTTTGTTACTATAAGGGAAACTGGCCACATATATTTGGAGGTGGTCCAGTGGAATATTTAATAGTTCATAACTTTAATGCGCAACAGTTTTCGGCTAACAAAATTTATCAGAAAGTCTTATTTAGATATATTTAAAACTGAAAAATCAAAATCTAATCCATTTGCGAATTCTTTTTAGAGGGCTTTATTTAAAAATATTTAATCACCGACGTACTGGGCACCATTTGACCCACAGGACAAAATTTTAAAATGCCCCCCAGTACAGGGTGCCCCAAATTCGAGGGTGACTATTGGGACTTCAGCAAACGTATACAAAGTTGTTTAAATTAGCGCGAAGTTGCATAACTAGGAGCACTTTAATGTACCTCTCATAAATCTAAAATAATCCAGAAAACTTTTGGAGATATGTGTAAAGAACCAAAATTTCTGATTTGGATTTTATTTTTTTGTAATGTATCTACCATTGAATTCTCCTTGGAAACTTTATTGAATATAAGGTTTGTTCCAGCAGGCTGTCAGAAATGTTTGCAACCGTTCGGATTCTGCGCACGTCAAATTTGTCGTTCCAGCAGGGCCATGTTTCTAACAATATACAATTGTTTGTTGTTCCAGCAGTAGTTTTAAGATGTTGGAACATGTTGGAAACTGTTTGAAAAGTTTAGCAAACTTTTTTCAAACATTACTGACTTTAACATAACCTTTCTTGTATTGACGTTTAAGCAGTATGCACGCCTTGTTTATTTTTCGTTCCAGCAGAAAACTGTTGCCAACATTTCTGACTAATGTTTGTAACAATTTCTGCGTTCTACGATTGTTGCTAACATGTTTCCAACATTCTGCTGGAACAAACCTATAGTGTATTTCGTTGCATTGTCCCCTTTGAAAAAACAAAGTTAATGGTTTTTAAAGACAAAAAGTCACATTTAAAATATGTAGAGCTCAAAAAGTTGCTATCCAGAAAGTGCATTTGCCCGGTGGCCCGGTGGCCCAGTTCGACACTGCTTTTGAGAAATCAATAGCAGCAGTTCCCTAGTGGTACACCCTGTATTGTCTCTGTTCTGTAAAACGCTTATAATAGTCCGGGAGGTAGCAACGTCGGGAAACCAAGGAGTTTAAGTTAACTGATTTTTGATATGTTTCTTCCTCCTCTTTTGTGTAGATCCTCGGCTGTCTGGCTGGCAGAGAGGTTGCGTTGAGGCCCAGCTTTGACCTTGTCATTTAGATCCAGTCACCTTGAGATTTATTTAGAGCTGTTACTGATATGTCAAAAAATGCAGACCTAAGACATATATTATCGTTCCAACTTTCATCAAAATATACCAAACGGTTCAGAAGTTAGAAGGGGGACGACTGTATAAATAATAATTAGAAAAGTTCCTGGCAATAAAAAAAATCAGCAATATACAGGGTGTCCGGAAAAATGTGGAAAATCTCTCGCACACGTATGGAACAGATAAAAATAACACGACAAGTTCCTATAAAATTTTTCTGTTTAAGCCCCCCTGCGGAGATATGATCCCCTAAAGGGGGCAGCTAGAAATCGATTTTTCGTGAATAACTTTTAAAGCGCTCTGTATAATTTGATAATATTCTAGTACGATGCATACTAGTAAAGACCTCTTAAAATAGTGCCCTTGAAACTTATGTCGCTTCTTTAGTTTGCCAGGGACGGACTAGTTTTCGCACATTATTGATAATATTTTTACGCCCTGTATGATGAAGACATAAAAAATATGTTTTTGGGTGGTTTAAACCTTTTGCTAAAAAAGGTACTCTTGTTTGACATCGATAAAATGAGCCGTTTTCGAGTAAAAAAGACATTTGCAACAAATTCCTGACCTGCTACGAGAGGACTTCAATACTGAATCAAAAATTACAAATTACATCGAAAATAAAATATTGTATTATTAAACAAAAATAAACTCTTATTGTTAAAATAATTTTTACTCGAAAACGGCTCATTTTATCGATGTCAAACAAGAGTACCTTTTTTTAGCAAAAGGTTTAAACTACCTAAAAACATATTTTTGTGTCTTCACCATACAGGGCGTAAAAATATTATCAATAATGTGCGAAAACTAGTCCGTCCCTGGCAAACTAAAGAAGCGACATAAGTTTCAAGGGCACTATTTTAAGAGGTCTTTACTAGTATGCATCGTACTAAAATATTATCAAATTATACAAAGCGCTTTAAAAGTTATTCACGAAAAATCGATTTCTAGCTGCCCCCTTTAGGGGATCATATCTCCGCAGGGGGCTTAAACAGAAAAATTTTATAGGAACTTGTCGTGTTATTTTCATCTGTTCCATACGTGTGCAGAGATTTCCCACATTTTCCCGGACACCCTGTATAGAGCAGACATTCTTGTAATGCGGTTTCCTATTCATGATATATTGTTTTATCGACAATGAAATCCGGTTATCAATTTGGTAAACCCTATCTTAAGACAAGAAACTTTGTTTTAAAAACGCTTGGATTATTACCTGCCGTACAGGTAGGATGCGAACTAATAAACGCAACCACTACCGCCTCGCCAAACTATCCCAGGGTCTATCCAGAAGAGGAAGGAGAACAACATATTATCAAAATCAACTGACCTTAAATTCTTCTTCGAAAACGTTTCTATTTCCTATACTAATAAATAGAGGATAGGTAAGTATTAAAGGGCATTTTGCCACAACGAACATGATTGCGTTTTGGACAATATGTAGTTTTGCATCTACAAATGTCAAGTAATTTCCATTTTAATGCAAAACGCGTTATGTATTCGCGTTAGAACGAGAAGCTGAGTACTATCATTATATCATTTATTTTCGATGAAATGCTACAATTTTAGGCTCCCACATATTTCTATAAAATATATTGGAATTAACTTCTCAAAATGAATTTTCTTTCAAGATCTTAAGTGTTTAGTATTTTAAGTATTTTTGAAGGATCTCTGGCGTCGAACAAAAATAGTCAAAAATCTTCTTTTAGAAACAGTAATTTATTTTAAAACTAATAAAAACTCAGTGGTGGGTTAAAATAAATTAGGAAAAAAGTTAGCAAAATCAAACTTAGTATTTCTTTGTTTATGAGACTGGGTCAAAAAAATCTACTTTTTATTTGTTTTAAAAACACATTGAAAATATTGTTCAAGGTAACATAAAAAATATACAGGGTGATTCAAAAAATCGATCACGAAATTTAAGGGGTGATTATACTTGACAAAATAAGGGTAGAGCTTCATATATTTTTTTCAAAATGGCATTCGTTTTCGAGTTACAAAGTTCAATTTTTATTTTGTTTTTTTCGCCATATTGCATTTATTTTTTAACCAATGCAGTTGATATTTGGCACACAAATCGAGCTTTTCCAGATTCTAAAATTTTAAGACAAAAGTACTTTTTAAAATACCGCCAGAGGCCACTTTACCTAAAACTGAAAATTTATTTACATCATAACTTTTTTATTTTGACAGATATCGCAAAGCTGGGGGCGCCATTTTATAGACAATTAAAACCTTAAAAAATAAAGTACTCTTTATTAAAGTCGATAAACCTCACCGTTTAGGCACCAATAGACATCAAAGTTTTCATCAATTTCAATCAAATTACCTACATACATACAGGGTGTCCAGTAACTCAACCGACAAACTTTACGGGAAAATTCTACAACAAAAATAAGAAAAAAATTCATATAAACATATGTCCTAAATGTCTTAGTTTTTGAACTACGATGTATTAAATATTTATTTATTTATTTATTTTTAATTTGGGGCTCCATTTCATAGACAATCAAAAACTTTAAAAAATAAGGTGCTCTTTTATTAAAGTCGATAAACCTAAAAACTTTTTTTTTTAAATTTTTAACACCACGTTTAGGACATATGTTTATATGAAGATTTTTCTTATTTTCTGTTGTAGATTCGCCCCGTAAAGTTTTTCGGTTGAGTTACTGGACACCCTGTATGAATGTAGGTAATTTGATTGAAATTAATAAAAACTTTGATGTCTATTGGTGCCTAAACGGTGATGTTTATCGACTTTAATAAAAGTACCTTATTTTTTTAAGTTTTTGATTGTCTATAAAATGGCGTCCCCAGCGATATCTCTCAAAATAAAAAGTTATGATGTAAATAAATTTTAAGTCTTGGAAGTGCCCTCTGGCGGTATTTAAAAAAGTACTTTTGCCTTAAAATTTTAGAATCTGCAAAGCTCGATTTGTGTGCCAAATATTAACTGGATTGGTTAAAAAATAAATGCAATATGGCGAAAAAACCAAAATGAAAATTAAACTTTGACGGCTTACTCAAAAGCAAATGACATTTTGAAAAATATATATATGAAGTTCCACCCTTATTTTGTCATGTAGAATAACCCCTTAAGTTTCGTGATCGATTCGGACATATTAAATGGTGTTTATTTTTTCTAATGTAAAAATCGCCAAGCAACGCGGAGACTTAACACACACGTGCGTGGCAGGGGGATAATATCCCCATGGTGTACCAGTCGACATGCTTCACGAATAATGGCGACGCTGTGTGCGATGCGGGCGCCATGCTAGGGAAAGGGCACGATTTTTCACGTTCTGGCAGCACCGATTAAGGGTGAGATCATATCTTACCGTAGAAGAACGACAGTTGTTTTTATAAAAACACTTGCTTTTCGTTTTATTCACCATGGACTCGGTCCAGCCACTTGATTCCTGTAAGGCAGGCAAACTGCGTCAGTAGAGAGGGTTTTGGTGAATTATAGCACTATAGGAAAAGCAGGGCCGCCGAAAGGGCGTTAAAGACGGTACAAATAACCGGGGCCTGGAGCGATTGAGGGGCCCGCACGGAATAAAGAACGTAAATGGAGCAATGGAGTGAGGACATCTTTTTTTTGCTGTTTAACTTTTTTAAGGTTAATTTTGAAAAGTAAAAGTGAGGACCTTGTTTTTGCTCTTTAATTTTTTTAGGGTAACATTTTTTTTTCGTTAATTAGGAGACCCGTAACTTTTACTTGAACCACGGCTCTCGGCAGCCTTGATGAAAAGCAATATTTCTTCTTTCGACTGTCGAATAACAGAGGTTTCTGTTTCAATATTTTTACAATCAACAAAATTTATTGATTATAAAGTTTTATTAAGTAACGATCAAAGTAAATAAATAATTAAAAATATCTTTGCAGTTAAACGTAGGTATGTATTTGTTTTCAAAACCACATCTAATGCATTTAATGTCAGCACCGATCCCTCAATTCAATTTATTCCGTTGTTACGTTTATCGACATTCAACTATTTTCAATTGATCCCCAGGATGCTTTTAATTGTTTTGTTTGTCGTCGCGGTCGGCCATGCCCATGATCGACAAGGAGACGTGCAAGACTTTATGTCAGTAACGTAGATGTCCTGTCAGTTAAAATGGTGGGCTAAAGCTATCAAAATGGGATTATTATTATGTTTCAGTAGTATCGTTGGTAGTATCTAGTATCAATATTGAAGTATTTTTATTTCTGTTTTTATTTTATAGGCTGGGTTATTATTTTTTTTCCTATCCTTTTAATATACAGGATAAATTATAAACGTCCCATGTAACATTTTTTGCCGGCGTTGTACATTTAATTTACTGGCATTGCCAACACTCTTTAATGGCAAGGCATTGGCAAAAAGGTATCAAAAAGACGCGAAAGTGGGCAATTGGCCGTTATTATGCCACGTGTTGCAGATAAAGTGATGGCATCCGTCATTATTAAGTTATTGGCAAAAAAATGCGTTTAAGATGATGGCATCCATCATTAATAAGTTATTGGCAAAAAGATAACAAAAAGACACGAAAGTGGGCAAATGCAGATACTCCCAAGCAGCAAGCTGACGTCTTATTGACGAAAATTGTCGCATATACTTTTTTAAAAAGCTTAAATGATTGCGATATTTTATTTGAAAATTAAAATAGGAAAAAACTCCTTACTGCATGCAATTTCCTTGCAATCACAAACTTGCAATGCAAAGTACCATCTCTCGGAACACTGTCCAACTTGGAGATGCAGATTTTTACACTAGCCGAAGATATTTCTTTCAAAGCTAAGTGAGATCACCTACCGCAGACCGCTCTCGTATTATTTTTGTCTAATGGGTTACGGTTTAGACGATAAAAAGCGAAGATATTGCAGAAACGTAGTAGTATATTGTCCATTACGCCATCTATCGGTATGTCACAAAAATTATTAAATATATATAATAATTTTTAAGAAACTAAAATGCTAGAAAACCACGTAGAAAACAAATGCACAAAGCGGTTACCTTCGGTCGAAATTAACGTAGCTAATTTTACCATCATTTTATTTTTATTCGCTCCAAAATACATAATAAACATTTTGTTTGACCTAATTTTTATTTGCATGATTTTTAACAATAAAATGTTATGAAAAGGCCATTTCCTTTAAATTATGTAAAAAAACATAAAATAATGTAGTTTAGCTGCCATTATATATAAAACAAATCAAAAAAATTGCTTTAATGTTAGTTAAATACCAATGTTAATAATATAGTTTAAAAAGTATGAATATGCGTTGAAGGTTTGCCTTCAAAAATCCAATATTTATTTGCCTGCAACAAAAACGCGTGCTTTATTTAATCAGGATTGGTATGCCGCCATTTTTGTATGCTTGCCGGCAATTCGCCTGCATGTAAAATTTATTGGCAATTAAATGTTTATTTAGGGTTGACTTTTTAATGCGTATAAGATGTTGGCATAATATTGCCACCAATTGCCAATGCTTTACCATCAATGTCAATATGAAAAATGTACATTTCCGGCAAATAGTGTTTGCTGGGGTACAGGGTGTTTTATTTTCGATGCTTTTACTGGGTATCTCGAAAATCATAAGAAATATCAGAATTCTAATAAAGGACTTTAGATTTTTTTGTGAAAACAACAGTAATGAAAACAGTTCAGGGCTATTGCGATCCATCTCGAAGCTACAGGGTGATTTTCAGATTTTGCCCATTTTTACAACTTTCTTTAACTCGTTTGCTAATAAAGTTATGAGAAAAAATCAAAAGGTTAATTGTGTAGTTTTTTTCGTAGAATATTTTAGTGTAATTAGTTTTTGCCTACGTTATAGGCAGTTTTTAAGAAACTTACAAAACCTATGTTTTTTTCTTATGGAACACCCTGTATATTTTTATTTATATTTATTAAGCTCTTTCTAAGCTTTCCAAAATATATACTTAAACTATTTGTTTTTTTATAATAGAAAACCATGACAAAAAATAACCAAACATCATTTTTCAATACTTTTTTTGTTTAATTTTCTCAACTAAATATTTTATTAAAAATCATTATTTTTATTTTTAACCTATTTTTAGTAACTTACGTAAGCTTTAAAATATAAGTATGATTTTTTAAGTTTTAATTTTTTTCTACTTTCATTATATTAATAATAAATAGCATAACACTAATGGATGAGTTTAAAAATATGAGTTTATTATAAAAAGTACTATTACAGAAAAAAAACTAAATAGAAATAAAATAAATACCTATTATAGAACAGTTCAAATTAAATATTTATTGTAATTTTTGTATATTGATATTTTAAATATGCTATAATACCTTTATTTCGATTTAGTCAATAATTACATTTGTTTTATTGTAATAGTGCTTTTCTACAATAAAGTCATATTTTTTTAAGCTAAAGTAAATTAATTAAAATAATTTTAAAATATTTAAGTTGATTTTTAATAGGATATTAAGTTGGGAAAGCTAAATAAAAAAGCTATTGAAAAATAATGTTTTGCCATTTTCTGACATTGCCTACATAAAGAAGTCCAATTTATGAAAAATTTTAATTTTTAGTTGAATTTAAAATTAAAAATACCTACCAATATATATTTTTGAAAAGCTTAAAAGAGCCTAATAAACACAAATAAAAATTTACAGGGTGTTCCATAAGAAAAAACACATTTTTTCTCAAAAATGGCTCAACATAAAAACAACTAATAACATCACAATATTCTACGGAAAAACCCATATAAATAACCCATTTAAAGTTTTTGATAGCGTTAATAGCAAACGAGTTAAATGAAGTTGTAAAAATAGACAAAATCTGAAAATCTCCCTGTAACTCCGAGATGGATCGCAATAATAGCTATAAACTGTTATCACTACAGTTGTTTAAAAAAAAAATGAAATTCAATATCAGATTTTGATATTTCTTGCGGTTTTCGAGATACCCTGTATAATAATCTAATATATGTTTAAATTTTATTATTTCGCCATTTTAGATCTAAATACCTACCATTCTTATCAGCTGACTTACCGTGTTGCCACATTGTGTTTCGTAATTAAAATTGCGGATAACGTAAAAGTTTTAAAAGAAAATTTATGTAAAAATTAAAAAAAAATTAGATAATAGCAAAATTCTGTTTTATGGGTGTACAGGCTGATTAAAAAGTTCCTAGGGTAAAATATTAACAAACTAATTTTAAAACACCAAAAAATAGGATTGTTTTACCCCTATTTGCGTTAATAAATTATTAATAAAAATAATTTTCCGTCATTGCACCCAATAAAAAACAAAAGGTATAACAAGATTGTTTAAAGTAAAACATAATTACTTTTTTCATGGCCTACTATCTAACCAATATTAGTCATAAATGACAAAATATGCAATATCTTCGAAACGGCTGAGAAGAATCATCAAGTGTGAACATTTTTAAAAAGGTAATTTTTAGTCATTTTAATAGTGAAAAAATATACAGGGTGTTCCATTTAAAATTTCAAAAAATAAATAAATAAGTCAAAATATGCGCCACCCTAGAAAAAAACTAAAATCATATCTGCAATCTGCATAAAAAGTTGCTGCAAAAATGTTTTTACAGAATTAAAAAAATATTTAAAAATATAAAAGTTATAAAAGATAAAAGAAAACTCAAGAAATTAAAAAACACCCTGTAGCAGAGTAAACGACTCAAGATAGCGAATTACGGTTTTCACTAGTAAATTTGGTTTAAAATTTAAGCCTTGTAAATGGGGATCAGTTCTTTTGTAAAACATATAAAAACATGGGTTTCCTATTAAAAGCGTCGAATTTGGCCCACCCTGTACATAATAAATTTTATTTTGCCAAAAACGTTTCGAGGAAAAAGGAAAAAACACCCGGTATTGTAAAGAACATTTTCACGGCTCTTATAATCCAGTTGAGCATGCAATTTGATTGGCCATTGATTATCGTCAGCCATTTTGCTTTCTAATTGGGATTTTTAATTAAGAGCATTGTTTCCGAGCGAGGGACAATTTGCGATATGAAAATTCATACAGGCATATTTTAGAGAAGGTCACCTTAAACCGCTTTTTGCGCTTAAATATTTTTAAACACCATGGGCGAATTTAAGGGGGTAGGGGTGAGCGATTATAATCCCTTGGGGTAGCCTAATTTTATGTTATATTTTATGTTATACAGAGCGTAACATAAAAGTCTAGAATAAATTAACTATAGTTTGGTCATTTTTTTATTGAGAAAAAGTACCTATAGTCCAGATCGCTCTTATCATGCGGGTGTATCAATTAATCAAAGACAAACTTTTGTAGTTACAATATATTTTAACTTGTTCATTAACACCTTTTAAATGTATCGCGTAAGATAAATGAAACAGATATATGCAGGTTTTAACAACAAAAAAGGGATACAATTATAAATATAAGTGGCTCCATAACAATCAAAATACAAGGATTTTGATTAATGGATGACATTTAATGTCAGTTTGATAGTTTAAACTTTAAATTATAAATATACAAAGTTTTTCTGTAAATTTCTTTATCTGCAAGCGAAAAACTAGTTTGAAGTCCTAATATTTATTTCAAGAACAAAAAAGAAAAAATAGAATGTCCCGGAAATATAGAAAAGAAGTAAACAGAGCTCTTTAAGTTGGTTTAAGAATGGTGCCAAAGGTTATACATTACAAAAATGCGATCTTGTTTGAAAACAAAAAGAAACAAAATACGCAAGCAAGCGAAAGACTAGTGATTAAAGGGAATCTGTGAAAATGAAAATAAGGGACAACACTTTTAAATTTCATAGACTAAAATATAACACCGCGGTTTTAAAGGTTTAAATAAACGATGTATGTTAGAAATTTGGTAAAGATATTTACCACATTTAGGGATGGCTCAAAAGGTGATGTACAGTTTATTGATCCTATTAGAAGATATTGGGGACTATGGCATTTGATTTATTACGTAGGAAATTTTGTATGTTTTATCATTTACCATTTTTTGTAAAAGCTTTTTCGTAGCTTTATTTACATGCCCATTGTCTTTTAGGTTTATAAATCAATACCCCTTTCTTCATTTTTATACATCCACTAAAATCCCCGATTTTTGTCTTTTTCGTTTACAATTTCATTTATAAGATTGATATTTTTTATATAATAATTTAAAAAAATAGCTATTTCTTCTGACACATCGCAAGATCCTGCGAAAGAGATATCTGCATCGCTCTGCATTTGTTTTCCAAATCAGGTTTAGTGATGGGTTTAGGAACCTGAAAACTGGAGTGAAGGGTATACTATCGTCGGCGACACTATGAATGGAATTAGTTGTGGACGAGAGAAGGTCGTTGATGTGAAGAAGAAACAATGTTGGTGCCAGAACTGAGCCCTGATGCACTCCAGCATTTACTTGGTGAAAGCTTAAAGAATGGCCGTCCACAATAACTGACATACGTCGATCAGATAGATAACTAGAGAGCCAAGTACAGAGTTTAGTTGAAAGACCATAGGAGGGAAGTTTATTAAGAAGTGCGGCATGCCAGACCTGGTCAAAAGCTTTGGATATATCAAAAACACCTGGAAACTCAAGAGACTTATTCCAGCAGTGTGATAAAAAGGAAAGAAGATCAGCTGTTGTTCTTTTGTGGCGAAATCCATACTGCCTGTCATGCAAAAAATATTCTCAAAAATAAACAGTATATAGCGCATAAACAACATCTTAAAAAAATTAAAAAATAGGTATATTATCATAAACTTTATGTTTCTGCATTTTAGTTGTATAGTTTTAACATTAAAATAATTTTTAAAAAGCGGATTAATAATTTTTTCTTTATATAGAATAAAAAATAAAATATTCCTGATTTGTTAAAAACAATAAATTTGTTTTCGATTTTTTTAATAAAAAGCAAAATTTGCCCAACCCTGCTTTGTCTTCACCCAATCATCGAGTTAAGGTTTAACGCAATCACAATTTATACGCTCATATCTATACACGGCTTAATGTGTCAAAGTCAAAATGTCAAATGCTGAAGTAAACAATATTTTGGTAGCCACTGTTTTTTTAAATTTGATTCATATGCATAATGACCTTTGGACCCGCACGTTAAGAGCGATTCGGACTATAGTGATAGGGGAGGCCAAGGAAGGATTTCAAGATTTACAACAGCGCGGCAGATTTATATACCGGAGGATACCTTATACCCGGTTGAGTCCCTTCACCAAATATGAGCCCCGTATGCAGGGCCCATCGTAAAAATTATATACGTATGTAAAACAATGTATATTTCACTAATCTGACAGTTCTAAGAGTGACGTAAAAAAAGCGGAGGGCTACAAAGTTGTAAAAAAACGTCTCCTTGACTTTCTCGAGCGTGGCTATTTTTATTTTTATTTTGAAGAAAATAATTTAGAGATAACGAAAAATATACAGGGTGTCCGAAAATTTCGTTCGTATATTTTTAAGGGGTGATTCTACACAAAAATATATGAAAAAAACATATAAACATACGTCCTAAACGTCTTAGTTTTTGAACTACAGGGTATCAAAATATAAAAAAATGTGTTTTTTTATAATAACTTTTATGCCAATTTAGATATTTTAAACAAATTTGGGGGACGCCTCCTATGTACCAAAAGACATTTTTTGGCATACAAGAAAAAATAGTTTTTACCAGTGTCGTTCATGAGGGGTTTAAGGTAAATATTTTTAAGAAGAAAATGGTACGCCACTGCATTTTTCTAAAATAAAAATATTTTTTAAATTGCCCATTTAGTTTGACACAAATTTGATCTATTGATTTTTTCTTATTTGATGCACGGTTTTGGCGTAAATAAATAAAAACCATTTCTCGGCATGGTCAAATCCCTACCTAATTAAAGAATAAATATCGGAAGACTGTAGAATTTAATATTATCCATATCATATAAGTCAAGAAATCAAATTTAGTGTTAAACTTAATGAGCATTTTAAAAATATTTTTATTTTGGAAAATGCAGTGACGTACCATTTTTCTTAAAAATATTAACCTTAAACGTGAACGACACTGGTAATTTTTTTTCTTGTATGTCAAAAAATGTCTTTTGGTGCATAAGCGGCGTACCCCAAATTTGTTTAAAATATCTAAAGTGGTATAAAAGCTATTATAAAAAACACATTTCTTTTAAATTTTTAACATCCTGTAGTTTAAAAAAGTAAGACGTTTAGATCATATGTTCCTATAAACTTTTTTCTAACATTTTTGTGTAGAATCACTCCTTAAAATATACGAACGGAATTTCCGGACACCCTGTATAATCCGATAATATCCGAATGACTTTCACAAGTTGAAATAATAACAGTATTTTTTTGGCATATTTAAACATCTATAGCCGCTTCCCCCACCAATGAAAAGGTATACATTCTATAACATTTCTTCTTATTATCTAAGTTTTCAACGGAATAGGTCTCTATAGCCTAGTTTACACCGGGAGAACCAAATTTTTAGTTCGAGGTCTAAATGACGTCACGCGTACTTTATTCACGGTGTAAACACTTGAGTATTTAAATTTGCTACTCCAATTCAGTCCTTCTCAAATGTGGGTGACCAAATATGGTTTTCCTTGGTGTAAACACGTCGGACTTTTTTAGTGGACCAAAATGACAGCCTTGATCTTTGACAGTGCGCATTTCGATGAAAAAGACGTTGAATTTCGGGCTTATCCTAATAATTTTGTTGTTTTTTTATATTTTTCAAAATTTTGTTGATATTTAACCAAAACTGTTTGCGTATTCTTTTTCCTATGGAATTTAAAAGCGATACAGTTTTAAAAGATACAAAACGAGGTTAGGTTCTGGTCATATGCTCAGCTGTCATTTTGGTACTAGGATTAAACGTGAATTAAATTGATCCATAAACTAAGTTGGTGTAAACACTAGTGAACTAACAAAAATAAGTCCTAGGTTAGTTCTGGTTAGTTAGTTAGGACCAATTAGATCCGTGGACCAGGATCTAATTGGTCCTCGCGGTGTCAAACTAGACTTATAACTCTCGAGTTAATCCCCATTTAGCATTGTGGACTCCTCTACTATAGTAAGCACGACGTATGTAAAGCTTATTTATTTTTAATTTACTTTTTTTTTCCTATGAAAAATTTTGAAGACTTAGACAAAAAAAGGTCATTGCTTTCCCACAAAATACATTTTACTGTTTTTCTAGTACAATAATGGTCTCCTTTCTTCTTCTCGTAAGCTAAAGGGGGCTTCACATAACCGTACGCAGGTAAAAACATAACAATCAAAGGATTTTCCATGTTTCCATACAAATTTCCCTCTCTTCCTCATGTTGAGAGAGGGGTTTAAACCCCCAAAACCCTCTCTTATCCCGGGCATCGCCGGACGGGACATAGGAAATCCCATGTAATTTTTTAATGGGGTCAATTATGGCTCCCCTAATTATATTAGAGAAATTCTATTGAAGTTTATTGAAGAGCATGCAAATCTACGTCCATGGTAAAACTTTAGATTTTTCAGTTAACCCGTTTGCTAGTTAGATGCTAATATATTTTTAAAATTGCTATATTATTATTGCCTCATATTTATAAACAACAATAAAAATACCAGTTAGCATGACATTACGTTGTCATTTTGAAATTCAGTGCTTTATTATTATTAAAAAATCGTACAGTGCAAAGATTAAAGTTGTATTTATACAAACGAATTAAGTTAAGTTAAACTAAACGGTAGTATCACTCATGGTTAATATTTTCGTTCTACGATTTTTTGATAATAATAAAGCACTAAATTTCAAAATGACAACGTTATGTCACGCTAACTGGTATTTTTATTGTTGTTCATAAATATGAGGCGATAATAATGTAACAACTTTTATAAATATATTAGCATTTAGGTAGCAAACGGGTTAACCGAAAAATCTAAAGTTTTTACCATGGACGTAGATTTGCATGCTCTTCAATAAACTTCAATAAAATTTTTCTCTAAAATAATTAGGGGAGCCAATAATTGACCCCATTAAAAATTACATATGTCCCGCCCGGCGATGCATCACCCGGTATACGCCCATGCTAGTAAGTAACTGTATGGTAACTTTGTAAACTAATAAAATACTGTTTTTATTGTAGTAACTAGGGTGACTGGCTTTTAAACCAATGTAATAAATTTCTTGGTTTAGGTTGTTTTCTCAATTTAAAGTGCCCAACGTATACTCTAATAATATTTTTTAAGTTACAGGGGTTATTTTTTACATTTTATGTTTATTTAACATACATTACATTTAATATTTTTTAAGATAATGAAAATACTGAATAATGCGACAAGATTCTGCAAATAAGGCAAGACATACCCTATAATGTTTGTGTTCTTTTAAAAAAATATGATTCATCATTTTCATGTTTATCAACATGAAAAAAATTGGTACTCACAAAGGACTTAATAACGAAATAATTACCAAAAACACAAAAAATCTTGTTTAATGTTTTGTTAAAAAGATTAATATTTTTTCGGAGGCATCTCACAAAAAAAATTCCATGGGTATTATCCGTACGCTTTTTTCTGTTACTAGTGACCTATGAATTCTCAATTTTTTGCCATTATCTTTTAGCTTTTAAAAGTTATAACACAAAAACAGTTTTTGTTTTTCGTACAGCAACACTACATGGACGTGGACAGAATTCACGTCGTTTCAAGAGCTTGGCGAATAATTCGCCGGTAATTCAGAGTTTGTCGATTTTTTGGCGTCAAAGGAGCGCGCAAACAAGGTTGGTTAGTTTGGAAGGATGTTTGGCGACTTATAGCAAAGTGTGGTCGCAGCTTTATTCATACACTTAACTTCGGTTTACACTAAATATTTATGTAAATAGTAGTAGGCACCATTTTAGGTAAGCGCCCACTAGAGACGGGTCGGGCGGGTCGCAATTTTTCAACACCTAAATTATTATCTGCGGTTCGCCCCGATGCGACGCGCTTCTAATGGACGCACCCTGATCTCGTTACAAGCCCGGCGTTAAAAATTAAATGACGTTCTTTGCTCTGTTGTACGGGATAAAGGTATATTATTCTTGGATATAGATAAAGGTATAAATAAACGACTTACCTTACTGTACTGCCCTAACACGTATTTTAAAATATCAGGTGGAGCGGTGGAAAGTAAGGGTTCCAGTGCTGACACCAGAAGACAGTTCTGAAGACACAATTTTAGAGCTTGTTGGGATTTTGCCTTTAGATCCGCCGAAGAATCGGGTTTTTCAAAAAGTGCTACCATCCTGGAAAAAACGTTTTATATTTTTTTATTAGCGAATTTATTTTATTTAGAAAATATTGTCATAGATGTTAGTAAGGGCCACTAATGAAATTTACTTTATAATAATAAAAAGTTTTTAGTGGAGGTTCTTTTAAAAGAGTCTATCACGAATATTTATACCGCCATATATGAAAGCAGCGCGTTAACCCAGCCTGTCAGTGTCAAATGTTTTAAGTGTCGGACCGGGCAAACGCGTCACTTTTCTTGTCAGATAAGTTTACCACAATGTTTCACATGCAATTTTGCCGAAAATTGTAAGGGTTACAGTTAGAAAACTCGCCCAATCTGATACCCAAAACATGTCCATGGGTCCATGATAATGGTTTCGTGACTGTAACACTTACGATTTTTGGCATAAATGTTTGAAAATTGCATGTTAAATCATTGTGGTAGAACTAGTCAGACAAAAAGGGACGCGTTTGCCCAGTCCAAGACCCGAAACATTTGACATTGACAGGCTGAGTTAAAGTGCAGCTTCCATATATGGCGGTATGAATATTGATGGTAGACTCGTCAAAAGGAATCCCCTAAAAGTTTTTAAAATTGGTTTTATCATGAAGTTAATTTTATTTCTGGCCCAGGGACTACTGGTTTAAATTAATTAAAAATAAAGTACAAAGTGTCTGAAATGGCGCGTAGAACGGAAGGCTACAAGTTTCTTAACCTAAAATATGATGATTTGCTTGACGTAAATATCAATATACAGACTGTCCACAAAAAGCGTTTACAAGAGCACAAATGCATAAGGAAAAAATATTTTTTGAGAAAAAGTTTTTTTATCTCATTGAAACAGTGAGTGATGATTCGTGAACTGTGGATGCACACGCTTATTTTTACAATTAGACCGGTGCCGAAGCCTTTCAAAAAGTAAAAAGTAAAAATATATATAGTAGGATAAAACCCACTAAAAGAGGTAGAAAATATAACAAAATTTATAGGAAACATAAGTTCCACTCGATCTGTGGTCGGGGAGGGGGGAGGAGGGGTTAGAGTGTAAAATACGGTTTTTCTAGATTTCGGCCAAACTACAAGCTTAATGAAAAAAGTTAAATTGCAAAGTTGTGGGCAATGTAAAGATGTACACTTTTGTATTTGGCTTTTTACATAACCTCAAAATTTATGTAAAATTTAAAAACGAAGTTTTTGGTTTTTATTTTATATTTTACAAAAACAATAATTTTTTTACGTAATTGGGTGCAAACGAACCTTTAGTTGTTTAGTTTTTGATTTTAAAATATTTATTTTATTACATTTTTCTGACTTATTATTCAAAAAATACCCTTATTTTTAATTGAAAATTCACGTGTTAAAATATCGGCGTTTTTCAAAAGTCAAATGTCGTTTTATTCGTTAAAACCTCTTCGTTCTAATGGTGTAAAAAAGTATACATTACAATGGTAAATGTTCTCAGAAACCGCAAAAATTTGGATCCGATTTTTTAAAATCATTATTAAGTCTAGGATTGATAATAATTTTGAAACCAAAAAAAAAATTATAAAAGGATAAAACCCATTAAAGAATATTGAGAAAATAACAAAAATAAAACGAAAAATAAATTAGAGGCGATCTGGGGTCAAAAAGTAAAGGGGTAAGCTTTAAGAGTAAAAAACGTTTTTTCGATTTCCGGCAAAATAACTAGTCCTATGGAAATTCATTTTCTAAGAAAATTTACCGTGGTAATGAATAGTTTTTACACCATCAAAAAGTAGAGATTTTAACGTATAAAAAGCTTACCGACTTTTTGAAAATGCCGATATTTTGACACGTGAATTTTGATTAAAAATAAGGGTACTTTTTTAATATTAAGTCAAAAAATGTATAAAAATAAACATTTTAAAACCAATAAAATTACAGTATATTTAGGACAAATACAAAAGTTGTACATCTTTACATTGCCTACAACTTTGCAATTTAAATTTTTCCATTAAGCTTGTAGTTTGGCCGGAAATCTAGAAAACCCGTATTTTACACTTTAACCCCCTCCTCCCCCTTCCCGACCACAGATCGAGTGGAATTTATTTTTCCTATAAATTTTGTTATATTTTCTACCTTTTCCAGTGGGTCTCATTCTACTATAATTTTTTTCGTTTCAAAATTATTCACCCTGGTCTAAATTGTGACAGTGTAGAATCAAAAATTAGTGCGCAGATATATGAAAAATGTATACGGGATATTTTCTATTAGCAATCCATTTAGGTTAAAAAAATTGTCATTAAAGATGGGTCCAAATTTAATTCATTCTGAAAGCGATGCCGCCAAGTACACAAAAAATAATAAAGTAAAGTAACCCTTTTGTGAACAATGATTTATTGCAGCAAAAAATATTTAACCCGACGAGTTTCTAGAACCACGCCACGTGCCACCGGTTTTATAGTAGGCAGAGGCGAAATAAGAGGAATGTTTTGTAAGTAGGTGGTACGTGTTTTAGCAATGTATTTTTTATTATTTATCTAAAAATATGTAATCAGGCTCTGTCCGAGGCTATGTGCATTCAATAAAGGTTTGTTTACTTTATTATTTTTGTGTACTTGGCGGCATCGCTTTCAGAATGAATTAAATATGGGCCCACCTTTACCTGGAAATAAATTAGCACTAGCAATGGCTAGTGAATGTTCGGGACTGTGTCTTCCAATCTGGCCCAAAGTCCAACAAGTCACCGTTAACAATGCGTCATCTGAGCTTTCGGTTAAAATTATTCCTAAAACTTGAATTGTTCTACATCCCAAGACTGTCATCGCCAGTTGTGAGGACTGACCTTGAAAGATTTTGATCTTTATTTTTTTTTATAATTTATAATGATAAATATATCTAATATTTTAAAATTGGTATACCGTATCACTTAAGTGAAAAGGTTAACAGGCAATGCGTGGAAAAATACGGTATAATGCGTGTAGAATACCAACAGGTTGAGATTAAATGAATAATTCCGGCATGTAATTATGGTGACACACCGCACAGTGCGTCAATATGTGGACAAAAATGCCAAAATTACTATTTTCATAACAACTAAAATGTATAATACAGGGTATACCATAACTGATGACTTTAATTTTAAGGGATGATTTCATATAATTACTTAAGTAAAAAAGTTCACATAAACATATGTCCGGAGACGCCTCGTTTTCAAGATAAGGGAGTTAAAGTTTTTTAAAAAAGTCGGAATTTTTTAAATATCCTAAAAACGCTTAAACTAATTTGGATGAAATTTGGTAAACTCATTTAATTTAATAAGGGGCTTGTAATGCTCTACCTAGATTAATATTATTTAGTGTATTCCTTTTACCTTGTAGAACCGTTCTCTGAACTGTCAATAATGTCAAGATCGGTTCTATAACATAAACAAATGTCTAAAAATTGTAAAACGAACACTCATGGTGTCGTTCCGGGCGGTTCTGGAGCATAAAAGGAATACACCAATTGGGTCCAGTTGCGTCTCAGTGGGCACCACAGCCAATATAATTGAGAAAAGAAGTAAGCCACTGCCTTTTTATAAAGTTTTCATTTTTCCTTTCCGATTAACCAATTAAAAAGGCAACTTTATGGTTTTTGTAAGTTTTTCGTATCAAGCTTTGTTTTCGATAAAAAAATGAAGCCACTTAGTAGATACTAAAAAGTATCCATAAACAGCATAAAATAAAATTCAAAATTAAAAAATAAACAATTTTGACCGTAGTAAATAAAGAAAATTACAATATCCCATTAAATAGACCATTGCTCATTTATTTTAAGGCGAATTATTGTTTATTTTTAATTTTGTTTTTTTACCATGTTGTCTATGGGTACTTTTTAGATGAAATTAGAGTGGCTTTGATTTTTTTTTTTACAAAAATAAAGCTAGATACCAAAAAATATAAGAGACTAAAAAGTTGCAATTTTAATTGCAACTGAATAGAAAAAAATATAAAGATTTTGTTAAAAGTCAGTGGCTTACTTTTTCTCAATAATATTGGCTTTGATGCTCACTAACACGCCACTGGACCCAATATTCTTAATCTAGGTAGAACCTTACTAGCTTAGTGACAGTGACTTATTATTCAAAAATGGCCCGATACTTCGGTTTTTGAGTAGAAGCAAATGCTTTATACAGTGAATAAAGTATGTCAACATTAGCAGATTTTTGAACAGACCCACCTTAAAAAGTCCTGCTGACACCCCCGACCCCCCTCAAAGTTTGTTAAGGGATCGATATAGTTTTTCATAATATCTTCTAAACGGTAAACGATAAAAACTGATTTTAGTGTCGTTAGATAGAGCACAAAATTCTGCAAAATAGTAGTAATAATATGTATGGCAATTATTGTTTTTTTTTTGTGCAAAATTTTTATAACGATTGGTAAATGATTTTGTTAAATTTGTTAAGTGTCGAAATTGCTGAAAAATCAATGAAAAAGTCTAGCCCTTTCTTTTTTCATTCACTAACCGGTTGCGATACCACGTCCTCCTTTTATGAAAAAGGGAAAAAAGTTTTTGGAAGCTTGGGAATCTTTTCCGGAAGTTACAGCTACTTTCATTGATTTAATGCAGCATTCAAAAAACTTTCATCTCAGCAATTAAGTGTGATCTCAAAATGTGTTATAACCACTTACGATAAACATTCTGATAGTAGTAACATTGATAGTTGTCGAATGCAACTTTTTGCCCAAAAACCGAACGGTTGAGAATTTACCCCTAACAATGAATGCTTTAGCACTTCACATTAATCGATGAATTTATCAAGCAGGATTTGTTTGGGTAATCTCTGTCAACCAGTGGTTGAATTTCCATGTCCATCTAAATGGGGTGGATTTTAGAGAATACTAAATGGACACCACTGTGGACCACTTTAAAAATAAAAAAATATATAAGATGTGTGGCACAAATTGTAAATGTTTTTAAAAAATTTAAAATGTACCAGGTTATGTTTGTGTGTGAAATGTTGTAATTAGGTATTTTAGGTTGTGTGTGTAATAATGTATTTGTTTTTATTGATGTTATATACAGTGTGTCCCAGGATAGGTGTTACAAGAGGACAAATGGAACAACTGTTTTCGAATTTTAAAACGAAATTTTGGGCAAACTGGTCGCATGGTCCAAAACTAATAAGTACAAAACTTATCCCTTTTTTAACATTTACCGTTTTAAAGATATTATAAAAAACTATATTAATCCCTTAACCAACTTTGAGGGGGGTGGGGGTGATAGCAGGACTTTTGGAGGTGGGTCTGTTTAAAAATCTACTAATGTTTACATACTTTATTCACTCTACAAAGCATTTGCTTCTACTCAAAAACCGAAGTATCGGACCTTTAAGTCACTAAGCTATACAGGCGCGTTATATATTTATATGAACTTTTTTACTTAAAAATTACAAGGAATCCTCCCTTAAAATTTAAGTCATTACTTATGTTACACCCTGTATATGTAATAATGTGTTTAAATGTATAATAATTTTACAGTATTGCTTTCAGTATTAGCAAACCATTGCAGTGGCGTATTTACCAAAAGGCTGAGTAGGCTGAAGCCTATGGCGGCGTTTTTTAGGGGGCGGCAAAATTGGTACGTATAAGTAATTTTGTGGATTTCGAATTTTATTTAGTATGTAGAATGTGAAAGTGAGGACTTTTTTTTGCTCTTCAAAATTAATTTTCACGGAAAAATGATAAACAAAATTTTCGGTTTATTTTAGTTATTTTTAAATATCTTTTTTATTAGGTTTGTTCCAGCAGGCTGTCAGAAATGTTTGCAACCGTTCGGATTCTGCGCACGTCAAATTTGTCGTTCCAGCAGTGCCATGTTTGTAACATTATACAGTTGTTTGTTGTTCCAGCAGTAGTTTTAAAATGTTGAAAACATGTTGGAAACTGTATGAAAAGTTTGCAAACTTTCTTCAAACATTACTGACAAATTGTTAACATAACCTTTTTTGTATTGAAGTATAAGCCGTATGCACGCCTTGTTTATTTTTCGTTCCAGCAGAAAACTGTTGCCAACATTTCTGACTAATGTTTGTAACAATTTCTACGTTTTACGATTGTTGCTAACATGTTTCCAACATTCTGCTGGAACAAACCTATTATAAGAAACCTTTCCATAAAATTAGGTATAAGTGGGTTTTCTAGGGTGGGGAACATGAATGTGGAGGAAGCCACCAGCAGTCCTTCGCTTATGTTCAAAACGCAATTACTTTTTTATACCATGTATTAGTGATGTTGGAATGTTGGAATTCTCACATTTGCAAATGCGAAAATTAATCTCCAATATTCGCGAATGCGAATGTGAATATTGATTTTCAAACATAAGGCTCGTAAAATATCATACAAATTTTAGGTTTAAGGAATTTATTTATTTATTTATTTATTGTGGAAAGATATTATAACCTTTTATTTAAAAATAGTAGATATAATCTTCTACATACATATACCTATACAACCCTTAGTAAACGAAAATTATAAGTCTTATTAGTTGTATTATAATTTCCTTTTAGTTTCTTAAAAACATTCGCCAAACATTCGCATCGTTTCTTGCGAACGTGAATCACGAATATTCTATTCTACCATATTCTGCAAACAAAAAAATATATACCTAGTCCTAGTAAATATCGCTACGAGCAATCGTTTTTAAGATTATTTGGATTAAAGTTTTTATTTCACATAAAGAATGTATTTTTTCACGCTTTATTTAGGCCACCCGGATTGTGTACAAAATGCTACGACAAATTCCATGCGCCAAAAAATGATCCTTTGCAAAATACAGGGTGTCAAAGTAAAAACATAAAATAAAATCTTTGAAACCCTGTATTTTCTTAAAGATCAACTTTCGACAAAGAATTTGTGGTAGCATTTTATACAGACCTTCTGGAGACTGTCACGTGGCCTAGTTAAATTGTGAAAAAATGCAATGGAAATCTTTTGTGTGAAAGACGTTTAATCTTAAATATCTCAAAAACTGTTGGTCGTATCGATATTTACTAAGTATACCTACTTTGTGCAAAAATAAAAAGATTTTTTTTACTAGGGCCATAACATACCAAGAA
This sequence comes from Listronotus bonariensis, assembly GCA_014170235.1. NCBI lineage: Eukaryota > Metazoa > Arthropoda > Insecta > Coleoptera > Curculionidae > Listronotus > Listronotus bonariensis. Next base: position 164,853 of record JACEGR010000935.1, on the reverse strand, counting down.
AAAAGGTATGGCATTTTAAACATAAGCAAAGGACTCACAAGCAGCCCCCTCTACATTTTACAACAAAAACTTAAACAATTTTTGATTCCTGACCTAGGAAAAACCTCTTAACCTGAATTTTGTACAAAAAATTGTAATATTCAAAAATAACTAAAATAAAATGCAAGTTTGACACCCTGTATCTCGACGATTAAAAAGGGTCCGTCGAAAAGAGCAACTTAAGGTAGCGCCACAATAGCCAGAGGAGATTTTTTAACCAATGAGCATGAACTATTAGAGTAAGGTACTAAATGAAAAAGGACAGATAGATACAAAATAAAAAAGGAAAGAAATACCAAAATCCCTCCACTGGCTACTGTGGCACCATCCCAATTTGCTACATTCTGATGGCCACTTTTTCAACTGGTCCGCTATAAAAGATGGTTATCCTCCCCCACCATCCATAATTCTGGCCCAAGGCACAAATTATCAGAATATACAGATGCGAAAGTGCGGCAAATTACGCTTACTTGTTTCTATGACCTTGAGAAAGAATAAATGGAACATCTGCACCAATGTATGGATTGTAATATTTTAAATTTGTAAAGGGTAAATCGCACCAAGGCGCTAAGAAGAGATAGACTTTTATAGTAACTAATTATGCAGCTTTTTTATGTGTGGAAAACGGAACAAAAGAATAATACACTAATTGGCAATTTACAAACTAAAAATTTTACCTATTCTTTGAACAGTAAAATATTGTTAGTAGATGTAACGTTTGGATCAACCTGTAATAAAATGTCTATACATGGTTGCACAAAACATTTTTAAAAACGATTAAACTTATGGGGGTTTAGAATGTTTAACAAAAAGCCATTTAAAAAAAAACCTTGCCTAAAAACTGCTTATTAAATGAATTAATGATATTCCGTTTTTTAGCTTAATTGTGTATTAAAAGTTTTGTGTAACTGGGGATTGAAACAGAATAATTGAAAGCCGATTAACACAAGTTTCTAAAGAAACCCCGACGCAATCTTTTAAAGCAATGCAGATGTTGCCTTAGTAATACCCAAACCTAATTGATTTGTTTTTATTTTTTTATTTGGAAGTATGTAATTTTTTAAATACTGAAAAAACACCTCATTTTTAAATTTGAAATATAGCCTTTTAAATGGCAGTGCGGCTATAAATAAAAAAATATTTTCCTCTGTTTAGGCACATACTGATTAATATCAATAACTTTAGTAACATATCTAAGTAATTTGTAAAAGCTTTGTATTTATGTTAAATAGTCTTAAAATAATAGTGGTCCTTTGGGAATCTAAAAAGTGATCCGCTCCCGGTGATGGAGGAACAGAATAAATATACACATTTATATCCCATATTAAACGGTAAAAAAATTTAACAAGACACTATACTAACACTTAATAATAATAAAAAACATAAAAGTTCACAAACAACTAAACACAATTAACTAACTTATGCTCACGTTCTATACCAACAAAAGTATGGGACTAACTGACACCTAGATGAGCATTAGGTCACGTACTAAATCGTGGGGTGTATATCCACCACGCAGTGGGAGGGACGATAGTGGTGAGAGATTTCAACGAACACGCTTAGTTTCGCATCTGGGTATTCTGATAATTTGTACCCAAGGAGTTTGTGGTAGCATTTTGTACAGATCATTTAAAAACACCCTCTGTATAATGATGTTTTTAAAAATATATTTTTATAAACTGGGGCTTAAGCCCCCCAAAAACCAGAGGCTAGTTGCGCCACTGATGAAAACTAATGAATTACCTGCTATAAAACCTAAAGCACTGATACATGGCATCCTTACATCGTTGGGTATCTGATATTCTTTTATTTGGGTATTGAAATAGGACTTCTAGTAGGGAACCCGTCGATATTTAAAAAAGTGGTCTTAGATAAAAAAAATTTATGTGAAAAATAAAAGGTCTGTTAAATACCTTTGTGACATATACGGGGTGTTTCACAACTTATCAGACAAACTTTACTGCTACTTATTCTACAATAAAATTATTAAGAAATCTTTATATGAAATATGTCTCAAACGTCTTAGTTTTAAACTACAGGGTGTTAAAAATTAGAAAAAAATGTGTTTTTATAATAACTTTTAAACCAATTTAAATATTTTAAAAAAATGGGGGACGCCTCCTATTCACCAAGAGACATTTTTGGCATACAAGATTTTTACCAGTGTCGTTCATAAGCGGTTAGAGGTAAATATTGTTTAGGAAAAAATGAAACGCCAATGCATTTTTCTAAGTTAAAATATATTTTTTAAATTTCCATTTAGTTTAACACAAATTCGATCTCCTGACTTTTTTCATTCGACCATTTCTCAGCATGGTCAAATCAATATGTAAATAAAGAATAAATATCTAAGGTAATTTTTACTGTAGAATTTGATATTATCCATATGAAATGACCGTGCCTAGAAATGATTTTTATTTATTTACGCAAAAACCGTGCATCAAATAAAAGTCAAGAGATCGAATTTGTTCCAAACCTAATGGGAAATTTAAAATTATTTTTAATTTAGAAAAATTCAGTAGTGTACCTTTTTAAATTAAAAAAATATTTAACTTGAACTTCTCATGGACGACATTAATGATTTTTTTCTTGTACACCAAGAAATGTATTTTTTCCAAAATATCTAAGTTGCTATAAAAGTTATAAAAAAAACACCTTTTTTTAATTAACACCCTAAGACGTTTAGGACATATTGAAGTTTTTCATATTTTTTAATTCAGAATTATCCTTAAAGTTTGTCGGATAAGTCGTGCAACACCCTGTAGATTTTATTCTTGCTAAAGTATATTAGTACTTTATTCAAGATTAAATGATTTCACAGGTTTAAACACCCTGCAACAAATGCAACATTTGGCTTATCTCTGTATAACACCTATATATACTTTTGCATCTCCATGTTTTATTATAATCTTAATGGAAGAAGCTACAACTAGATTAAAAGATTATTGAAATCGGTCAAAAACCAAATAGTTATTTAAGATTAAACTTAAACAAAAATTTTGTTTAACATAGACTGGAAGTATTTTTGTTTTATTTGTTTTCTGGGAGATTAAATTTAAACAAAATATTATTTGGCTTTTCTCCAGAATAAAATTTAAAAGTTTATTTAACATTTTAAGAAAATTAAAACTTTTATACATTATGAAGAAACAATTCTGCTCCAACATAATATAATAAAAGTTATTATTGCTTTAAAAGAAATAAAATAATGAAATATTCAATATTAAGTTACTTACAATACAAAGCTTTCAATCTATAAACAAAGGTTCATTGGCACTCGGTTGAAATCATTTTAATGCAATAAAATAAAATCTTAACAAGACGCCAGACGAGAACTGGACCAATGGTTGCGTCTCAAAAATGTGGTAAATAGTTTACCAAAAATGTGGTAAACAGTTTACCTAAAAACTTATAAACTTGTTAGAAAACTGAAAAAATTAAAAATGAAATGTCTGATGGACATTTTAGAGTTTGACATTACTTTTGAAAAAAAAACCTTTGTTTATAGATTGAAAGCTTTGTATTGTAAGTAACTTAATATTGAATATTTCATTATTTTATTTCTTTTAAAGCAATAATAACTTTTATTATATTATGTAGGAGCAGAATTGTTTCTTCATAATGTATAAAAGTTTTAATTTTCTTAAAATGTTAAATAAACTTTTAAATTTTAATCTGGAGAAAAGCCAAATAATATTTTGTTTAAATTTAATCTCCCAGAAAAACAAATAAAACATAAAAATACTTTATTATATGACTAAACATTTTTTACTATTCTTTTTATCTGGTTAAGATACCTAATAGGTGTATCTTTTACCAGTTAATTTTTTCAGAGCAAAACAATTTTAAAATTAGCAAATTATAACTCGTGTGGTTGTGTTGTACTCATAGAATTGGATCAATAGATAATCAGATTAGAAGTAATGATTACAAGCTAATACCGACTTGTAATCATTACTCTAATCTGATTATCCATTGATCCAATTCTATGAGTACAACACAACCACACGAGTTATAATTTGCTAATTTTAAAATTGTTTTGCTTTTATGTTTAAAATAACACAGTTGCCGTATATTGAAAGAGTGGTTACCTATTTTGTTTTTATGATAACGGAATGTCATATCAAATGGCAAGGATATTATAAAAAAACCCAAGGTTTTGTGCAAAAAACGCATTGTAATAACTTTATTATTTTTAAAGTTATTTACGATTAAAATAAATTAAGATATAGACGGGCACCATGTATACATATTTCCATGAAATTTAGATATTTAGAGATGCTTTTAATCAAAGACCCAAACAAAAAACTAGTCAATGCTGTGTCTAGTGGTAAAAATCGATGGTTTTACCAATTCCTCCTGTGTTAACCACCAACTGTGTCAACTCCAACGATTGCTTGGCGATGTCGCGAACAAGACACGCAGCGTTTCGACGAACAGCTGTGCAAGGATGCGCGAGATGTTGCAACGCCGTTGGAAATATTTCTGCTTCTACTACGACCTCGGCTAATTCTGTAGAATGTTTAGCAACAGCACCTAAAAATGAAAAAGAAGTATTCGTTTTTTTAATTTAACAAAATTTTGAAAGTTTGAAAAGTTATTAAATGCTTATTAATCATATAACTTCTTACTAAGTGCCATTAAACACTGCTTCTTTAATCTTTCGTCACTGTTATGTAAATTTTTAACCAAATAAGGAACTATTCCAGCGTCAACAACACACATAGCCAGGTCTTCGCAATGTTTAGCGATGTCAGTCACAGCACTGGTCCCAATTTGCTTTAAACTTAGCTCTGGTTCTTGAAGACAGAGCATCAAAAGGGGTAAAACGCCGATATTGACACATTCTTGCGCCATTTTTCGGCTGTGTCGGGCAATGTATCCTATACCCCAGGCAGCTGATTCTTTAACCTAGAAGAGTTCCTACGTTCAACTTTGTATATTATAAAAACCCGGGCGTATTTCTACTAATACGGAGATGAAATAAATATAAACGAAGCTTTTGTTTAAAAAGATACATCAAGTTGACTTGTTGGTATACCCTTTTTTCTTATAAGACCGCCTCCCTTAATCAGGTCTAGTAAATTTTCCCAAGATGTTTGAGTAAAAAGGCTTTCTGCTGAAAGGAGGATATGACTCATTGACTTTTCTACCCTAATCACAAGCCAGTGTGGTATGTGGAGATGAATGATGATGAAAGATGAAATAAGTTTTATTTTGTCCTGTCGTGTTACCCAAATGAAATTACATTTATTAGCCCTCTCTGCGGGGCTAAAAACCATCTTTTGACAACCAGAAGGAAAAGGCGTCAAGAATGTCTTGGTACAATGCACCTTTAACCCTAGAATCTCAATCTCTATTTCCAAATATCCCAAAACATAGAGAAGTTCATGTTGTTCCACGCGGCAAGTTTTTTAAGTCGTCGTTATCGTCATGTTCCCCATTTCTTTGGACTTTCGAATAGTTAGAATCAAACTTTGTGGACTTCCACTGTACCAGCCTGTACTGTATCACCTTCACGGAAAAAAAGAAATGATAAGGGGTTGAGCAGTGAAGAGGTGCTACTATACATAGAAAGCGCTATTATTAAACCAGAAAAGTAAAATAATTATCTTTATTGCACAAAATCCGCCATCTCCTATTTAACTAACGTGCATAAAAACAATAGTTTTGTTTATATTTAATTCACCTTCATACCATTTAATATTTTTCATTTTAGCATAATCATGAGCAGCTAGCTATAAACCAATCAAGTTTACCAAATACGTACTGTTGGTTCAAAGTCTTCAAGGCAAAACATGAGAATTTGAAGACCGCCATTTTTAATCACCGTTTCTGCCATCTTTTCGTTATGCTTCACAATTGACCTCAGCACAAACAAAACCGCTGTTTTCTGATATTTCTAAAATATAACAAAATCCTGAATATTTGACAACAACGTCAAAATGTGCGTATAAAACGCTTAAGAGGCTAAAAATAAAGGAATACATTGCCAGTGCCCGCGTTTTGAAGTAAGACATTTAAAAGTCCAATATCGGCAACTTCGACCGCTAATTCAGAGTCATTATGGACCAATCTTCCCAGAGCTATAGACGCACATTGTCTAATTTGGGGACAAACATCCGTAATCAGTGGTTTTAAAAGATCTAGAAATATAAATAATAAATTAATATTTAAATCCAGAGCGAGTCCATTTACCCATCATCCAGTATCTTGCTTTTATTACCTAAGACGTTAGCACTTTTCATAAGAACAACATTTTGAGGTCTCACAGCTAAGTCCGCCACTGTCTGCACAAAACTGAGCCTAGATTTTTGGTAATTTTCAAAAACTTGTAAAATTGATCGACTGGTCATCTTGCTTTTTGTATATTTGTGACAATAAATGTCTTTTTGACAGATTCGGGTGAATGTACAAATATTTGTCACATATTATACACTTTTATGACGTCATTACCTAGGACAATCTAACTCTAAGAATCTACACGCATTAGGTCGAAGAAAAATAGCTCAACTTGACCCAAATCTTCTGTCAAGAGAAAACTTAACCTTGCTTTTTTAAGTTTTTTTTTCTCTTTGGAAAGCAAGAAACCAAAGTTCTAAACGTGATATTTACTTAGTTTTAAGATATACTGATAGCTTTATAATACCTTAGAAATGGCTTTAAAATTAAGCAGTTCTCTACACAGGGGCTCAATTTTTAGGATAGGTGCTATAAATAAGGTAAAAAATTAGGCAAAACTTTACTATTACATATTAAACCAATTTTTTGTATTGACATTTGTAGGTTTTTAGTTCTACTAGTTCCCAGATGTTCCAGTAAACAAACTTGAAAAAGAAAATTTGATTTCAGCGCATACACAGCCCAGAAAATGGAGTTGTTTATGATAAAAAGCCTTTCCGAATCACACTCGAAGCAGGTACATACTAAAAGTAAATCCAGTATTAAACAGAACTTTTCAAATCATTGCCCTGCCTAAAAATAATAAATTTAGTCCAGAATACTGTAATTTTTTTACGAATTTTAGGCAAAAAATATTCCTGGTGTTTATGTGGAAGAAGTCATAACAACCCATTTTGTGATGGTACTCACTTAAAAATGCTCAACTTAAAATTAAACAGAAGTAAGTACTTTTCTACTTTTGGAAATGGGTCATTATACAGTGTGTGTCTACATAAGTTGGCGTCATATGGAAAACTTTTTTCTCATTGATTTTATGAAAAAAGTTATTCTTTATCAAAAAGTTCTGCATGGTCCAGAACCCTAAAAGCAACCATCAAATATCAAATTGAATCAGTCATCTACGCAGTATGTATAGAATAAGTAATGTATTAATATTTTACAGGCCCGTGAGATTTGTAGTAGAAGAAACCAAGGAATATTGGTTATGTAATTGTAAACAGACTTCAATGAGACCTTTCTGCGATGGCACACACAAAACTCAAGCAGTCCAAGATGCTACATCCATTATACGACAGTGAAAATGTGTTGTTTTGTACAACAAAAAATAAAGTAAATCTTTTATGTGTTTTTATAATGTACATTTATATTAGTTAAATTTAAAGATGTAGAAAACTTTTTAAGAATCAAATTGTAAAAGGTTATAAATTAAATAAAAAAAAACTAGCTTATTTTTTTGTTTTATTGACCAGAAAAATATTGCTGAGCAATATCTTCAAAATTAGATAAAACATGGTGTATAAAAGAGGCAATTTTTGATTAAAAAACATTCCAAATGTCAATATACATTTTTTTATTTCAGTAGATTTTTGTAACAATAAAATTCAACTTATCTACTTAACTTAATTTTTTCACAATATTTTACAACATTCTCTATAGAGAACAAAAATTAAACAAAAATAATTGCTTTATTCTACTATTCAGATATTTTTAAATAATGCTACGTATTGCCACCTTCTTTTATATCTTCCCTTCACTGTACCTTTCTTTACTTGCTGCTCTGCATTTATCAGTTCGTGATCTAGTCGCTCTTTTGCTCGTACAACTTTCTGACAGGAGGTATAGAGATGCTTTTCATTTGCTTTAAAAAGTTTTGTATACCTAAAATATAATTATATAAAAATAAATAAATAATAGTTAAACCATACTTTTTGGGCTCCTTTTAACTACTGATAATGGTATTCAGAAGGTGCCATACACTTCATTTAACAATCAGAAAGTGTTTACAGGAAGGTTAGTATTCATTTTTACCTGTCATCAATTTCCTCTTTGGTTAATTTAGAAACGTTTAAAATTTGCTTTGCTTCGTCCAAAGAAAGCCCCAGTTTCTGATTTGTAACTCGTTCACTTCGAGTTTTTGCATTTCCTAACCTCTGCGCTGCCTGTTGTGAAGCCTCTATTTCTTGTTTTACCGCTCTGGCAAAAGCTCTAGCGACCACTCTGGCTTCCAGCCACTATTAGCTGTGCAATATATTTTGCCATTTTTTCGTTTCATTCGTATTTAAAGTGGAAAATTTGGAAATATTTTTACTACATAACCTCAAAAAAGCAGTAAAAGTGACATGCCTTGTCTCTGTCAAGAAGAGCCAAATTTTTGTGATAAACCATTAAGAGCAAGTTTTTCAAATTTTCAGACATGTTTACTGACGTTAATTTTATCAAAGGATATTTATTGTTCTGTTTTATATTTAGACCTTTATATATATTGGTGTAGTCCTTTTAACTTGTAGAACCGTTCTTTGGAATAGATCAAAAGAGTTTCAAAAGGAACACCAAAAAACAGTGTAATTTGCCCCTTGACATGACATGTATAAAGCCGGCTGTCCATGAGAGCGGTTTTCCGCTCGCGAATGATAATTCAGCGTTGTGATTGGCGGAAAAGGCATTTTAAATTTGCACTAACCAACAACAGGCCTGTTCGTAGAGAAATCACAAACCAGTCAGCGCCAATCGGGCATTATTATTTAGTCAGGTGACCGGTTGCAAACTGGTCACCAGACGTATTTGTAAAATCTGATTGGCGCTGACTAGTTTGTGATTCCTCTACGAACAGACCTAACAACGCTAGATTATTATCCTTGAGCGGAAAACCGCTCTCATGGACAGCCGGCTTAAGATTTGACAGATTTGTTGGTTGTTTGCTTTTTATTTTAGTCATCCGTTATATTATTATTTTTCAGGTTAATTAATTAAGCACAATAAATTATGACAGATATTTACCAATATTATATATAAGTATATTTAAAGGATTTTTCTTAAATTAACCACAACTAACCATAGCTTACCACAAGTAACCACTCAAATTTTTTTACTGAGTGGTCTTAACTATGACGTTATACTAAACTAAACCCTTTGTGCTGCTTTGCTTTCTGGTTTTTGTTTATTTATATTTATGGAGGGTAGATCCATATTTTTATTATAATATGTTAAGGATTCATAATTATTTCTCTTCAGTGTCAACTATCATTCGTGAAACCGGAAGTAAACTATGACGTCATGAGTTTGACCAACCACTAGGCTGTGGTAACATTAAGGAAAAATTACTTTGCTATTTGCACTTTGACATAATTATGTCATTTGTGTCAGAACACTTCGTGTACCTCCTGTAATGAAGGTGCTTGAGAGGCAAGAGGAGAGGTAATAGATCGGTTCTGTAGAATAACTCCATTATAATAATTAATAGTTTAAAAAAACTAAAAAACACGCTTTTATATGCAACCGAACTAAAAATTAGAAAATAATTTTTCATTAAAAAAAATATTGTCATTTCATAGTAAAAAGCGTGGGGTGCATTTTACTATTTTTTCATAACTTTTCCATCATAGATATTTGCAAATATAATAATTATAACATTTAATATTTTTATCACCCCACGCTTTTTACTATGAAATGACAATATTTTTTTAATGAAAAATTATTTTCTAATTTTTAGTTCGGTTGCATATAAAAGCGTGTTTTTTAGTTTTTTAAACTATTAATTATTTTTCATTTTTAGTTTCTGCTACTCTTGACAAAATGGCGAAAATTTTTTTAATGAACAAGAGTGGCAAATTTTAAAATTTTTCCAACAGATTGCAACTCACTAAAAATTTCTTCTTCATTAAGTAGCAAAGTTTGAAATTTTGCCAACAGATGGCAATCAGGCAATGTTTGGACCGTTGCCAATATATTGCAACCCACTAAAAATTTCTTCTTCATTTAATAGCAAAGTTTGAAATGTTGCCAACAGGTGGCAACCTAGGTGTTGTTTTTATATTTTTATAATATAAAGGAAAATTTTTTTCCTGGCGATCCAAAAAAGAATGTTAATTTTTATTAATTGCACATTATGTATTATGTATACATTACACATAATGTAATTTTTATTATGGAATCCTTGAACTCATGGTGCAACTAACCCTATATTTTTATTGTTCATAAAATTGAACACCCATGGTGCAACTAACCAAATTGTGTAAAAACTAAAAAATTTCTTCTTCATTTAATAGCAAAGTTTGAAATGTTGCCAACAGATGGCATCCTAGGTGTTGTTTTTATAATATAATGGAATTTTTTTCCTGGCGATTCAAAAAAGATAACGGGATACTGTTTTTAAATTATTGCATCTTCATCGGTCCTTGACACGTGTGCAAAGTTTCAAAGAAATCGAATAGCTGGAAGTTGGTTAAAATTAGGCTCAAAGATTCCGTTACATAGATAGATAGATAGATAGATAGTTACAACCCAAGTTAATAAAAAGCGTGTTAAAAAGAACACGGTGTTGTTCCGGCAGTTCTAAAGCCTAGAAGGAATACACCATATAATTCTTTCTTCCTTTAAACACAGAAACGTTTAAAACATGAAACCAGGGAACAAAAAGGTTAGAAACAAAGATATATTTCTTTGTATCATGGTTTTAAAAACATAAAAAAACACTTTTAAAATACGGCTCAACTAGGGCCTAGAGCCATCTGTTCCCGTTTCAAGGAATTTCTGAATCAAGTCATTTTTAACTTACCAGATGGCGCTCTAAAAGAGTAATCAACTTTTATAGGTATCTATCAAATTACAGAGAAAGTAGTTTAGAGCCAATTTTTTGTTTCATAAAAGAAAGTTTTAGTTTGAGGAACTGCAAAGAGATGTCGACAACGGTAAGTTTATTTAAAAAAAAAATTGGATGGTAATTTGGGTAATTTAGTATAATAAATGAAAAAACAATGCAGAGTTAATAAATTACTGAAAATAATGGTAAAACACTGAGGAATTCATAGAGGAATGCGTCTTTATGGCGCTGTAAAAAAGTCGGTAGTTATTAGCAATTTAAAAATGCAAATTCATGAAGCAAACGTAATACTTAGGAGCTATTAACGCACTCTATATTTTGCATAATTTTTTAATTTTTTTAGTTTATTATAAAGCTATGACAATATATAAACGGGAGTGAAGTTTAAGCTAATTACTTAATTGCAGTTATTAGCGTTATTTAAAGTAAGTTGTATGTTATATATGGCGTTTTTCGTATTTTGCAGTAAATAAAAAATTGTTACAATTATCTGGATATTTTATAATTTTACCTACAGCGATGTATGTGACATTGGACCATGTAGGTGGCTAGAATAGTTTATAAACATAAGGCCCATGCACGCATTTTTATTGTTACTATTGTTAGCGATTAGAATTAAGCGCCCCACTATAAAATGTGTGAAGAATTTTGGACAAAATTAGATATTTCAGGAAGGATGACTCCCCAAGCAGCAAGCTGACGCCTTATTGACGTCTCTTTTTAGTCATTTTTGGTCACATTTGGTTAGCAAAGACGTCATAGGATGACGACAACATGACGTTAAATTGACCTCCCTAAGTCACAGACAAAAGATGTCCTGTTAATGACGTCATAATGATGTCTTTAAAATGACGAAAAATTGACGCATATACTATTTTCTAAAAGCTAAAATGAAACGATATTTTATTTGAAAATTGAAATAGGAAAAAACTCCTTACTGCGTGCAATTACCTTGCACTGCAAGGTCGCATCTCTCAGGACCCTGTTCAACCTAAAGATGCAAATTTTTACACTAGCCGAAGATATTTCCTTCGAAGCTAATTGAAATCACCAACCGCAGACCGGTCTCGAACTATTTTGGTTTCATCGCATCGGTACGGTGTAGGCGATAAAAAGCGAAGACGTTGAATAAACGTAGTAGTTTATTGTCCATTACGCCATCTATCGGTAGAGTTTTTCCTATTTCAATTTTGTAAAATTATTAGTCTTATTTTTCTGCAATATGATATTTCGGTTGGATTTTGACACGGATCATATAATGTCACAAAATTTTTCTGTCGGGATTTCTAGACATGACATCATTAGATTTTTATGAGCTAGTATGACGAAAAAAATAACGTCAAAAACACGTCACTTCAACGACGTCAAAAACACGTCATTAAAATGACGTCATAATTATGGTCTGATGACGTCTTATGACCAAAAATTACCAAAAATGACCAAAAATGACTTAAAAATGACGTCAGCTTGCTGCTTGGGTCGTTGATATGCAATTTTGTACGAAAATGTTATTATTGTAATTATCTATCCAAGAAAAAATAATCTTTAAAAAAATCATAAGTGCACTGTGGTAATTTCTCATTAAAATCAGAAATTTTCAAAACAAAATCTTATATTGCTTTACAAGCATCAAAACACCTAGAAAATTATTAAAAATGTTTTTAAATTGAAAGCATGCTTTAAAGCCTTTCAAACAATAATTTTAGATTTTTTTGAACGATTTTAGTCCAATAGTTATAGTGCTTATTATCATTTTTGTTTTATAACACAAGGTAATTTTAACTTGGAACTTTTCTTTTAACACTATATAAAATACAATAAAATAAGAAAATTTTTCAAATAAAATTAGGTTCGAAAATGTTTTAAGGAAAAAAATAGGTATTTTTGTAGCAAGGGCGAAAAATAGCACTGTTACGCCCGCGGCTGAAAGTTGTTGCCCGAGCTTCGCGAGGGGCAACAATCAGCTAATGGGCGTAAAAGTGCGCTTACGTCAAAGGTGCAAACAATGTTTTTTGTATTCCTGAAATTAATATACAAGGATTATCTGTAGTTAGGAGAAAATTTGCCAGCTTTTAATGTTTCAAATTATAATCAGTATACTTTAACCATATTTTTAATTAAATGAATTTAAGTTTTACCAAAAATAAAAGGGCATTATTTTATTTTATTATTGTTTAATAAATTCTATAAATGCGGGCGTTTTTGACTTTTTTGCCCTAAGGCGTAAAAGTGTTATTTTACGCCCTCATTTATAAATGCGGACGTTTATGATATTTTTGCCCTAGGGCGTCAAAGTGCAATTTTACGCCCTTAAATGGGGGTGTAAAATTGTATTTTACGCCCCGTCGTGCAAAAATGCCTTTTTTATCATAACTTTCCTACCAGTTTCACAAAAATTTGGTACACTTCTTTTAACCGTAACGTTACATCGTTTGCTGTAAAAGCTTTAAAAAAAAACTACTAGTGGCGTTGGAACAAGATTTGTATTGAATATTTTTGAAGAAAAAAATAGTATGCCACTGCATTTTCTTCAAATCAATATTATTTTTAAAATAGTCATTTCTTTGGGGTTAATTTGGTCTTTTGATATATTTTCGTTCGACGAACGGTTTTTGTTTAAAACAATAAAACCCATTTTGCCTGATGCATGGCTAAGGCCTCGGGCACGACAACCGGCGTCAGCGTCGAGCGGCTGATTTAAATAAACAAATTCTTTTATTCTCGCATAAAAGTTTTTTTACCCTAGATCAAAAACCAAAATAGGATCATATAACTTTCATAATATTTCTAACTGCAGCATATTAAAGCAAATTTAACGATGTAAAACACTACGACACTTTTACTTAATTTTCTTTTAAAAACTGAATGTCGTAGGTCGAAATTCATCGTAGTTGCCATGAAAACAGAAACAAATAGAATATGTTGAAAAACAATGGCTTGTGTTCCGTTAAAAGTTTTGAAAAATAAAAACGTTAGTTTGTGTTTGTGTATCTCCTACGATGTTTCAATAATTTTAGTTTAAATTTGACATTATTATATTACCAAATTTAAGCTAAAATTATTTCAAAATAATACTTAATTATACCTAAAATTATTTAACAGATTTCTCTATGAACAGGCCTATTAATACATAAATGATATTGCAGGGTTTATACCAATTATAATTGCAACACTAAGTCAACATTAAAACAAATTTAACAAATAAAAATGGTCTTTCATACAACGGCCTACTACATTGTGATGGTGCGTAATCTCTTTCTTCGAAGAGTGCTGTCTTTCATCTTTATTTCGAAGATCAAAGATGGCGCTCTCACATTTGCCGCTTAACGGTGGCCGCTGACGCTAACGCTTAGTATCGTGGACGAGGACTTAGGCCTCGGGCACGATGACACAGCGTCAGCTTCGGGCGGCCTGATTTAATAAACCGCTTCTTTTATTTCGAAGATCAAAGATAGCGCTCTCACATTTGCCGCTTAACGGTGGCCGCTGACGCTAACGCTTAGTATCGTGGACGAGGACTTAGGCCTCGGGCACGATGACCAGCGTCAGCTTCGAGCGGCTGATTTATTAAACCACTTCTTTTATTTCGAAGATCAAAGATAGCGCTCTCACATTTGCCGCTTAACGGTGGCCGCTGACGCTGAACGCTTAGTATCGTGGACGAGGACTTAGGCCTCGGGCACGATGACCAGCGTCAGCTTCGAGCGGCTGATTTAATAAACCACTTCTTTTATTTCGAAGATCAAAGATAGCGCTCTCACATTTGCCGCTTAACGGTGGCCGCTGACGCTAGCAGCTTAGTATCGTGGACGAGGACTTAGGCCTCGGGCACGATGACCAGCGTCAGCTTCGAGCGGCTGATTTATTAAACCACTTCTTTTATTTCGAAGATCAAAGATGGCGCTCTCACATTTGCCGCTTAACGGTGGCCGCTGACGTTAACGCTTAGTATCGTGGACGAGGACTTAGGCCTCGGGCACGATGACCAGCGTCAGCTTCGAGCGGCTGATTTAAATAAACCACTTCTTTTATTTCGAAGATCAAAGATAGCGCTCTCACATTTGCCGCTTAACGGTGGCCGCTGACGCTAACAGCTTAGTATCGTGGACGAGGACTTAGGCCTCGGGCACGATGACCAGCGTCAGCTTCGAGCATCGGATTTAAATAAACAAATTCTTTTATTCTCGCATAAAGATCAAAGACAGCGCTCTTACATTTTCCGCTCAACGCTGGCTGCTGACGCTTAGTATCAAGGCCGAGGACTAAATCAATTTAATCTTATCTGTTTTGTATGTAAAAATCGTTTTTGTCTAATTTGCATTAAACGTTGAGTAAAAAGTTGTAGCTTTTAGGAATTTACAGTCTAAAACCTAACATAGAAATAAAACACCATATCAGATTTTAGCTTTTATTTTTTAAACGAAAGCCGTTTCTCCTACGGAAAAATATCAAGAGACCAAATTAAGACTAAGTAGAATTTTAGTAACTAATACGAGACGAGAAAACTAAAGTAACCACTTTGGCCCCTGAGGTGCAAAAATGCATTATTAACACGCGTTTATTAGCTTGGGTTGTATGTATGTATGTATGTAACGGAATCTTTAAGCTTAATTTTCACCAACTTCCAGCGATTCGATTTCTTTGAAACTTTGCAACATATCAAGGACCCATGACAATGCAATAATCTGCAAACAGTATCCCGTTATCCTGATGAGGATCGCCAGGATAAATAAATTCCTTTATAGATTTTCTGTAGGAGAGTAACAGAGAAAGAGCTAGTGCGCGATCTGCGCATGCGTGCAGTTTCGGACGTACTCTCAGCATAAGGCTGACAGAAACTTGTTCGGAGTAGTTGCGTTCTGAAGCCCCATGCAACAGTGAAGCTTTAAGTGAAATGATTAGATTACGCAATAGTGGAAACATTTCAATATCACATGTCCGCAGAAAACTAATTGATATATCAAACTAAAAAATGAAAAATAAATAATAGTTTAAAAAAACTAAAAAAACACGCTTCAGAATAAAAGCGTGGGGTGCTTAATATATTAAATGTTATAATTATTTCATTTGTAAATATCTATGAGGGAAAAGATATGAAAAAATAGTAAAATGCACCTACCCCACGCTTTTTACTTCTGAAGTGAATTATTCTGTTATTATCTTAAATTTTATTATAATTCTATTTTGAGGTATATGATTATGATTCATTGTTTGACCTTTTATTACTGTAATACAAACTCTTTGTAATGAAAAATTATTTTCTAATTTTTAGTTCGGTTGCATATAAAAGCGTGTTTATTTAGTTTTTTTAAACTATTATTTATTTTATCTTTATGATAATTGATATAATCCTATTCTATGATTTTAATGCTTGAATGCAAGAATACTAAAATAGAACGATTTAATGTCAAGTGTATATTTTTATTGTTTTTTCTTCAATGAAGGGTAATTATATGTTTTTTTATAAAGCAAAAATGCTAAGTAGGCGCCAGTTGGAATTATTCTGTGCTATACTTTTTTGCATATTGATATTAGAACGCCCTAAGGCAGTTACTACCAATATCAACAAAAAATCACCATATTTTATTATTAGCATCTTATTGTTTGATTAACTTTAGACATTTATTTTTATCATGAGATACATAAAAAGTATTCTTTCTTATAATATAAATTAGACATGGGAACTGTTTGACAACAATAGAGACTGTCAACAGATACATGGATAAAAATATCATTTTTCGAAAAAACAAATCCTTGATGAAAAGTTTTGCTTGCAAAAATACAGGGTGTTTCAGAACTATGGGATCAAACTTTAAGGTGTGATTCCTTATGTCATTTATGTAAAAAAGTTCCTATAAACATATGTCCGAAGTTGCTTCCTTATTTAGATACATAGCGTTAAAAATTAAGAAAACATTTTTAAAAAATATTTTTAATATGCTTGGGCCGATTTGGATAAAATTTGATACATTAGTTTAAAGAAATAGGGCGCTTATTTATCCCTAACCATATTGTTATTATCGGTTCCAGTGGCGTCTCAGTGGGCACCGCAACTTATATTATTGAGCAAAAAAGTACGCCACTGACTTTTTTTAACGTTTTTATATTTTTATAATCAGGCAATTAATATTACAACTTTTTAGTCTCTTGCATATTCTTCGTTTCTTGCCACTTTAAGTTATTCTAAAAAGTAGCTCTAAACAGCATAAAATAAAATCAAAAATTAAAAAATTAAGAATATCCATTATAGTTAATACGAAAAATGACAATTTTTAATAAAATAGACTACTGCGAATTTATTTTAGGGCAAATAATTGTTTTATTTTAATTTTTGCTTTTTATATTATGTTGTCTATGAGTAGTTTTCAGCAGAAATTAAAGAAGCTTAAATATTTTTTCTCAAAAACGAAGGTAGATACAAAAAAATGAAAAGAATAAAGAGTTGTAATATTAATTGCCTAATTACAAAAATATAAAAACGTTAAAAATGTCAGATGCGTACTTTTTTCAATAATATAAGTTGCGGTGCCCACTGAGACGCCACTGGACCCAATAATAACAATATTGTTAGGGATAAATAAGCGTCTTAATACATTGAAATGTACCTAATTTAATTCAAATCGGCCTGAGCCATTTCTTTCTTAAATCTTAACGCCCTGTATCTCAGTAGGGAAGCAACTCCTAACCTATGTTTATAGGAAACTTTTTTATATAAAATATCACCTTAAAGTTTGATCCCATAGTTCTGAAACACCCTGTATATGATTCGCGGAAAGAAAAGTTGTTATACAGACTGTCCTACCTACCTTAATTTTTCAGGCATCAAAAATTAATTATTTTAAATTTGTATAATAACATTATACATTTTCCTAATGACAAATTAACAATAAAGGTAATTTAATCTTGGAAAAAATCATGTTTTTAGTTTTTGCCAAGCCTGTATAATAATATAGAATTAACATTTTCTCTTCGTGAATATTTTTTTACAAGCAAATATTTTATGGAGAATGATTTTTTTTAAACATGGTCCATTTGTCCTCTTGTAAACCCCATCCGTGTACAGTCTGCATAATGTTCACAAAAACCTAAAAACATGATTTTTTTCCAACATTAAACTACATACCTTTATCTGTAATGTTTGATCAAAAATTTTTTTAAAAGCTTTGAAATAACACATTAGAGTATTTAGTTATCTTCCCCCACTAAGCAATGACATACTGCTGCAAGACTTCTCCAAAATATTGCACGCAGCTGAGATCGCGCAACATATGTATTATTCGGACACGATGTACGATAGTACAGGCAAGGTACAGGGGGCATATTAAGACTTTATGTGGTAAATTTATATGAGCGGTATTTGCCTTACGTGGCATGTTGCATCTTCCGTGTTTAATGTACCATTGATGCCTTTTATTTTATTTTGTTTTGTTGTTGCATTTCTATATTTAACCGATTTCAAAAAGAAGGAGGTTATCAATTCGTCCAGTATGTTTTTGTGTCTATGTTACGCGATTACTCGGTTAATTGTGGACCGATTTAAAACAATCTTTTATTTGAAGAGTCCACTTCCGGATGGTCCCATACAAAACTAAGTCAGAATCAGCAAGAGCGAAAGGTACTAGACCTATTGGTTTTCTCTCGGGCTGTACATTGTTCGTGCGACAAAGCTGTACTAGCGCCACCTATTGGTGTAACGTTAAACAATTATTATAATAATACGAGGGCAGTTTACAAACTGCTATTACATCCATTAGCAAATTTTTTCACCGAACCTAAGGAGAGTCTACACTAAAAAGCACAGGGATGTGTAATTTAATTGAATGACATTGGGGGGGAGGTCATGGTTGATTTTAGTTAGGTAAATCTTTTTTGTTTATTTGTTTTACTTAGATATTAAAACAAAAGATTTAAAAGACTAGAACTAAACCTCCAATGTGACAGCTTTGTATGGCCGTCTGTAACGTTTTAAACCAATCAAATTACACGTCATGGTGCTTTTAAATGTATGTCTAGGTACTGGTAGGTAGGTAATGGTAGTGTTTTTTAATGTGTATGTTTACCGATTTTATAGTAATAATAATAGCTTTGTTCGCGGGTTCGATTCTAAACCGGTTCTGGGACTATTCGCATGCGCAGTGAAAAAGCAGCGTTCGCGGTTAGTAAAATCCTGAATTTTTAGTAACAGTTCTGTGTTCGCGGGTTACAATGGAATCAGTTCGTTACCGGTTCGTAACCTGATTAGCAGTCCTGGGATTTTTGTTGGAACTAAAAGTTCAGTTCGGAATTTCATGCGCATTGTCGACATGGTCAGCTGTTTTCTGTTTTTGTGGTACAGAAATAAACCGTTGTATTACAGTTTATTTATTTCTGCCACTTTTTATGCGGGTTAATATACCTGTTGAATATTTTTTTATATATTTTTGTGATTCTGAGCGTATATAAGCAAAGGATTTTTAATAATTGTATTCCGTATGAATGTATGTATGCAATAAAATAAATAAAGATTTAAATAAAAAATATAGACAATATTACAAGATTTTACCATTTCTTGTTGTTTGAATTTTATCTTTAGTTAAATACACATACTTATGTTAAAAACGAGAGGAAGCAGGGAATCCCTCGTCTTCCGCCGAGAGACCTCGAGTGGCTTTCGGCAGTAGAACAATTTACCTTTTTGTTTAATTTTTTTTTGTGTAGTATCCAATTTAACCATGAAAAATCCTAACCAAAAGGCTAGGTTAGAATACATCCTCAGCTATATAGAAAATCGTTCAACAATTCTAAACCAGTTCGGTTCTGGTTCAGAATTGGTTCATTACAGACTACGCGAACAAAGCTAATAATACATTAAAAAGCAAAAAATAAACCTAAAAACGAAAAATAAACATTAAAAAAATTAAACCTACTTTAAAAAATAAATAAAACTCATTAAAAAGTTAAAAACAATAAATTTTAAGAAAATAATAAAAAAAGTTGAGTAATAACATATGCGCTAAACCACTAAATGGTAATAAACAAATAAGCAAACACTTTTTATACTTTAATGCCATATGTTATTACCCTACTTTATGGTTTTTATTTTTCAATTTGTTATTTTAACTTTTTAGTAAGTTTTATTTTATTTTTGAAGTCGATTTTTAAGTTTTTTATTTTAAACCCGTTAAAATTCGACGGAGTTTATTCTAGTATCCCATAAAACGTGTTGTTTTACCAAAATTTTAAAAAATTTAAAATACAATAAAACAATTACAACGACCGTCGAAAATGGTGCTGCAATAACGATTATTTAAGTCAATATTACTCTTAATTTTTTATAAACCAATAAATTTTTACTCATATTGGCTCATTTTAAACTTAAGTTTCGATAAACACGGCATTAAAATGACCAATAAACAATTAAAACACGATTTTGTGGTAATAATACACTAATTTTGGGTAAAAAAGTAAGAATGGATTATAAAAATTTATGACCTATTTACAATTGTTATTAGTTTTCCAAATATAGATTTTAAAGTGGTATTTTGATTTATTGTGCAGAAATAAGTGATTCAATGATTTTTACTTATACCGCAACTATTGGCGTAGTAAGGGTTTTAACGAAATTTGGTATAAGAGGGTTTTTTGGAGCGCTGATTACGAATCTAAAAGATTTTTTTCAGAAACGTTTTGTTCTCGAGATATTTATCATCAAGGTTAAAATTCAAACTAGGTATCCCTAGTTTCACTCCGCCTCAGGGCCGTATTATTCATTAGGCTGACTAGGCTATAGCCTAGAGCGCCATGAAAAAAATAGGGGCTAGGCTAGACAGGGAGGTTTTAAAAAGAAAAAAGTTTAGGTTGAGGGATTTGATTTTTGGTGACTAATTTCTCTGTGAAAAAGAGGTGCTTTGAAATGAAATAGATAAATAGGCGTGAAAAGGAGAGAAGGACCTTTTTTTTGCTCTTCAATAATATTTTTGGTGGAAAATAGGCGCTCCGGGAATTCTAGCCTAGGGCGCCTCAAGCAGTTAATACGGCCCTGCTCCGCCTCCTTTTTGCACAAAATTCTTTGTATTAATTGGCACATAATATTTTATGAACATCTTTAGAAACCCTCTTTTTGAGACATTTTACACGTTTTTCTCATTAAATTCCAAATCTTTTACTCCTAAACTCTGCAACCATGCATACACCTATGTGTATGAATGACTGCAGACATGGCGACTTGGTTTAAAGTAAAACTTTTACATTAATAAAGAAAAGCACTAAATTAATTTAAAAAAAACATGTTTTGGTGGGATATCATTACTTTTTGTAAAGAAAACTAGGCAGGTTTTTAAATTTAATATTTTTCTCTTGCGTTTCCATTGCATAGTTTTTTCTTTTTCCAACGGTTTAAACGCTACAATTAAAAATACTTTTTTGTATGGGGACCCCCTAACCTCTCTGTTTTTTAACTTTTTTATTTTTAGATTTTTGCTTACGCTTCCACACCTTTACCGCGCTAGATTCCAAATTTCATCTTTCTAGGTCATCTGGAAGTTGGTTAAGTTTTTAATCTACCGGTTAAGCTAAGTAACATAACACGTAGGCAATGTGAGGAGAAGAGTCAATCTTACTAAATACCGCCATGTAAACATGCGTGACTAATGGTGCTTGTTTTGTTATTCTATTACAGGCCGATATATCAAAACCTACTGCTCATCATGCAGTATATGTCAGTGAGTAAGTCAGTGAGTCAGTAACCCAAACAGCAAGCTGACGTCATTTTTAAGTCATTTTTGAGTCATTTTTGGTCATAGGACATCATGAGACCAAAATTATGACATCATTTTAACGTCATTTTATTGACGTGTTTTTGACGTCGTTGAAGTGGTGTCTTTTCGACGTCATTTTATCATCATACTAGCTCATAAAAATCTAATGACGTCATGTTTAGAAAACCCGCCAGAAAAATAAGACTAATAATTTTAAAAAATTGAAATAGAAAAAACTCTACCGATAGATGGCGCAATGGACAATAAACTACCACGCTTATTCAATATCTTCGCTTTTTATTGCCTACACCGTACCGATGAGACCAAAATATTTTGAGACCGGTCTGCTGTTGGTGATCTCAATTAGCTTTGAAGGAAATATCTTCGGCTAGTGCAAAAATCTGCATCTCCAGGTTGGACAGTGTCCCCAGAGATGCGACCTTACAGTGCAAGGAAATTGCAAGCAGTAAGGAGTTTTTTCCTATTTCAATTTTCAAATAAAATGTCCTATCATTTTAAGCTTTTAAAAAAGAGTATATGTGTCAATTTTTCGTCATCTTTAAGACGTTATTATGACGTCATTAACGGGACGACTTTTGTGTGTGACTTAGGGAGCTTAATTTAACGTGATTTTGTCGTCATCTTATGACGTCTTTGCTGAACAAATGCGACCAAAAATGACTAAAAAGAGACGTCAATAAGACGTCAGCTTGCTGCTTGGGAAGTCAGTGAGTCAGTCAGTCAGTGGAAAATTGACTTTTAGACCTTTATATCTTTATAGCCGTTTGAGCTAGCTCCATGAAATTTGGGCTTCTAGTTGTCCTTATGGATATAACTAAACCCACATTACGTTTAATAGGTTTTGACTTATGAAGGGGTCAAAAGTGGCACCAAAGTGGTTCGTGTAACATTACACGTGGCACTGTAGCCAGATATTTTTATTAAAATTATTAACATTTCATTGGGTGTCCTGTTTTCTTCGTCACTGAGCTCATGTTCGATTTCTAATGTTTGCCAAATTTTTTGGAAAATAAACAATAAGGAAATGAGCGGCGCCTTGTGTTTCCCAACAATAATGATTGTTTAATTGTTAGAAAAGTGGCTTTCAAATTGTTAATACAACAATATATTTTCACTTATAATAGGCCATTAGTTGGCAAATTTTCATAAACAAATAATAAGTCGAACAATTAACAAGTGATTTTTGGGTTAATAATGGGAATAACGTGAATACACACCAAACAATCATCGATAAAAATTATGACGTATGAATGGTCATATACGTTAAAACTTACGTACGTTTGTTGATATATTTAAGAATATCAAGGTTAATTTGTAATAATCACAATATACCGGGTGTTTTTCAAAAATAGTATCGAAGTGTATGGAGTCTTATAAGACCTTTCCCACGTTAAGAATCCGGAAAGTCGGCAAACTCAAAAGCTCCATATAATTATTTATCACTCTGTGTCGGCGAATCGGGCTTTAGTGTGAAACGAGGGTAAGGATATTTAAAGCCCTCTTTATCTTTTAAATGGGACAGGGTATTGAATTCGGGTAAAAATTGGCAAAAGAGTGTACTTTTTGGCATAAAAATATTTTTTTCTCGTGGCCTAGTGCCAAGGAGGCACTAGCACCTTTTTTTGAAATGGAAAATGGAAATATGTAGCATCTGATTTTAAAGGCGTTTGGATTCTCTACTTATCACCGTTTCATTTGTACAATTGGCATCAACGTTCCAGAGTTAGAAGGTTTAAAAGATTAGCTTCAATTTGTACATATAGTGCGGTTTTTAATAGTTCTCTTCCTGAAATCTAAAGATTTAATATTTTAATTGGTCCCGCCTGGTCAGAGATTTTATGACAACGCTCTCATTGGAACTTAGCCCAAGACATACGCCCAAATATCGTATTTTTTTACATAGTTTGCCCCTTTGTTATATTTTTTATCCTTGACACAATTATTTCTCAATATATATTTATCAATACACGTTTCATTTTATATGTCCTATTGATAAGAACAAAGTTGTTTTAATATTATTTTATTTACAATCTAAAAATACACAAGAGAATTTAATTAATATTATTTTTTACTTAAATATAAACTTTTACTAGTTTACGTCAGCATAATTTATCAAATGTCATTTGAGGTGCAGACAACATCTCACTGTCCACAAAAGTTCCTGACATTGGTCCTATATATTTAATATTAAATTATTAAATATTTTGTAGCTACTTTTGTAAGTGTGACAGAACGTGTATACCACTATAAAGCGTTTTATTTTTGTGTTGTTTCTTCTTGATATTCTTTTTTCCTTTTTTTTTAATGTAAGATGCTAAATTTTAATTTAAGTTCCCATAAATTTTTAAAAAGCGAATATATATACAGAGTGTTTTAAAATAAGATGCTGATCTATTAGGGTGAAATATTCTTTTGTAATTTTAAAAAGTCAATGTTATGTGTAAATTGTATTCCAACATAAATATGAAAAAGGTGAGGCAAGGTCAATACTAAAATTATGCTTGGCGGTGGGCTTCGCCGCAAAAGAATGGTGATCTAAATGAGTACCAAGTTCTGTACAAAATCCAAATTTGTATGATGATCTTAAAGTAGGTTAGATTTGACTTGACCAGTTTTCATTACATTAGTTATTTTATAAAGTTATTCAACCTATTTAAATATATTTTAATTTTGATAAAAACTGACCAAGTCCAATCATACCAACTCTAACTTCTCATACATATTTGGTTTTGCACAGAACTTGGCACTCATTTAGATCTCATTCTTTTGCGGCGAAGCCCTTAGCTAAACATAATTTAAGTATTGAACTTACACAACTAGACAGGTATGTAAATTTAATACTTTTACTTGCATTTCCATTGCAAACTTTTATTTTTATGGTATTGTCTACATTTTCTTGAACGAGAGAAATAATAGTGCGCATTGCCCAACGGTTCTAACGCTACAATGGAAAAACCTTTTATTTGTATGGATGCTCCATATATCCTTCTAATTTTTCAGATTTTTCCTACGCATACAACACAATTACCGAAGCTAAATTCCAAATTTCATCTTTCTGGGTCATCTGGAACTTGATTAGGTTTTTGATCTATATGTCAGTCAGTGAGTCAGTCAGTTAGTCAGTCAGTCAGTGGAAAAATGACGACTTTTAGCCTTGGAGTTATGGAGGGGTCAAAAATAGCACCAAGTGGTTCGTATAAAATAGGCTTGACACGCTGCCGCGTATCTAGCCAATAATATTGTGTATGTAAAATAATATCGGCCAGTAATGCAATAACAAAACAAGCACCATTGGTCACCCATGTTTACATGCCGGTATTCGCATTGCCTATATGTGTAAATGACTGGCTGATTCTTTGTAGAATCACCACCAGGGGCTGGAGAGGGCCAGGGGTCATAATGGCTGGCCATCCTGAAAATTGGTGTCCCTCCTGTAAGGTGGAAGATAAGGAAAAACAGGTTCAATATGTCACAACATTAAAGTTAAAGATTTAGAATTGCAAGACCTTTTTTGATCTTCAAAATATTTAGGGACACTAACATTTTTTAGAATAACAAATTTAAGGTTTTTATTGGTCGAGGACCTTCATTTTCAAACGGAAACAATACTTGGCCAGTTCTAAAATCTTCGCCCCCTTGGTCACCCCTAAAGCAAAAGCTAGCGTCGCCACTGATAACCACCTCAATTATTAACCCTTTTAGCTAAATTGAGGTTTACGGTGTAAGCAAGTCAGAAAAATCGCTCTGCTTCTTGCTATGAGGTAAATTAAGCTGGTGAGTTGACTGAGAAGGGTAAAATAGGTAATTATCAAAACAAAAATAAAAAAGACAAACAATCATTTTGCTTAAGTTGATAGCCTAGTTCCCTAGTTGCCAAGAAATAATCTCTCAATACGTTATTTGTCACATTTAGGCACCATTAATAAAAAGCAATTTTACTATTAGATGACCTATTATCTTCCAAAACTACGATCTATTAAAAAATTGCCATGCATTCACTAGGACCATGGCCTATCTCAAAATTTTGGTCCCCTATTACTAAGAGGTTTTAAAACAAACCAGTGTGGTGCTGTTTTTCTATGATTTTGATTTTATCAATAAGTTAGAATTATGCATAAAAATATTAAGTTAAATTAGGAACCCCAGGTTTTGCTATTGTAGGGTAAAATATTTTCTTTTAGCAAAATCATTACTTGACTTGTTAATTAAACTTATACTAATAAAATGCAAATTCAAAAGGTTGTAAGGATAAATGGAAAGAAACCAAGGATGAAAATAAACTTTGGTCTCGGACAACACTCTACTGTGTTCCAGGCCGAAATTTTAGCAATATGCAATATGTGCAAGGCAAATCATCAGATGCAGTTATGTGGATAAAACCACAGTAAATTATTTGGACAGCCAGGCAGCCATCAGGGCAATCAGTTCATGGAAAATCTTAGAGCTGATTTTCCGAGTGCAGGACTGCGTATTTGCGCTAAAAGAGGTGGGTGCGTCCAACAAGCTAACTATTGCCTGAGATACCAGGACCCGAGGGCCACGAAGGCAATGAGAAAGCTGATAAATTGCCAAAGGCGGTGGCTGGCAGTACAATGGTAGGTCCCGAGCCCTACCGCGGTATTCCGTCATGCAATAAGATCATGGATCATGAGGGAATCCCAACACTGATGATAAGAACACCAGGACAGCGTTAAGAGAAAATATTCATTAAGGCATACTTGCCAAAATTTATGAAAGACCTTCTGAATTACAACCGAAAGGCGGTTAGAATAATAGTGGGTCAACTAACAGGTCATTGCAGACCATAGATAACCTACATTTAGATCCGCAGTGGCAAGAAGCATTTTTCGGATTTTACCACCTTGCGCAGTAAACAAATCGAGGGTGGACGGGCATGCGCACTTAAAAGCCATGGCAAAATAAAAACACCGACACCCCGTACCCTCCGTCTGCGGTCTGACTGTGACGCTCATTAGCTACCGTACTTCGAACAGAAAACCAGAGTGGTTTTCCAGTGACGCTAATAGAGCACTCCCGAGTAGCTCAGGAGCATTTTGTTCTACTTTATGGCGTTTCAGTGACGAAAAGTGTTATGCACCGGAACGACTCCGTTTTTCTTTCCCCTTGCCCCTCATGCACCAGCCCTCTATTGGTTTTTGTGCTTCAAACATGTTTTTTATGGTTAAGGATGATAATGCAGATGGTCTGTTTGGCGCCAGGCGCGTTCACCTTCGATTTGCTTGTGCACAAACCCGTTTTTTCGCCCATGAAATTTAACTTTTGTTTGGCGTAGGTAATAACATTGGAAATCCATCGATATCGGTGTTGCAGACTAAATTAACACCTGGAAACTATGGGCCTGGCAGAAGAAATCTATGCAGGCTCTGCCAGGAGGGAAGAAGAATCCGCAAAACACATATGGTGCTACTGCGAAGCCCTTTGTCGTCTGAAGTTTGCAAGGAGCCAGTTTCAAAAAAAATCGGCTTGGATAGCGTGCTCTCAACGGAGACGGGAGACACACAATAAACCTGATCAGGTTGCAGTGATAGAGGTTATACAATCTACCTCTAGACTAATCTAATCTAAGTTAGAAGGCGTATTAATGGCGCCCTATAAACTCTCTACAAATAATAATAATAATAATAATAATAATCGCCTTTATTAATAGTTTTTTTACAATTCAATACATAACAAACAGATGGTATTATTTTCACTAGCACTGGAGGCGAAATTTACTTATATAAATTATTTTCCTACAAAAATTGGTTACTTGGGACTGACCAAAATATGTGGATTTCCGTTCCTGTAAATGCGATTTTTAACGAACAAGTAATTACGAATTTGTGTGCCTATGTTTATATAAAGTTTTTGTTTTTAAAATCATGCAAGAAATTGTCCCTTTAAGTTTGGCAACATTGTGATAAAAATGGTAAGGGTTACAGTTACTAAACCATAACGCCTGAAATTGACATGTTTGGGGTATTGGACTGAGCGGGTTTTCTTATCATTTTTGGCACAATGTAGGTTTGTTCCAGCAGGCTGTCAGAAATGTTTGCAACCGTTCGATCATGGGGCACGTCAAATTTGTCGTTTCAGCAGTGCCACGTTTGTAACATTATACGAGTGTTTGTTGTTCCAGCAGTAGTTTTAAGATGTTGAAAGCATGTTAGAAACTGTTTAAAAAATGTCTTCAAACATTACAGACAAATTTCTGACATAACCTTTCTTGTATTGACGTAAAGCAGTATGCACGCCTTGTTTATTTTTCGCTCCAGCAGAAAACTGTTGCCAACATTTCTGTCTAATATTGGTTACAATTTCTGCGTTTTACGATTGTTGCTAACATGTTTCCAACGTTTTGCTGGAACAAATCTTGTTTAAAAATTGCATGTAAAACATTGTGGAAAACTTGTCCGATAAATAAGTGACGCGTTCTCCGAGTCCGGCACCCGAAATAAGGAGCTCCAAATCAGAACGCAGTTTTTGATAAATCACAACTCAACAATATATAATCACAAGTATATCACAATTTTTACTCCGCATTTTATTATTTATGTTCAAAACGTTTTTTAACCAAAATATATTACATTAGGAATATATAAATTATACATATTTCAATTAACACACATTTTAAAACGCATAAATAGAAAACGCGAAGTAAAAATTGTGAGGGATTCTAAAAATTATATTTTATTAAAGACTGCCTTTTGATTTTAAGCTTCTCGATTATGTCAAAATTGACATGCTAGGTTAAAGCGCCGCTTCCATATATTGCGGTATGAATATTCGTGGTAAACTCGTCAAAAGGAATAGGTTTTTAAAAGGGATATTATCATGAAGTCCATTTTATTGCTTACCCAGGCACTATTTGCAATGCTGTTCCTGGGTTTTGTGTTACCTCGTGCAAAAAGAATAAAATGCCGCCCCCAATTTTTCAAAACATTTTGAAAAGCAAATAAAAAAATAATAAAAAGGTCCCCATTTTCCAAATGCCGCCCCCCCACTGGTTCTAAAATTTACAAAAAGGCCTTTCTTTGCCAAAATGCAGCCAAAAAGGCCATTATTTTCCGAAATGCCACCCCCTAATTTGTGCCGCCCCGTGCAAGTGCACCTGCTGCACCCCCGCCAGGAACGGCCCTGACTATTTGTGACGAAGTGTCAACCATCTATTCTCAATACTTTTGGGTGTTTCAACTATCGTTAATTTTAAGCGAAGAACCAATTCTAAAACGGTATTTACCAATTGGTTATGTTGACCTTTAAACAATGCACTATACGTCAAAGTTGTCACCAACTGTTACCGTGGTTATAATTGGTTGAACGCCTAAAATTGATTTATGTTTAGGTTTTAAAAATCGAAAAATGAGTCTATAAGTCGCATTTTTTTCTGCGCGCCCATGCAATTTGATTAGAGATAATCGTCTTCCTAGAATTAGTGTTGACCACTTGGCGTTTCGGATAGGCCAAATAACTTGTTAGATAAGGTCAGGGTGAATGTCAAGGACATATCTTGTTTCTCTAACGCACACTAACAGACCTAATGGCTAATAGCCTAATTCATGGGTGCTAAAATTCGGGGATTTGGATTCGAGTTAATTCGTCTTGATTTAAATTATAGAGATAATAAAGATATTTTTTAATCGATCTTTGGCTAAAACTTATTAAAACTTAAAATAAACAGTTGTTTAAAAAAATTGAACCGACTAATAATAATAAGTAAAAATTAAAAACAATATAAAAAACATTAAAAACTGTTTATTTTTCGCTTTTTAGTTTATTATTATTCCTAGTAAATCTCGTAAACATACACTAAAAATTACAGAATACAGTAAAAGCACCAGTGGCGCAACTAGCCTCTGGTTTTGGGGAGCTTAATCTCCTGTTTATAGAGTATATTTGCCGAAAACACTCATATACTTTGAATGTTCGACAATTTTGGGGGAACTAATAGCTGTCTTGGAGGGGTTAAGCCCTCACTAGCACCCCTAATTGCGCCTATGAAAAGCACAAGCCATCAAATAAAAAAAAAAAATTAACTAGCCAGAACTAACCATCCCTCTAATGTGACAGTTTTGCATGACCGCCTTCAACCAATCAAATTACACGTTCTTGTGATTTTTTTACTGTAGTCTTAAAACACTACTAGTACCTCATTTAGTTTGGTAAAAGGTTAATTTTTGTCTTAAAGGTTTCGATTCTAAATGCGCCCCTTTATTATCGAGCACGTTTCCTACCTAGAGGCAGTTTTGCCGCACGAGCAACGTACGGCAGAAGAAAAAGTACTTGTCAGAAGCTTTAAAATAATGTGCCGCAAGACTCTCCTTTCCATTTATTTTTTTGAAGATGGCGCCCAGCAGCCATCTTGAAATTTTATATGTCAATTTCACTTTAAAATATAGCAT
Source organism: Listronotus bonariensis (assembly GCA_014170235.1). Lineage (NCBI taxonomy): Eukaryota > Metazoa > Arthropoda > Insecta > Coleoptera > Curculionidae > Listronotus > Listronotus bonariensis. The sequence continues at coordinate 134,653 of JACEGR010000935.1, read as the reverse complement.
TTTTGCGCCAATTTCATTGTCTCAAGTTTTATCTTTTTAAACTGATTTGTTTAACAACAACAAATGAAAGGGTGGACATTAAAGAAATGGACTGATGTATTGACCCTTTTAGATCACTATAACATTTTTTGGTCATATCTTGCTTGCTTTTTTTTTTTTTTGTTTTTCATTGGACAAACCACGAAGGCTTAAAGCCTAAATACCAACGTACCGTGGGTGTCTTAAGCGAGGTAAGAGGGAGTTTGTTGACACGGGGCTTAAATACTTGAAGATTTGGGGAGGGGGGAGGAAAGACCTCCGCGGGCAGCAGGTTCCACAATCTAGAAACTCTAGGGATAAAAGAACGAACAAAGTGAGAAGTTCGTGGCCTGTCCAGTTGAACCGTATAGGGATGCATACGCGCGGAACCACGAGTTTCTCTATTGAAAACCATGAGTGGAGGAATTATACTGGACAATTCTTCAGAGCAGAAGCCATGGAAGTACCTATAAAAAAGCGATAAATCCCCCACAGCCCGACGATGGACAAGAAAGGGAAGCCTTTCTGTAAGTGAAGGATCATTAATGAGACGAATTGCTCTTCTTTGAATAGAATCAAGAATGCTTAGGGTTGTGGGGACGCCATGCCCCAGATATGGGAACAATATTCCAAGGGAGGTCGGATTTGGGACACATATAAAGTGTATAAATTAGAAGCGGTTGTTGCAGTTAGTATCGTATGTTTTTAATATTTTTAGTGACTTAATAAACTAATGCAATAAAAAATAAAAATACAATTTAACGACAACTTGTGGTAATTCTTGTTGTAGATTCCGTTGAAAATACTGCATTAAAGGAAAATATACAATGCGTATATGATGCGTCTGCAGTTTAAGTGTAAATAACCAAAAACTTACGTTTTGTGGCATTATATAAAATTTATTGGAATGCTAACTAACTAAATTAATTGTTATATTCTTGACTGTTGGACCATGATGCCTAATTTTATTTTTCTGAATTTCAATTCCTTGTTTCCAAAAGTGTTTGTTTTTTGCTAAGACACAAACCAAAAATCAAGTAATTTCTCTAAATATGGTAAATATGATTGTCATTTTTAATTTTTGTCAGCTGATTGACAGCGTTTCAACATTGTTTCCTCATTTATATCGCTAACATTGCCTTCTAGATGTTAGAATTGTACTAAAGGCTCATAGTACGATAAAAAAAAATCTAGAAGGTGGTGATCGCTAATAACCATAAAATAAATTGATTACATTTTATCCATTTGATTTCTGTCAAAGTCAACCCTACCTTCTAAATAAAGTATTATAATAATTATTTACTTTATAATTGGTGGATTGCCTCGGTTTGATGATGATGTTTTTTAACATCGGTTTTTAAAGCAAAAAAAAAGGTTTTAAAAATTTAGAAGTTATTTATACTGACCACCCTACGAAGATGGAACTGTACGTAACATGTAATACTTATATGGGCAGATTTTTTTACCACTCCACCATCACCATATGCTTACATACGGTATTTTATAGACTTCAAGAATATTAGTGTTAAGAAAACTGCCAGTACGTGACTTAAAAACCGATTTAGCCAGAATTCACCATTGGCAGTTATTTTGTTTAGATTTTTAGGCGCCATTTTAAGGTAAACCAACAAATAGGTGGGTAGCAACACACTGTTATACAGAGTGTTTCACGAGGAACTGTCGCTCTCGATTTTTCGAAAAGTGGACTTTTACCAAATTGAACATTTGGTAATATTATAAATAGTCCCTGAGCCTGTAATGAAAATAACTTTATGATAATAACACTTTTAATACCTTTTTTGGCGGTATAAATATTCGTGGAAAGGAACCTCCAAAGAAGGTTTTAAAAGAGTTATTAGAGAATTATTGCACGTTGCCTTTTTTTCACCCTTTCGGGGTCATCCCACCCAAGTCCGACGACCGCCCCCTAGGTGGTGCACTGCAGCCTGAAGGCTTATTGTACCTTGACCCCTACTCCTTCCCATTCACACACCATTCATTCCATAACTTGGATGGTTGTTGCTCGGTCCGCATCCCCGAGCAGAACACCGTGTGCCGTTGCCCAAAACACCGCTGGTGCCGGTCACCCTTCCAAATTATGGACGCGCATTTCACTGCTTAACTCCGGAGATCGACGCTTGCCGATACAACCGAAGCCGCCACAAGCGCGCCTTATTAAGCTTGGAAATTATTAATACCGGCCTTATTTAAATAGTGCTTGTACCCATAATTTAGAGTTATTGCAAATCATGTTGACAGTACCATTAGCCTAAAAAAAAAGGGGAAAAATTTTAGTAGAGTTTCTATATTGTTTTGTGTCGTAGGGATTTGTTTTATATAGTTACAGATATACACTTGAAAAGCAAGGTTTTAAGTATTTTTACTTCTTGAAACTTTTCGATTTTGTGGTCGGCAGCCGTTCGGTTAGACGAACAGTTCCGAAGTTAAAATAAGACCAAAATAAGGCACGACCTAAAACCTACATAAATAAAGCCTGGCACTATCCTTATTAGAGAAGTCATTATCCTACTTTGCATCTGCGCAAGCTCAGATGTCAAAATAAGGCCGGTATTGTTAGTGCCTGGTCTTATTTGACTGTTCAATAATTCTCTAATATCATGATGTGAAGGTAATTATTTACAAACCGGACGCATCACCGATTTTAATGAAAATTTGTATACGGGTTTTTTTTTGGGCGCTAATTACGAGTATGAAAGAATTTTTAGTCGGACTCCTTTCGTTCTCGAGATATTTATAATCAGACTTCATAACTAAATTAACCTAAATTCCTTATTTCCCCTTCTTTTTGCATTCAATTCTTGAGTTTTCTGCTAAATTGGTACTTAATATTTTATTTTCACCTCTAAAACCCCATTTTTCTATTTATTTTACCCATTTTTTCCACAAAATTGTAAAATTTTACTGTCAATCACTGTTAATGTCAAGTTTCAATGAAATGGTTGAAAGTGAAGCTTTGCTTTTTTATGGAAAAAACGGGTAAAATAAATAGAAAAATGGGATTTTCGGGGATGGAAATCAAATACTGAGTACCAATTTAGCTTTCAATCAAGAACTGAGTGTAAAAAGAAGGGGGAAATAGTGAATTCAGGTTAGTTTTGGTTATCAAGTCTGATTATGAATACATCGAGAACGAAACGAGTCCGACTAAAAATTCTTTTCAGATTCGTAATCCGCGTCCCAAAACCCCCGTATACCAAATTTCATTAAAATCGGCGATGCTCCGGTTTGTAAATAATTACCGAAGTGAATTTCATTTTTGGGCACAGGAACTAAAAGTCAGTGGGGGACAGAAATAAAGTACTTTGATAGTTTCACACTTCCGGTGATACCGGAAGTTAAAGTCAGATTTCTTATATTAAATGGAATAGCCTATATAATTTTTATTTTTTAGATTATGAGTATTTTTATATATATTATATTTTAGGTATAAGGTCTCATCCCCAGGCAGCAAGCTGACGTCTTATTGACGTCCCTTTTTAGTCAATTTTGGTCACATATGGTCAGCAAAGATGTCATAAGATGACGACAAAATGACGTTAAATTGACCTCTTTAAGTCACAGACAAAAGACGTCCCGTTAATGACGTCATAATGACGTCTTTATGATGACGAAAAATTGACGCATATACTTTTTTTTAGGCTTAATGATACGATATTTTATTTAAAAATTGAAATAGAAAAAACTCCTTGCTGCTTGCAATTTTCTTGCACTACAAGCAAAGAGCACAAATTGTTGACACTGTCCAACCTGGAGATGCAGATTTTAACACTAGCCGAAGATATTTTTTCAAAGCTAATTAAAATCACCAACCGCTGACCGGTCTCGAACTATTTTGGTCTCATCGGTACGGTGTAGGCGATAAAAAGCGAAGATGTTGAATAAGCGTAGTAGTTTATTGTCCATTACGCCATCTATCGGTAGAGTTTTTTCCAATTTCAATTTTGTAAAATTATTAGTCTTATTTTTAGGTCATATGATATTTCGCTTGGATTTTGACACGAATCATATAATGCCATAAAATTTTTCTGGCGGGTTTTCTAAACATGACGTCATTAGATTTTTATGAGCTAGTATGACGAAAAAATGACGTCGAAAAGACGTCACTTCAACAACGTCGAAAACACGTCCATTAAATGACGTTAAAATGACGTCATAATTTTGGTATGATAACGTCCTATGACCAAAAATGACTTAAAAATGACGTCATAATGACGTCAGCTTGTTGCTTGGGTACTTATGTCCAATCGTTTTTTATTTTTTTTTACTTTTTTTCTAAGTAAAGCTTTAATATTGGAAAATGTAGTATATTGACATATACAAAGAAAAAACATCCAGTTATATTTCCATATAAAATAGATGGCTCAATTCTTACGAGAGTAAAGGAAGTAAGGGATTTGGGGGTTTTGTTTGATAGTGGCCTTTCATTCAACATGTATGTGGAAGATATTGTGGGTAGAGCTATGAGCATGTACGGTTTTGTAGTAAGAAACACTCGTGAGTTCAGCAATATTAATTGTATCAGAGTTTTATTTTTCACTTATGTCCGCAGTATATTGGAATACTGTTCGGTTGTGTGGAGTCCCTACTACTAGTGTCACGGATACGCAATTGAAAAAGTGCAAAATACATTTTTGCGATACTTGTACTATAAGGAAACTGGCATGTACGATTTTAACGTATTAAAATCATATTTATTACAGAGATATAATCTGCATACCCTGTCAAAAAGAAGAAATGTGCATGCTCTTCTTTATCTGTACAGGATTTTGCATAATGAAATCGATGATCCAGCACTTTTGTCACTTGTTCCGTTGCATATGCCTCCATGCTACTAGATGTTCCAACACCTTTTATCAGCGGAGGGTTGCAAGGAATAATAACCCTATAAATTCACCTCTGTATAGAATGTGCGCTGGTTATAATGAAATCCAGGCTCATTGCGATATTTTTTCTGTTAGTCTTAAATCGTTTAGAACTATTCTTGGCCGGGTTCTGGAAAATTAGTTTGGATGTATGTTCACTTTCTTTTACTATTAACTGTCTTTTGTATTGTTTTTATTGAATTATATTATTATGTATATACATATGTATAAAAATTGTACCTGCTCTGTAATTGGATTCTCTGTTGAGAGGATTTTTTTTTTTTAATTTATAAATGTAGAGTTTGTGAATTTATGAATAAATGAATAAAGCTAGCGTTCAAAAAAGGAACATTAAAAACGCACACGAAATCAATAACAATTAAAAAATTGTAGTAAAGTGTTCTGTTTACAAATCGTTAAAATAATTGTTGCACAAATACAAAGTACAAACGTGAAAATGATCAGGAACAACTTTTTGGCATGCTCTACAAATTTATGGGCTTGTTCCACATTCAAGAATAACAATTTCAAAATTTATTTATCGAATGCAATGCCGAGCAAAAATCGGGTAATCGAGAATTTTAACTTGACAGGCCGAAGAATTAAATTTTCTCACATATCTCATCTGGTTGAAAAAAGCGATCACAATTACACATTCTGGTGCCACATTCTTGAAATAATCGATTATCCCTCGGATACATTTCGTAAATAAATTATCGCTCGATAAGGAATACATCTATTTCAGAGCTGTGAGTAATTTATTAAAAGTTGTGTTTTTGATTTAATGATTTCAATAACTACTTTTACCGCACTCATAGATGATGGTTTATAGTACTTTTATACCCTATCAAGATATACAGGGTGCTATTCGCGACCCCTTGCTTAATACAGAATTAACCTAATTCACTCGGCCGCATTTGAAATTGACCTTATGGGTTGATGCATCAAATCAAAGAAAGAAGCGCTTTAAAAGTTAAAAAGAGAAACGTATATTATAAAAATATCGATGGCCGACCAATTGTATTGTTTCTTCATTGGTCGGGGGAGTTAGCGGAGGGCATTTATGAAAATTTGCTAATTTAGCGCTCAATAAAAAATAGAATTAGTAAATTAGACAAAGCAGAAGTATTTGGCTTATTAGAGATAAAAAGCAGTTAAAAAATCATAACGTATATTCGTATTTTAATGCGCTTGCGCAGAAGCGATACGTTAGTTCCAATCCGTTACGTTAAACCTATCAATACGGCACACGTATCTGTATTGCGATCGGTAACGTATCCCGACCACTGATCTCGATGGATTGCCAATGTAATTACCTGCGCGAAAACAAAGGTTACATTTCATGGGCCAAAAACCGGTTTGTGCGCAAGCAATCGAGGGTGAACGCGCTTCAAGATCGTTTGACTAGGTAAGGTTGCCTCGTAAGCCTTCAACATGGCGGACCATACGTCACATATGTATTTTGTTAATTATTTAACAGTGTAGTTTGTGTTTTTTGTCAATATTAAAGAAATACTTTTAAATACTGTTAATTCCAGTTGTTACCGTAATTTCTTTATTTCCTATTAATAAATTATTTAACCATGATTATTCTAGCTGATTTTTAAATATTGTATATCGCGCTCTTCCGCCCTCATAGTAATATCCGTCTAGACATCCTTGTTGGCGCCAAGGAACCAGCAGTGTGGTACATATGTGACGTAATGAGGCAACCTTACCTAGTCAAACGATCTTGAATGCGCCTGGCGATAAACAGACTATCTGCATTATCGGAAAGAATTTGTCGACGGCGTCCTGGTTTTCTGTTCGGAGTACGGTAGCTAATGAGAGTCACGCTCAGACCGCATACGAAGGGTACGGGGTGCCGGTGATTTCTGAGATACAAAGTGTCCAAAATTTATTCTTGGTTAGGTTTCTTATAAATAATGTTGTTAATAATAGGTGTAATGTCACAATAGTTGACGTTTTGGGAGGTGAGAAATAAGAATATGCAATCAATTTTATTGTAAACTCTAGAGGACGCCACCTGCCCTATCTTGCTTAAATTAAAAACAAAATTACTTTCTTGGGCGACTCTGTAAGGTTTAGATAAAAATTCTTAGTCTTTAACATACATTACATAAAAGATGGTTGAAAGAAATTGCATCCATCGTTAAATTAAATAGGTAATAAAGAGCAGTTGAACCACAGTTAAAAAACCGTTGAAAAAACTGGCTTAGACGTCTATTTGACACCTAGAGGAGGTTATACGTTCGACACCTATGTTTTTTTATGTATGGACACCAATTTCTCCGTCATTTAGGGACCAATTTTAAAAATTCTTTTTTATTCAAAAGAGTGCACTTTGATGGTGTTCCCATAGGAGAACCTAGTCAAGATCGCGAAAGACAAAGGCAATAGACTGATTTTTCAGGCAAAGCTTTTGTGGATATATATTATGCTTTCTCTGCTGGATGTTTGAACAATCATGGTAGTAAATGTAATGTAAAAATATTTTTATTTGTTATGTCGTTATCATTTAGCTAATAGTTCATATTTTTAATTTTTATTCAATGTGTGCATTTTATTTTTGGAGGTCAGGTGCTTTCGTTATTACCGTTATTACCCAACTTATACCTATAAGGGGTAGCCTTGCCGTTTTGTGCAAAGAGTTTACGGGAGAGAAAAATTTACCAGTCTTACACACGCAATTTGAGGGGTTTGTCTCTTTTATTAATGCCCATTCACCAGTAGATGTGGTATTCCATATTTGGGCTACTTATTTCATGTTTAGCTACCCTTATCATTTTTAATTTTTTTCTTTATCTTAATTAAAATGAATCAATGTAACTAAAAATGTTTACAAAATAAAGGACAAATATATGATTGTTAATAATTACTACAAAAAGTTTTTTATTTGTAATTTTTATGCAAATTATTTATTTGGTCACTTTCCACCACTGTTTTTTTAAAGGATGGTCACGAGTTAAATGGTAATAATGATTATTTTAGCAGAAGGATTTAACCTCTTATATTTGACATCAAGAAAAAAATACAAATAACTTATTTAAAAAAATAAACTTTTTTACCATCGAAATTCAAGAATAGCTGCCTTAGCAACTTAACAATGTTTACAGTGCCAAAAATGGCAAAAGCCGCGTGGATCAACTTTTTTCTGCTAAATGGACATTGTTCTGTTAGATTAGGTGCAGTTTCATATTACCTACTAGTTTAACGGTGTGCGTTGATCCACTTAAGAAAAACTACCTACTTTGTACCTGTTTACTTATTTTCATTATCTTTAATACCTCAATGTTTAATTACTCTTTGCTATTCTTAAGAGGATATTCCAACGAACTATTAAATATATACAGAGAGTCTCTAAAAAGTCTGTGCAAAATTCTACCACATTGTTCTGTTATATTATGTGCAGTTCCATATTACCTACTAGTTTAACGGTGTGCGTTGATCCACTTAAGAAAAACTACCTACTTTGTACCTGTTTACTTATTTTCATTATCTTTAATACCTCAATGTTTAATTACTCTTTGCTATTCTTAAGAGGATAGTCCAACGAACTATTAAATATATACAGAGAGTCTCTAAAAAGTCTGTGCAAAATTCTACCACATTGTTCTGTTATATTATGTGCAGTTCCATATTACCTACTAGTTTAACGGTGTGCGTTGATCCACTTAAGAAAAACTACCTACTTTGTACCTGTTTACTTATTTTCATTATCTTTAATACCTCAATGTTTAATTACTCTTTGCTATTCTTAAGAGGATATTCCAACGAACTATTAAATATATACAGAGAGTCTCTAAAAAGTCTGTGCAAAATTCTACCACATTGTTCTGTTATATTATGTGCAGTTCCATATTACCTACTAGTTTAACGGTGTGCGTTGATCCACTTAAGAAAAACTACCTACTTTGTACCTGTTTACTTATTTTCATTATCTTTAATTCCTGGACTCTTTGTTTGACCTCCGGACATTGCGGACGTGCGTAGAGGACTACAAAGTTCTTCCCAGAGTGGCGGCTAGAGGTGTCGTACGAACGTTTTTACCTTCGGGGATCAAGGAAAGATTCACGCTAAATTGACGGCATCTTTCTTCTGGATCTAAGCGCTGTGAGCGAAGATTCCTATAAGCTGATGGTATCCTGTTTGGTGGTGAACATGAGGTATTTCTCAAATGGCGGGAAACAGATGGGCGTGCCATGGGAACTGTCAGTAATGAAAGTGAAGGTTATACGTAACACCAGTAGCAGATCTTGGTTTGACAGCCGACAATTTATGCATTGCATCGATTGTTAAATTATTTGTTTTCTTTTGGAATTTCTGGGAGCTACGAGCTCGATTATCCAGATTTTTCGCCGACGAAGCCCTGGAAAGCATAGTCCGGAAGGGGGAGAGTGCGGTGGATGAGACCTGAAGGGACCAAAACCAAGAAAAAAATAGAAATAAAATAGAATCTTACATACCTCAATGTTTAATAATAATTACTCTTTGCTATTTTTAAGAGGATATTCCAACAAACTATACATTATTTACAGAGTGTCTCTAAAAGGTCTGTGCAAAATTCTACCACATTGTTCTGTTAGATTAGGTGCAGTTTCATATACCTACTAGTTTAACGGTGTGCTTTGATCCTCTTAAAAAACTACCTACTTTGTACCTGTTTAGTTATTTTCATTATCTTTAATACCTCAATGTTTAATTACTCTTTGCTATTCTTAAGAGGATTTTCCAACGAAATATAAAATATTTTCCGCGCAATACACATACACATTTAGTTGAAAGTTAACGGTTTTCGAGATAAAGGGTTTGAAAGTTACCTACTTTAAAATCTCATACATATTTGAATTTTGTACAGAACTTGGTACTCATTTATATCCCCATTCTTTTTGAGGCGAAGCCCACAGCCAAGCATTATTTTTTAGTATTGATCTAGGTTTACCTTTTTTACATTTATGTTTTTGGTGGGATATCATAACTTTTTGTAAAGCTGCATAGTATTATTTTTTATGGCTATTGTCTAGAATTTCTTAAACGTTAGAAATAACAGTGCGCATTGTTTATATTCATTATCTGCTACCTTTTTAACAAGCTTTCTATTTGTGCTTAAATTCGCCAAGCCCGGGCGATATAACGATCTTGTAACGTCTATTATAAGCTTTTTATATGGGGACACCACTTATTTTTTACTTAATTTTATTTTTATATTTCTGTTATAGGGCGAATATCATAAAAAATATATTGGGATAGTTTAAAATATTTAATTGAAACGGTTCAAACGCTACAATTAAAAAAAAATGCATGAGGATCCCCCTAACCCCACTAGATTTTAACTTTCTTTTTCAGATTTTTTCCGACGCTTACACACAATTAAAGAGACGGATTCCAAATTTCATTTTTCTAGGTCCTCTGGAAGTGGGTTAAGTTTGTGATCTACAGGGTGTCACACCGGGAACTTCTGCGATTGATTTCTCGAAAAGTACGCTATTTGAGAAGAAATAGATGGTTATATATTTGGTTGCAAACGTCATTTTTGACAAATTTAAAATAAGTCAAAATCGGTTGGACTTAGGTATAGAAAATTATACATAAATTATGTTAAGAATTTTAAGTAGAATCTAAAAAGTAAATAATATATAGGATGTTCCATTTAAAATAAGGAAGTTAACATTAACATCCGGTATAACCGGAAGTGGTAGAGCAGTTTCTGGTGGAACACCCTGTATATGTCAGTCAGTGGAAAATTTAGGACCTTTGGACCTTCATGTCTTTATAACAGTATCAGCTAGCTTCCTGAAATTTGAACTTTTAGTTATTCTATTCTATTCTATTATTTTTCTTGGTTTGGGTCCCTTCAGGTCCAATCCACCAGTTCTCCCCTTCTGGACTATGCTTTCCAGGGCTTCGTCGGCGGAAAATCTGGATAATCGAGCTCGTAGCTCCCAGAAATTCTAAAAAGAAAACAAATTAACTCACAATCGATGCAATGCATAAATTGTCGGCTGTCAAACCAAGAGCTGCTACTGGTGTTACGTATAACCTTCACTTTTACTTCTGACAGTTATCATGGCACGCCCATCCATTTCCCTTCATTTGAGAAATACCTCGTGTTCAACCAAACAAGATACCTTCAGCTTATAGGAATCTTCACTCACAGCGCTTACCTCCAGAAGAAAGATGCAGTCAATTAAGCGTGAATCTTTCCTTGATCCCCGAAGGTAAAAACGTTCGTACGGCATCTCTAACCGCCACCCCAAGAAGAAGTTTTTAGTCCTCTATGCACGTGGACTTTTAGTTGTCCTTTTGGATACGTAGTTTAATCATGTGTTTACGTGTCAAAAGTGGCACCAAGTGCTTTATGTAACATACATTCGACACTGTAGCCAGTTCCTTTGCTTGAACTTCGCTTGACACGCTGTCGCGTGTCTAGATGTTACATTTTTTACAGTGTATTTTTTTAGCTGAGTAAAGCCCAAACGATTTCGATTCATATTTTTCGTTTTTACAGGCTATAAGTGAAGATACTATATTTTTTATATATGATGTTTTTAATTTCAACTCTTATAAAGAAAATGAACATTCGAGACAAACTCAGATTGAATTGTCAGACTAACACAATTTGTCATTTATTACAATATTAATAATGATAGGTCAGTACTATTGCATTCGATCTGTGACATTGCTTTTAAATAATTAAATTTTATAGTCTAGACAATCAATGGGCAATCAGGACAAAATTTGGCGGTTTTAGTGTGCGTTACTTGCACTTTCTTTAACGTACGTTATTGTTGGCCGTATTTTGTGTTATCTTTATGAGGGCCTTTGAAATAGAGTAAAGTATGTGATATCGTTATACTGAATCCGATTCAACCAATCGGATAAAACTTAATCCGACAAAAAATTGCAATATACACATTTTTGATTGAGTAAAGGATTGGATTGAACCTCATAAGTCAAATCTTCTCTATTCAAGCGATTTGAATAGAGTTCAAGGTGATCATGGGATATATTTGTACGATATTCATGGTTTTAAAAAGGTTTAAAAAGTGACAGTTAAGTAAAACAGCTGTTCGTTGTAGAATATCGGATGCAGATAATCAGGTTCTAAATTGTTTAAAATTTGACAAAGAAAAGTATATACAATGACAAAGAGAGCAAACAAATCAAAATATAGTTGTTTACTTTAGTGGTATTTTTAAAATTAATTTCATTTAATTAAAAAATGACAAAATAATAACGCAAACCACTAAAAAACACTATCACAATATTTTAGCAAATATTTATGCTCATTTTATTTCCTGCTATTTCGTTTCTACACTTGTCAGCTATTTTACTTAACTGTCAGTTTTTCAAACCTTTTCCAAAATCGTAAATATCGTACAAATATAACCTCTGATCGGACTAAGCTCGACTCAAATCGCTTGAAAAACAGGATTGACTTATGGCGTTAAATCCAATCCCTTACTCAATCTGAAACGTGTATATAGCAATTTTTTGACGGATTAAGTTTTATCCGATCGGTTAAATCGGATTCAGTATAATGATGATGGAAAATAAAATAAACTTAAATATTTGATAAAATATTGTGATAGTGTTCCTTTAGTGGTTTGCGTTATTATTATTATTATTATTATTTTTTGAAATTAATTGAAATTAATTAAAAAAATACCACAAAAGTAAGTTAGAAGTTTCTTGTTATTTGTTTTCTCTCTTTGTCATTATATATCATTTTCTTTGTCTAATTTAAAAGGATTTTGAACCGGATTATATGCATCCGAAAAATATAGGACGAAGAGCACATTATTAGTTTCAATGCGATCCGTTCAATCGGATTCGATTGTTACGATGCACCCTTACTCATGGATACTTGGTTTCTTTAACGTCGTCGCACGTTAGTATTATTTTAATATGCATTTCCCGGCATCACTTAGATAGAGGGCGGTAGTGCTACCAAGAATGCAACTACTTCATAACTACCCCGTCAGAGCCGTACGCAGCCCAGGAGCCCAAAAAGACGTTTTAAAGATGGGTCCTTTGCTGAAGGTGTCAAGGCCAAGTCAAATCTAACATACGAGATGTATTGAAGTTGGCTTACCTTTTTCAAATTTATTTTTTGGTGGGATATATCCTACAATACTCGATTTCCAAGTCTACGTGTTTATTTCGGTGGCTTGAAAGTCGATTGAAAATCGAGGTCAAGCACATTTTAGGCCACCGTCGTACGCGTGGGACATTTTTGCATCCAACTTCACAGTGGACATCAAATGAAAAACAAACTCACTTTTTAATTCGTCCCGTTTTGTGTGCTGTTGTTGGTGTGAGCTTGTTTTAAAGTTTTTTACCTGTTTCCAACTCATATTTTTCAGAAAAATGTCAAAACTATATATGAAATTAACACTGATGACGTTCGGGGAGCATTCATCTGAAGTTAGGCAGTATTAAGCCCGCTTGAATCGTTTATATCTTGTTTCTAATTGGCTTCAGTGAAGTCAACCCTACTTATTTTCAGGCTTGACTTGAACGATTCAAGTCACTTTCAAACGCGTTTATATCGTTTTTAATCCACTTTTAAAAGCCGCCTTAACTTAAGCTGGCTTCAACTATTCGATATAAACGTAGTGTATGATTTGCGTGTAATAACATTTTATGCAAAGGCAACGTGACGAATATGGAAGGTAAACAGACGCATAGAAGCGACCTTTAGACATATTTCAAGGAGCTCTGAAATCATATTACCTAATACAGTGTGTACGAAATCGGTATAAAATGTATTGTGATCTTGGAAACTATAATAAAGAGAAAGTAAAATTAAAAAATATTTCAATTATATTTTAAACAGTGCTGTATTCATTTAATTAAACATATTTTTTACTACTGTTTAAACCAGAGGCGCACTTACATGTTTGCCGCCCGTAGGCTATTTTATTTTCGCCGCCCCTTTCTTCTTCTTTTTTCCTTCAGAAATATTTTTGAAGAGCAAAAAAAAAAAGGTCCTCCCTTCCATTTCTTTTTATTAAAGCTATAAAATTGAATTCCAAATCCAACAAAATTATTCCTAAGACATAATCTGCCGCCCCCTAAAGAACGTCTGCCGCCCCCTAATAAAATGCCGCCATAGGCTTCAGCCTACTCAGCCTTTTGGTAAAGGCGCCACTGGTTTAAACATTATTAGGACAACTTAAAAGTAATGCAATTGTAAAAACCAAAATTTAACGTAATAATTTATAGGTTACCATGTAAAAACTACCAAAAATTTATACCAATAACTGCATAATGCAAGAAACTCTTTATTATGGTTTATAGACCGATAAGTAGTGCCAAAACAATTTTGTTTTTATCGATATTTTTGAGGTAATTGAACTAATTTATTAAAGGTTTGCGTCAGAATTTAGTACGTAAATATTTGCTCAGAATATTTTTGAATTCCTTCAAAAATGTCTTTTTGTGGTTATACTCACGTAAGGGGACGTCCATTAATCACGTGTTGTTTTTTATCGAATTTTTAACCCCTCTCTCTGCTAGTGATACTTGATGAGGTTTTAAACTACTCCCTCTCCATCCCCTATCATTCTTAGACAAGGAAAGAGAGATAACTTTAAGAAATTTTAAAATTTTGTTTTTTTTAACCTTTCTTGGCTTTATAATAATAATCTCTTTTAATATCTAATTCCATTTTAAACAAATAATTTTGAAAAATTCATCCTTAACCATAAAAAAACACGTTTGAAGCACAAAAACCAAAACAGGGACTGTTGCATGAGGGGCAAGGGGAAAGAAAAACGGAGTAGTTCAAGTGGATAACACTTTTCGTCACTGGAGCGCCATAAAGTAGAACAGAAATGCTCCTGAGCTACTTGGGAGCACTCTATTTGCGTCACTGGGTAGCTTTCCAGTGACGAAAATTTTTGTGCGTTACGCTCCAGGACTTGAAGCTCTTGAACAGCTCTAAAAAGTTAGTCACTGGAACGCATCCTTAGACAAGGAGAGATAAATACTTTAAGAAATTTTAAAATTTTGTTGTTTTTAACCTTTCTTGGCTTTATAATAATATTCTCTTTTATTATCTAATTCCATTTTAAATAAATAATTTTAAAAAATCCATCCTTAATCATAAAAAAACACTTTTGAAGCACAAAAACCAAAAGAGGGGTTGGTACATGAGGGGCAACGGGAAAGAAAAACAGAGTAGCTCAGGTGCATAACACTTTTCGTCACTGGAACGCCATAACGTAGAACGAAATGCTCCTGAGCTACTCGGGAGCGCTCTATTTGCGTCACTGGAAAGCCACTCTGGAAAGCCACTCCGGTTAAGTACCTCCACCAAATATGAGCTCCGTATACAGGGCCAATGATAAAAACAAAAATATATTCATCAGAAATTGTCGAGCGCGTCAAATTAGGATTCGGTAAGTTAATTACATGCTAAAGAGTGTATATTCCACTAATCTGACAATTTAAGAGTGACGTAAAGAAAACAGAGGGCTACAAAAAAACGTCAGGTAAGCATTTTCAAACGTGGCTATTTTTTAATTTTAAAGAAATGAAATTAGGGATAACTAAAAAGACATAACATAATACATTTGATACGACCCGAACGATTTCCACAAGCCGAAATAATAATATTTTTTTGGCATATTCAAAAATCTATAGCCGCTTCCCCCACCAATAAAAAGGTATACATTATATAACATTTTTTCTTCTTATCATCTAAGCTTTGCAACCCAATAGGTCTTCATGACGCTCGAGTAAATCCCCATTTAGCATCTTCACAAATTATCAGAATATCCAGATGCGAAAGTGCGGCGAAATACGCTTACTTGTTTCTATGACCTTGAGAAAGAATAAATGGAAAATCTGCACCAATGCATGGATCGTAATATTTTTAATTTGTAAAGGTAAAACCGCACCAAGGCGCTTAGAAGAGATAGACTTTTATAGTTATTATTTATGCAGATTTTTTAATGTGGGGAAAACGGGACAAAAAATAATACACTAATTGAAAATTTAAATACTTCTTTATTAAAAAATATTACAAATTAAAAATTTTATCTATGCTTTGAAAGGTAAAATATTGTTAGTAGATGTCACATTTAGATCAATTTGTAATAAAATGTCTATACCTGGTTGCACAAAACATTTAAAAAAAAACGATTAAACTAATGGAGGTTTGGAATGTTTAACAAAAAAAGACGTGTCTAAAAACTGCTTATTAAATTAATTAAAGGCATTTCGTTTTACTAGCTTAAATGTTTATTAAAAAGTTTTGTGTAACTGGGGATTGAAGCAGAATAATTAAAAGAAGAGTAACAAAAGTTTCTAAAGAAACCCCGACGCAATCTTTTAAAGCAATGCAGATGTTGCCATAGTAATATGAGTGTGTTGTTTTTTTAAATACTGAGAATACAGCTTACTTTTTTATTTGAAATATAGCCTTTCAAATGGCAGTGCAGCTATAAATAAAAAAATATTTTTCTTCCTTTGGGGCACATAGTGATTAATATCAATAACTTTATAAACATGTCTAAGTATTTTGTAAAAACCTTGTATTAATGTTAAATAGTTAAAAAACAATACTACTTTTTAAGATTTATTTAATATTTACTTGATAAAATAGTAATTTTTTTGGAAGGTTCTCAGAATTGTCTGTATTTCTTGATGATAATGGCTTGAAAAATATTGTCGACACGGTAGTGTTAAATAGACGTTTAATGCGGATGACGAAATAGAAGTAATTTTTTTCAAAATGAACTCCGCACAAATTATAGTTCACTTTTTCCAAAAATCCTCTCTTCCGGCAGACTTAAGCTAGACTTTTGCGCTAAAAAATATGTTTTCATTATAGAAAAACCATCCAAATAATTATCCACATATTTTTTTTGTAAATAGAACTTACTACATCAAGAAAATACTTTTAATGCATTTTTATATTAAAAAGTATTATGGCTACGTGAACATTAATAAGCCCGATATTATCTATAGCCTGCACATCAACATGTACGAACTAATTAAAAATAACTTTATTATATAACAAAATATTACATTTATATTTACCTCAAGTGGTCCTTTGGGAATCTAAAAACGATTTTGCGCTCCAGGAACAGTATAAATATATACAGTTATATCCCATATTAACCGGTAAAAAATTTAAGAAGACACTATACTAACATTTTGATAATAAATTAAAATTAAAGTTCACACAATTAACTAACTTATGCTCACGTTCTATACCAACAAAAATATGGGACTAACTGACACCTAGATGAGCATTGGGTCACATACTAAATCGTGGGGTGTATATTCACCACGCAGTGGGAGGGACCATAGTGGTGAGAGATCTCAACGAACACGCTTAGTTTGGCATCTGGGTATTCTGATAATTTGTGGCATCTTGGGCTCCCCTACTATGGAATATTTAATAGATTATTAGCATCACCGTACTTTTTACTTACCCTGTATACTACACCCTTGTCACTCTAATCTAATCTCTGGCTGGTTACCAATTAGAAATACAATCCTTTTCGCCTTGATTTGACCTACAAAACCCCTGTTTCCGTATCAAAGTCTGGATAATGCGTATGCAGACAATATCGAAAAAATCTTTTTGGAACTCCCCACATTATTTTAGCCGCCCCGTCCAGACGGCGCGTTAACGTCATCAAGGACTCCCCTTCGTGGCAGACTAACGAAATTTATTGGAAAAAATAAAGAAACATGGATAATGGCCGAGGTTAGACTTGAGCTAAGTGGGTAAATGATACGTGATCAAAAAGTAGTTAAAAAAGTTGTCCAATGAACGATCTGTTATTATTAGACGTCTTGCATACGTTTTAGGAAAATTTCTTTGATTGTGGATTATTTTTGTAAAAATAAATATGGTCTCTTAAAAATGTTTAGTGTAGTCTTTTATACAGTGTGGTTCATTTAACCTTTCAATTTCAAAGTCATATCCATATCAACTTTGTTTTTTCAAATAGGAACCCCAACTTTTTTCTTTAAAATCTAAATCTACGTACTAAAATGAACAACTTTTATAAAAAAAGGTTTTTAATATCATTCTAATTTAAAAAGATATGTAACAAATTAAATTTTATGAACCCATTTTTTATAAATTTTTGTTAAAATATATTTTTTAACTTTGATAAATATTTTGTTATTATTCTGTTTGAATTTGAACTTGCCTCTTCATGTCAAATAAATTTTACTTAAAACATGTTCTTGTAAAATGCGTCTTAAAATAATTTTCCTCGTTTTTATTTTACATGTTTAAATGACTTGTTTATATGACTTAATTTTCAACTCGGTATATTACATCACAATTTAAAATATATTTTAAAGAGCTTTAAAAAAATACTACATTTGATATGTCTTTCTCTTATAGTTTTGGAAATATGGCCATCCAAATCAGAAAATTATGTTAAATTTTCATTATATCTTCAGCTCTAAGCTATAAGTACTAAGTTCAGTGTCAAAGATAAAATAGATACTATATCTACAATTTTTTAGATTTGGTTGGCCATATTTCCAAAACTATAAGAGCTAGATATGTCAAATGTGGTATTTTCTTAAAGCTCTTTAAAATATCTATTTAATGGTGATGATGCGTCTTATTAATGATCCTTTACTTACTCAAAGACTTCCTTCTCTTGCCCATCGCCGAGCTGTGGGAGATCTATCGCTCTTTTATAGATACTTTTACGGCTTCTGCTTCGACGAATTATCCAGTATAGTCCCTCCGTTTGCAGCTCCCAACAGAGAAACTCATGGTGCCGCACGTATGCATCTCTATACGGTCCAATTGGATAGGCCCCGAACTTTCCATTTCGTTCATTCTTTTATCCCTAGAGTTTATAGACTGTGGAACGTGCTGCCAGCGGAGGTCTTTCCTTCTCCTCCAAATCTTCAAGTTTTTAAGTCCCGTGTTAATAAACTTCCTCTTACCTTGCTTAAGACACCCACGGTACGTTAGTATTTGGGCTTTCAGCCTTCGTGGATTGTCCAAAGATTTTAAAAAACATGTTTTATGTATAATAATCTATACCCATCAAAGGGTTTAAAAGGCTCTTTATCTATAAATTGTCCATAGCTTAACTGACTTATTAAATAGAAGAGACTCTTCCATACTCCAAACCAATAGGCAGTGTTAAGCATTGTCTCTGTTACTTAAACTCCATATTTATACTTCTTAATAACATATTTTTTTGTTGGCCTCGGAGTTTGATGCATGAACTTCACTCCCACCTAAATGTCGAATATTTTGTTACGTCTGTATAAAAATTTCAAAGAAAGCTTCTTAATGGAAGGCATATTTTTATATAGACATAGAAAAATAAGAACAAAAGCTATATATGAACATATATACCAAACGTTTTATTTTTCGAATTACAGGATGGTAAAATTTAAGAAACATAATAGTTTTTTATAATAACTTTTTACTAATTTAGATATTTTTGATAAATTTAGAAGACGTTTCCTATGCATTAAAGGGTATTTTTGACGTACAGGGTGGCGCCTTTTCGTTGACCTTGCAGGGTAAAAGAGATAAAAGAAATTATGGTTGCGCAATCTCGATTTCAATTTTTATCATATTTCCTAGTTTCGGAAATATAGCCATCATCAGGAGTTCGGTAATAAAATGGCAATTTTTAAATAAAAAACCCTGTATATTTTATCACAATTTATAAAACATATTAAAGACCTTTAAGAATTTACAACATGTAAAATAATTTTCTCCAACAGTTTTGGAAATATGAGCTTCCAAATCTTAGTGCGTATATCTACTATTTTTTAGATTAAGATGGTTATATTTCCAAAACTATTAGAGATACATATATCAAATGTGGTATTATGTTAAACCTCTTTGAAATATCTATGCAACGGTAATATAATATACAGGGTGTTTCGTTAAAAAAATCCTGATGATGGCCATATTTTCGAAACTAATAAAAATAGATATATCAAATGTAGTATTTTGTATAGCTTTTAAGAAGATCTTTTAACTGATGACAAAATATACAGGGTGTTCCATGTAAAAAAACCTAACTTTGTGTTATAACTTTAAATTAAAAGACAATAAAAACAATATAGTATCGCCACTGAACTCTGCGTAAAAATTCCTAAAACTTTTCTATTTGGGATTTTTTTGTATCTTTAATATCAAGCGAGTTACAAGTGCCTGGCCAAATTGACAAAATTTGATTCAATTTCAAAACGAATCAAGTTAGCCATGATCTACTTTTACCAATAAATTTGTTTTCAAAATTGATTGTGCAATCAGATTTCTTCTATCTCTTTTAATTTTTGCTATACCCTGCAAGGTCAACGAAGAGGCGCCACCCAGTAAATAAAAATATATCACTGTCTACCGTAAGGAATTTACGAAAAAATATTTTTTAAAGAAAAAAATGCCATGCCACTGTATTTTTCTTGCAACAAATTTTAACAATCTCTTGACTTTTTTATTTGATGTATGGTTTTCGCGTAAATAAACCTATGGTTTAACGTAAATTTAGATCCGCACTGGCAAGAAGCATTTTTAGATTTTTACGACCTTGCGCAGCAAACAAATTGAGGGTGGACGAACATGCGCACTTAAAAGCTGTGGCAAATTACAAACACCGGCACCCCGTGCCCTCCGTCCGCGGTCTGACCGTGACGCTCATTAGCTACCAGACTTCAAACTGAAAACCAGGACGACGTCGACAAATTCTTTCAGATAATGCGGATGGTCTGTTTGGCGCCAGGCGCGTTCACCCTCGATTTGCTTGCGCACAATAGAGTTGGGTCGTATTCGAATACTCAGTATTCTGAATAGTATTCAGAATACATTTTGCCGGTATTCGAATAAATAGTATTCGAATACATTTGTGTGTTTGATATTTGGTATTCGCAAGAATAGTATTTTGCTTAGTATTCGGGATTCTGTATTCGAATACTTTAGAAGTATTCGACGTATTTTTGTATTTTTTTGAGTATTCGAATTTTTTTTGCTCTTTACTTTTGTCATAGGTTTTGTTTTGTAATTTTCGAATCTTTTTGTTTCCAGTATTCGAATACCGATTCCAAGTATTCATGTATTCGAATACTTTTATTCTTCCAAGTATTCAAATATTCGGTATTCGAATACTTTTTTCTTCCAAGTATTCAAATATTCGAATACTTTCTTTCTGCGGTATTCATATTCGTATTCGAATACCGATTTTCAGTATTCTCCCCAACTCTGCACACAAACCTGTTTTTTCGCCCATGAAATGGAACTTGTATTTCGCGCAGGTAATAACATTGGCAACCCATCGAGATCAGTGAAATAAACACAAACCATTACTCAGACCCACCTATTTAGCGGCTCGAAATGTGAAATTTGACGTTTGAAAAATAGCTCCGAGTTGGTCATATTATGGTCATAAATGGTCACTAAGTGGAATAGGTCATCCATACACCAACTTTTACAGCGTGTTTAAAATATCCAGGTCATCGAACAATTTTTAGCGCCTTAAATTAATCATACATGGCTCAATCAAAAAGGATGCAATTGGTCACAAAACTGTCAACATTGGTCAGTATAATTAGTTAATAGATCAGCAAGATTAAATAAGTTTCGTATTAAATAAAGACATTTAATTCGAGAAAGTTTTGTGAGCGGCATAAAATTAAAAATTGTAGATTCAAAAAACAAATTCTGAAACCAACTAACAATTAGAAACTTGGTCATGGGTATCTAATATTTGGTCAAAAAATACTGGAATATACATATAGAAAGACTTTAATATTTCAAGGTCACTAATTGCTACATAAATATACAGGGTGTCCGGGAAAATGTAAGAAATCTCTCGCACACGTATGGAACAGATGAAAATAACATGACAAGTTCCTATAAAATTTTTTCCGTTTAAGCCCCCTGCGGAGATATGATCCCCTAAAGGGGGCAGCTAGAAATCGATTTTTCGTGAATAACTTTTAAAGCGCTCTGTATAATTTGATAATATTTTAGTAAGATGCATACTAGTAAAGACCTCTTAAAATAGTGCCCTTGAAACTTATGTCGCTTCTTTAGTTTGCCAGGGACGGACTAGTTTTCTCACATTATTGATAATATTTTTTACGCCCTGTATGGTGAAGACACAAAAAATATGTTTTTGGGTAGTTTAAACCTTTTGCTAAAAAAAAAGGTACTCTTGTTTGACATCGATAAAATGAGCCGTTTTCGAGTAAAAAATTATTTTAACAATAAGAGTTTA
Organism: Listronotus bonariensis; assembly: GCA_014170235.1. NCBI lineage: Eukaryota > Metazoa > Arthropoda > Insecta > Coleoptera > Curculionidae > Listronotus > Listronotus bonariensis. Next base: position 112,518 of record JACEGR010000935.1, on the reverse strand, counting down.
TTTTTGTTTAATAATACAATATTTTATTTTCGATGTAATTTGTAATTTTTGATTCAGTATTGAAGTCCTCTTGTAGCAGGTCAGGAATTTGTTGCAAATGTTGTTAGGGAGATTGCTAAGTACATATCTAGGTACAAAAAAATTACCACCTTTCAGAACTTGTCAACTTTCACGTCGGTGACACATTCATTCTTTACTTCGATATTAACTTAACTAATTTTTGAATTTCGTCTTTAAATAAGTAATTGGAAATATGGAATACACGTTTAGTGAATATGCAGACATGCACCTGATGTATGGTCTTGCATCTTGCAATGCTTTGGAAGCCAGGAGGTTATACCACGATAGATATCCTAATCGTATACTTCCCGATCATAAAACATTTCAACGAATTGACCAACGTCTAAGGGAGAATGGTGGGCGATTCCATTTTAATAAAGGTAATACATTTACTAAATCCCTTCATACTTTTAGGAAATTTTGGGAAAATAAGTACAGACGCTGGTCGGGGAAGAACAGTACGTACAGCTCAATTAGAGGAAAATATTTTAAATGCTGTAGGTGACACTCCTTCAACAAGCACTCAAAAATTATTAGCGCAATTTAATACGTCGAAGACAATAGTACATGAAATTCTTAAAGAACAGCTTTTGTATCCATATCATCTGCAAAAGTGCATGAATTGATTCCTGAAGACTTTCCCCGTAGAATGCAGTTTGCAAACTGGTTATTGAATCAGCAACGAAACAATGCAAATTTCATTAGCACGATTCTCTTCACGGACGAAGCAGGTTTTAGCAAAAATGGAATCATTAATTTACACAACTCGCATGTATGGGCTGACGAAAATCCTCATGCGACTATTGTCTCGCATCACCAACATCAGTTTCAACAAATTTATATCTGGGCAGGAATCGTTGGCAATTTCTTGATTGGACCATTCGTACTGCCGGCACGACTAAATGGACAACTTTACTTGGAATTCCTTCAGAACGATTTTCACTATTTAGTAGAACATTTCAGCGTTGCTGTGCGGGAGCACCTAAATACAGTCTAGCCAAACCGTTGGATAGGTAGAGGAGGACCTATTGCCTGGCCTCCTCGATCTCCCGACTTGACGCCACTCGATTTTCACTTGTGGGGACATCTTAAATCTTTGGTGTATTTCACTCCTGTCGAAAGTAGGGAGGAACTTCTCCGGAGAATCACGTTTCACTGCGATCAAATAGGGAATAATGTTGGCCTATTGTGGCGGGTACAGCAGTCCTCAATTCGTCGGGCTCGTGAGTGTATCAGACTTCACGGAGGCCATGTTGAACCTTCTTACGAAGTTTTTAATTAAGCAGTTGATGTTCAGTTTTTATTGAATTTAATAAAAATGTGGATGATAAGGGAATTCTTCCTCATATCAACCCCACAAAAATTAGAAAAACAAAGACTTTTTACTCGAAAACGGCTCATTTTATCGATGTCAAACAAGAGTACTTTTTTTTAGCAAAAGGTTTAAACTACCCAAAAACATATTTTTGTTTCTTCACCATACAGGGCGTAAAAAATATTATCAATAATGTGCGAAAACTAGTCCGTCCCTGGCAAACTAAAGAAGCGACATAAGTTTCAAGGGCACTATTTTAAGAGGTCTTTACTAGTATGCATCGTACTAAAATATTATCAAATTATACAGAGCGCTTTAAAAGTTATTCACGAAAAATCGGTTTCTAGCTGCCCCCTTTAGGGGATCATATCTCCGCAGGGGAGGCTTAAACGTAAAAATTTTATAGGAACTTATCGTGTTATTTTCATCTGTTCCATACATGTGCGAGAGATTTCCCACATTTTCCCGGGCACCCTGTACTTAACAGTTAACTTTCGAAGGTCGTTTTATGCTGTAACAATTGGTCACGATTGGTCATTAGGTCACAGTAATTTCTCAACAGTACAATAGAATTAAAAGAAGTTATTTAAAATTCATTAATTGCCACATTAGAATATTTAGCACCTTAATACTAAAGTAGGAAGCTAATTCACTTTTAGCTTCTTTGACTTACTTTTATCCGACGAAGGGTGTTCACGTAAAAAAGACAAAACATTTCTCTGCAAACTGTTAAATCCATCAATATTTAATTTTTATATTTTTCAAAAGCGCCTTAATCAACTGTTATTACATAAATATGCTTAGAAATAAATAGAAATTCATTCATTTACAAATATTGTTTACGAATAAACTGTCTGCTGTCCTAAAATAAACAAAAATGAGAATATTTGGTAAAAATCAATATAATCCAATATTTTATTTTACCCATATTTGACGGGACTAATATTTTCCACCGAAGCTTCATTGTGGTTTCATAAGTACGACGAGATTTTCTGAGTAGAAGAAAAGTAAACGGCCAATGTCTATCTTTATCTACTAGTTCTATTTAGAAAGAGATGGAGGAATGTTCTCGTTAGTTTAAGGGTAGTAAATGATGTAAATTGTTTTTCTGCCTTGTCCGTGCCGGTCCTAATACTGGGTCGGACTCAAGTTTGTTTTAGGCGCCAATCTCGATTGTGCGGAAGAAGTGTCGATTGTGCTTATTCTAAAGAATATTTTGTAACTCCTGTTTTTTATATTATATTATTATTATTTTATTATTATATGTATGGCATTTTTAACAGTTTATACACGTTCGGCGCTTGAAAAGTTTCGAATATGATTTTTGGGCAATGTGTAAGAAAAAGACGGAGTAGAGCGAGAACAAACTTGGCTCCACCCAGGGCGGCTATCGCGTCGTCGTTGCGCTTATCAGTCCGGTCAAAGTTCGGTTGCAATTCTTCGCATACCAAGTACGTGTTAGCCGATCATGTTTACAATTTATTTTAACCTTTGGTACGAAGGCGGATACAGTAATAGCAGTACGGGGAATCGGCGTCGCTATCGGTGGGCGGTTACCTATGCAGTCGTTCTCTGTCTACTCTCTATCTATTAGTGTCTAATACATTAAAACGCAATCCGTTAGATTCAACTCGCCAAACCTGTATATTTACTTACTTATTGGTGATTTTAACTACTGATGGGGGCGCTGCTAAACGTAAACAAAGTCGAAAAAAGCAGGTAATATGCAAGTAGTTAGCTATGATCCTATTGCGGATTTCGAGTATTGAAACTGTTTAAAATACTGTTCAAGTTTCAATACAGCCGTGAATTTGTATAGATTTATACGTGTTAAGTGTGTTAAAACTCGATTTGTGAGTTTGAGTAGTGTCCTTATGGTTTAACAGACTTTTTTGTTAGTGGTGATTTCTGAAGAAAGCGCCATGTAAAACATTTTTCGGAATGATTGAAGAACTGTTTTTAACGCTAAGCTCAGTATTTTCATACCTCAGTGCACAGTGGAAGGAGTAGAAATCTTGAATTCCAACCATATTATTTTGATTATACACACGTATTTTTATTTTAGATGTTAATGGCTCTTCTGATGCCATAATAAACGTTTTAATATAGGTGAAAAGAAAGACTTTTTAATAAAAATGATAGCAAAGTACACAGCTATTCACGCACAAGGCTTAAAAATGACTGTTAAACATAATGAAGTAAATAAATAATATTATATTTATATCCATTTCAATGGTTAAACATGTCCGATCACCTGTGTTCTTGGTTTGCGCCGTTGACCACCAGAGGTCCCATTGATCTTTGAAATCGCCAATAGAAAAATAAAAAGTATTTAAAGTCCGCCCTGTTTTTTGCTGAATTCAAAAGATTTGCCGTCACATATATTTTTATGGCGGGTACTATACACACGGTTACACGGGAGCTCACGAGAAAGTGCGATCATATTTATGCGCCTTCCAACGCAAATAAGAGAATTAAGGTCGAGCCACACATAACCGCAACGAGCCCGTGGCCGTGCGTTTCCCTGGGAAATGTAGGGGGATGCGGTGCAAAAAGTTTTGTATTAAATCAAACTGCAGTAATATGAGTCAATTATACCCCGCTTTAAATTACATCTGATCGTAAAATAAACCTTCACAAATAAGGTATCACAGTTTTAAGGTTTGGCCAAACATACCCACACTGAGGCCTACACCGTAGCACGGCTGTGTGGTTTTAAAATGTACCGTTGTAATCAAATGCCATAGGCCTAATACCACAGCTCCGTGCCACCTAATTTAAAAAATCTTATTAAACCAAAAAATTATTCACAAGATTTACTCAGATGTTATCTACAAGATGTAACAATAAAATTAATTTTACATTTCTTAATACTTATTAAATCACTTTTTCCTATATTGTTTGTGTACAACAACTAACTTTTAACCACTAACTTTTAATTTTACTACGAAATGAAGTAAAATAAAAAGTGACGCCCGGTCAACTCAAAGCTTGGTTCGGGAAACATCGGCGCTATCCGATCCACGTATGATTTCATTGACTGGGCATGTTTCAGACCGTACGAGACACAGTCGTACTACGGTGCGGGTCTTGTGGGACATCGGTGCGGTTATGTGTGGCCAGACTTTTACCTATACTACACCTAAAGTTTGGATAAAAGGAAACAGAGATAAGTAGGAAAGTCTGTTTTATTTAAACAACGAGATATACATACATACATACATAAAACAATAGACCTAGCTTGACATAAATGCTTTTTATATTTCCGATATAAAAGTGCCTTCGACTTTCCTTCTATCACCATGAATCCGAGGCTCCGCAGACTTGCCTCTTCAGGTGGGCTTGAAGGCATGCCTTACTGTGGGGGTATGCTCATTGTTATCGTACTTAACATTCATAAGGATAAAAGGTATTGGTAGTAAATATTGAAATATGGTGGTTTTAAGCCTTGTTATGAAAAAATAAAACACAAAATATGGATTTTCTAAAATTTATTTAGCAAAAATCCCATTATACACTGTAGTAGAATTTACATTTACTAAGCGACAAAAGGAGAGAAAACACAGGCTACGTAAGGCAAAATTCAAAATTCTCTTTGAAAAAAAACATACCTAAACACTAAATATTAGTTACTAAAATTTCGAATCTTGCCTTGTCTACAGGAATAAACAAAAAATTAATTTAATTTAATTTACAAAAAAATTGGGAATATCCTATCTAGTTTTTTTAGAGATCTATTTACTTATATCTACACAAGAATATACAGGGTGAGCTGAACATAATATGTTATTTCACAAAGTTTGATGATGATGCAGAAAAACACATTTTAATCTTTAGGATAGTCTTTAAAATGCGCCCCTCCTTTCACCCACAAAAGTTATCTCATAAGCTCGATACATCCTACAGGGTTGTTCAAAGTTTTTGAAAAAAATGAATAATTTTTTATTGTTTCGTGTAATGTGCTGCTATAAAAGAGAATAATCAAACTTTTGTGTTTATAAAATATCAGGAATGAGTATGGGTATAATTTATTTACAAATGAGATTACTTCCTTTCAACAGCACACAATACAGGGCGATTAAAAATTATTCATTTTTTTCTCCTAAAAATTTTAACTAACCTATAGGATGTATTGATAACAGTAAATAACAACGGTTACGTCAAAGTTTTAGCATCATCTTTTCGTTATATTTTCTTTTTTAGTTGTCTTGATAACTTTAACATTTAATCAGATATAGCCATTAAAATTAAAGCATTTTTATATTAAAGTCTATAGAAAATACCGAGCATATGCGATAATTTTTTGGGGGTGTATTTCTGCTTTTAATGAAAATAAAAATAAATAAAAAAACAAAATTATAGATAACTAAAAATATTTTTGAGTATAAGAAGTGTGTCATTAATATAAGGAAACATCAAAATTTATTTATTTTTCTTGTTGGGAACTTATAGGTGTTTTAAAACAATTGCGAAAAACCCAAGGAGATAACTCCTTGTTTAAACTTAAAGTTAGTTTGATGTACAGGGTGTTCCAAAATTAATGCACCAAATTTAAATTGCATATTCTACGTCAAAAATAAGGCCTAGTTTTCTATATATACACATATGTTCAGGAACGCTTTCTTTCAGATATACTGGGTGTTGAAATTCTACGAAAAAATATTTGTGGTTTTTATTTATTTCTTAGAAAACGGTGCATTTTTGGAAAAAAGTTAGAAAATCAAATTTGCTCCAAATTTAATGGATATTTCAAAATACTTTTAATTTTAGGATAAAGCAGTGGTGTACCATTTTTCTCTTAAAAAATGGTCTCATACAAATATGATACACAACGCCACTGGTATTATTTTTTATTATATTTTACAAAAAAAAATGTTTTATGCTTCTTTAAAGTAATGTTAAAAATGGCAATTAAATATCTAGGGTGGTTTAAAAATTATAAAAAAGATTTTTTTCCTATAATTTCAACACCCTGGATCTCTGAAAGCAAGCGTTTCACGACATATGTTTATATAGGAAACTAAGGCTTATTTTTGACGTATAATATGCCATTAAATATTGGCGCATTTGATTTCGAAACACCTTGTATATGCATGGGGTCAAAGTCAACCATTCGAAGGTAAAATGTAAAAATAAAAATAGATGACAGAAGACCACTATAGTTTTAAAATACACCAATAAGGGTTAACTTTTGATCCCATCTTTATTAAGTAAACTACCCTTTATCTTGAACAAGCGATTAGCTTCTTAAGTTTCTTGTATTTGTTTTAAAACAACTTTTATGTAAAATAACTCTCAAAATATTGTCCGATATTTTTGGACAATCTGTATGCTGTAAATTTACAGCGTTTTTAAAAAACAGCCATTATATGGGATTTTTTAAAATAATGTTACATCTTAAATTAAATTTAAATTTGGCTTTAATTTGTTTTTCAAATTCGCTTAAATGACATTTAAAAAAATATATCTTAAAATAGCATTAGGTGGAGATCTATAATAAAGTTGTTTCTTTTACAACTTTAAGAAAAATTAACTTATGCGTATTCCAATATAATATTGCATTGCGCAGGAATTTGGTTTGCACAGCAGTTGACAGCACTGTGACCAGTGGCGTAGCGTGCCTTGGCGGGGCCCTGTATCACACTGAGTGAGGGGGCCGCAAAAAAAATTGAAGATCAACAATACAAAAAAAGGTTTCCACTTTACCCTTGAAGGGCCCCAAAAATTTTTTTGATGACCAAAAAGAAAAAACAAAAAAGGTCTCCACCTTTGAAACACATTTTTTTTCTTATTTAAGCATTGCTTTTTTGGTTCCTATAAAAAAAGGGCCCCACTTTTCCAATTTAACCGACAATTTTACAGCTTTCTACCAATAATTTTTGCTTACACACATTTGGGGGCCTCCATAGCCTGAGGGCCCTGTATTATTGATACGGAGGTAGCTACGCCCCTAAATGACTGTGACTCAAATGCCAAGTGTAATAAATAAAATGATTTCCCATAAAAATACACACTTTTTAAAAGACTCTGTATATACAAAAATAATAAAAATTTGACTAAAAAAGGCCTCACCCTGTAGAAAGACATATTTTTACAGTCTTATTTACTATAATTTACAAATCTATATTACATCGATATTTTCACTTTTAATCAATACTATTCTTTATTACAAATTTTGAATCTTTATCACAAAGTCCCGCCCCCAATTCTAAAATAATATTCTAAGGCATGAGATATCACAAAATTTTGTCAAAACATCATTGTACTAGTTTTCTAACTTTTTTGTACGATATTTTTCTGTTGTATAAAAAATAGATTTAATTTTTCTTAAATAAAATTTGGCTAAAACACAAAATTTTTAAAAAATAATTTAGTTTTTCGTTAAAAATATCTTACATTAGGTGGTCAAAAAATATACTTTTACCTCACCCCTTTTAATTCCTCAACGCTGCAAAAATTTACAGTATGATATTACAAAAATAAATATTAGAGATCTTCTTCAACCATAAACATCTAAATGTGGTTTCGAGAGATCTCTATTGTTACAAAGGCCCTGCATTGTCCTGTAGCAATTGTTTAGTCAAGGCACACTTAAATTTACAAAAAAACGCCTAAATTGTAAACAATTGCTGCACTCACAGGGATATAGTTTCTCTTACAACATGTAGATCAAGCCTTATTTGTCAGGGAACAAGACTTGCTGGTTTTCGAGTGAGCGTGGCATATTTTTTAATTTTACAACATTTAAAAAATATACATATATTTATTAAAAATTAAGGTATGTTTTTTTCTTGGTAAGGGATAACATATTTGTTAAATAGCAATAAATTTAAAAATAGCATTTTTAAGCTTGAAGTTTCTAGTTTTGAAATCTTACCATTAAAAAAATTCAAGCAGCGTGCTACCGCACAATCCTTATGCAAACCGACAAGAATTTTTTAAAAATATTTTTCGATCTTTTTTGTTCTACGTACTTGGGAAAAATATTTCAAACTTAACCACTATATGGATCGGATAACTTGTTCTTTTAGCTTTAATTTTGTTTTTTTTAAATTTCGATGCAACCATTTCTCACTGAGATATCGAACTTTGAGTGAAAAAGGTTTTTTTCTTTATCCATCAATATCTCAGAAACCGCTAATCGCACAAGAAAAGTAGGAAGAGTTTGAAAATCCTGAATAAATTCTCGACAAAAATCACCTTGGCTTTTTTTTTTAAATAAAGCGCTTGATTTTTAAATTAACTTAAAAAATAATAATAAAAAAATTCAAAATCCATAGCCGATTTTTGTGGAAAATGTATTCGGGATTTTAAAACCCGTCTTAATTTTCTTGTGAGATCAGCGGTTTCAGAGATATTGATTGATGGGTAAAGACAAAAAAACTTCTTTCATTCAAGGATCGACATCTCAAAGAAAAGTGGTCGTATCGAACTTTAAAAATAAGCAAATTAGAGCTAAATGAACAAGTTATCCGATCCATATAGTAGTTAAGTTAAAAAATGTTTAATCAAGTTTGTAGACCAAAAAACAAAAAAAACGAAAAATTTCGACAAAAAATCTTTTCGGTACTCATTGAGATTGCGCAGTAACACGTTGCTTAAAAAAATTTTCATCGTAAGATTTTTAAATTAGAAACTTCAAGCTTAAAAATGTTTTCTTTTTTATTCCTAGAGATTTATTTTTAAGCAAAAATCCTCAAAAAATGTATTTTTTTGTATTCTTTAATTTTTTTCACTAGTGTTAAATACATAAAAATAATATGATAAATTCCATTTTTTTTCTTAAGCCCATTTTTACTAAGATATATGCCCTTAAAGACGCCATTTTATTTTAATGTGTTCTATATGAATCAGGGAGTTTTCCTACAAAATCTGGGATACCCTATAAAGGTAAATTTTTTTAAAGGCTTATCATCAAAAATCTGCTTACCCCTCAAACACTCAACTGAAAACAAATAAGGCTTGCTCTAATAAAGGAGATACCGAAATCGCAAATACTGTAAAAAGCACTTTACAGTGGACCTTACTTCCTAAGTATATCACAATTTTTACAAATGTTAGAATGAAATAGTAAAAAATTAAGTAGATGCATGGTTATTTATGGTATACCAGTTGTCAGAATACTTTGTACGTAAAGGTTTCGATCTTTAAGAACCATCCTCCAGCTTTATAAAGACTTTTTACATTTTTAAGCAGTAGTTTTCTCATGGCAATACTAGTAGAGATCTACTACAACAATACGTTAAAGTTTATAGAAACACTTTAACTGACGCCTTAAATACTGGAAATCAGTAGCGTAGGGGCCCGGAAGGGGCCCCGTATCAGAATCAGTTTAGGAAGCCCCCAAAAAAAAATTGAAGACAAAAAAAAGGTCCTCACTTTCCAAAACATATTATTTTTCTACATACATTTAGGGGCCCCTATAGTCCCCACTTTCCCAAAATTTGAAGAGAAAAAACAGGTCCTCACTTTCCAAATACTTATATTGTTTTATTTTTGGGCAATTTTCTAGAAACCAGCGGCAACTCCGATTTTGACGAAATTTGGGATACAGGGGTTTTTGGGCTGCTGATCACAAATCTGAAGGAATTTTTGGCGAAAAAGTTAAAATTTACACTATCTTATTTTCACTATATTATCCCTTCTTTTTGCACACAATTCTTAATTTAAAGCGACACACAATATTTGATTTTACCCTTTTAAAACCCCGTTTTTCTACGAACTTTACAATATTTTTGCATTAAATTGCATAGCTTTACTTTGAATCATTTCAATCCTAGTGTGCCATGAAGAACTATGTTTTACACTTCTGTATGGTTGCAGCAATATTAAAGTAATCCTTTAGAATTTAATTGAAAAATGATCCATAATTAATAAGAAAATGGGTTTTTAAATGTGGAAATTAAATACTATGTGCCACTTTAGCTTAAAATCACGAATTGTGTGCAAAAAAATGTGGAATATAGTGAAAATAGGATTAATTCAAATTTCAACCTTGATGATGAATATCTCGAGAACGAAACATTGCCGCCATTTTTTTTTCAAATTCGTAATCAGCGTCCCAAAAAATCCCTGTACACCAAAAATTTGTTAAAATCTGAGTTGCCGCAGGTTTCTAAAAATTACCGATTTTTGCTTACACACATTTGCGGGATTGATACGGCTGATACGGCGGTTGCTAAGCCCCTGCTGGAAATAGTTCTTAAATATCTTTTGGGTACATAATAATAGCTATACTTTATACATCGTCGCGTTAAAAAACAATAATAAAATAATATGGCCAGCATTCTGCACAAATTGTTTTTTCTTAATTATGTATACAGTGTTTCAAAGTATTTTTTTTCAAATTGGCACATATAATACAGATATAATGTTTTTCTTTAATTATAAGGAAACAATATAAGCTAAATAATAAATTTGATTTGTCTATAAATTAAATATGTTAAAAACAGTTTTTCGTGCATTTTTTAAAGGTCACCAATAACACTATTCTACATAAAGAAGTATCAAAGCTAGAGATTAAAGTCCGACCGAAACTGTTTTTTGGCCAAAACCGAAATCTGATGTTCGGCTGTGGCTTTAGTTTCGGTCGAAACCGCAAAAGAACCGCACGTAGTCAAGTATAAAATACCGAAATTTGGGGCGTCTTCCCATTATTCTGCATTAATTAGGGACATGAAAAAAAAAACTGTATAAATGAAGGGTGTTTTTTTAGGTTGGATAGAACTTTACATGGCAACAACTGTCAGACTTAACTGTTAATCTGATACTGTTCATAAAATTTATTATCAGTATACTTTGGCAAATCATCATGAATAAACTTACGCTTGACCAACGTTACCAAATTATCCAAATTTACTTTGAAAATCAGTCATCAGTTCGCCAGACTCATAGAAGACTTCGTGAATTTTATGGGCCACACAATTGTCCATCTGAGTTACTAATTCGTCGTACTGTGGATAGATTTCGTACCACGTACTCTTTACACGATGTAAAACACCACTACGTCGAAGGAATGTGCGTAATGTAAGAAATATTGCCGCTGTGCGTGAACAAGTTAGGCTCTGTCCGTCAACTACCTGGCAAATTTTGCGGAAAGATCTTGATCTATACCCCTATAAGATCCAACTGGTGCAAGAATTAAAGCCGCAAGATCATGGCTTGCGTCGTCGTGTCACTAACTGGGCATTAGGACAGCTGGAAGGTGACCCGTTGTTTTATCGTAAGATTCTGTTTAGCGACGAGGCTCATTTTTGGCTTTCTGGATTTGTGAATAAACAAAATTGCCGGATATGGTGTGATGCTAATCCACAGGAAATCCAACAGACTCTATTACATTCAGAAAAAGTGACCGTGTGGTGTGGTTTACATGCTAATGGGATCATTGAACCTTATTTTTTTAAAAGTGAGGCTGGACAGAACGTTACGGTGAATGGAGAACGTTACCGAACCGTGATTCATGAATATTTGTTTCAATATATGGATGATATTGATCCAGACGAGATGTGGATGCAACAGGATGGTGCTACATGCCACACGGCGAACGAAACTATCGCCTTGTTGCAAACAAGGTTTGGCGACAAATTAATTTCGAGAAATGGACCTGTTACCTATCCACCCAGATCCTGTGATGTGACGCCCCTAGATTATTTTCTGTGGGGCTACGTCAAGTCATTAGTATATGCTGATAAACCAGCAACGATAGAAGCCTTAGAAGCTAACATTACTCGTGTTATTCATGATATACGACCGGAAGTACTCGAAAAGTCACTCAAAATTGGACTAAAAAAATAGCCTATCTGGTAGACTGCCGCGGTGGCCATTTGCCGCAAATAATTTTTAAACGTTAATGTAATAAGTTGTTCTTTTACATACCATTTTTTTGGATCACAATATATTTACTTTCATATTTTTATAGATTAAAGTTATATCATCGTTAAAAAACACCCTTTATATTTAGCCCAATAAACTTAAATTTTTACCTCGGAATCTCACGGAATAAACTGAATATCTGTACATACCTATATTTTGGTACATAAAGTACTCTCCTAAAAATCCCCTATGATATCGTGTAAGGAACTCGAAATATAACAGGTCAAATATCAAAAAAATCAGTTTTTTGCGAATATCTCGTTTCCTTAACTTAAAATTGCATTTATATTTATTATAAAAGTTGTAGAAAACATTTTTTTTACAAATTTGATTCTAAACATTTTTTGTCAGACCAACGGATCCGATAATAGAGGGCGCAGTGTGTAAAGCACTTTAGTGTATGTACATACCTTAGTTTTAAAGGCATTTTGATTCTCTATTTATCGCCGTTTTATTTTTAAAAATCGGCTCATTCGTTCTAGAGTTACAAGCGTTTAAACTTTAGCTTCAATTAGTACATACGGTGCGGTTTTTAAAAGTTCTCTCCCCATAACTTTTAAATAGGACAAGATATCGAAGTCAAATAAAAATTAGATAAAAGGTTATTATTTTAACTATTTTTTGACATGAAAATTTTTTTCTGTCACGTGGCCCACTGTCAAGGGGGCACTATCATTTTTTTCCAAATGGAAAGGGGGTCATGTCGCATCTCGTTTTAAAGTCCCTCCAATTCTCCATTCAACGCCACTTTGTTTTTTCAAATCGGCCCAGCCGTTCCAGACTTACAAGACAATTCTTTTAAAACCACATTGTTTATTCACTACTTAATTAAGTCAAATTTCAAACGGTTCTAAGTCTGGAACGGCTGGACCAATTTTTAAAAATAAAGTAGCGTTGAAAAGAGAATCAAAGGACCATTAAAACAAGGTGCCCCATGACCCCCTTTTCATTTGAAAAAATATTGTTAGTGCCCCCTTAGTACTAGGTCACGTGACAGAAATTATTTTTATGTTAAAAAGTACTTTAAGTGACACCCTTTTACCCAAAATTTACTTTACCTCGATATCTTTTCCCGTTCAAAAGATAAAGGGGGGATGACTTTTAATATCCTCACTGTATATAAAAACCGTATATTATGTCTCTAGACTCCATACTTCTTTTGGTAAAGTAGTGTTATTATTTTAAAAACAAAGAAAATAAATAAATTATAAATGGAAAAACAAAAAGGTCTTTAGGATTTTTTAAGCTTAAAATTATTATTAATCTTGTGGGTTTTTCATGAATTTTATGAGAAAAAGATATTTTTAAACACTCTCACTCATTGACAATATAAATTACTAAAAGATCTTTTCTCACGCCATATTTTCCTAAAATATCTTTCGAATAACCTCTTTTTTCTTATACCTAGACTTAAAGTCCGTCCCCCTCCGCTTCTTGAAACCATAGTATATGAGCAAGGTCTGCATTATTTGACGTATTATTGACAACTTTTAAATGTCAATATGACAGGTAGGCGCCATATTCGAGAAAAAATGAATGAAAGGGGTTCCTTGTGGCACATTATTTGAAAGCTCCTGACAAGTATTTTATAACTCCAGAATAGACACCCCTATATTATATCAACAATTAATAGTTATTTATTAGATAAGTGAGTTATATTACATATAAGTCACGCAAGAAAAGTTTAACTCTCGAGCCCGAAGGGCGAGAGAGGTAATTTTCTTAAGTGACTTATATGTAATAACTCACGTGTCTAATACAAAATTTTATCCAAAACTTTCGTATAAATCGTTTTTAATATCGAAAATAATTTGAAAACGTCATCCATTATTTGTTACTTGTCATTGTCAACACCAGCAACAAAATTTTGTATTGTCTATAATTCACTAGTGAGCTAAAGGGTACTTTAGCTCACTAGTGACTTATAGTTACACTTTATATCCTCAAAATCTGATCAATTATGTAGATATTATATGTAAGTGTTGGATAAAAGGTCTTTTACATAGCTTTTAAAAAATATCACACTTTATTATACCTAAATTTATCAGTTTTGGAAATACGACCAAAAGGTATTCAGGTAATTTTTAAAGTACTGCCATTTCGTAGTAGGTGCTGCTATGTTAGCAACTTAAATTGTCAGTGATATTATGTCAAAAAGTGAAAGACTTGCTCAAATACTATCGTTTTAAATTTCATTACAACATACTGAACGGTGCTTAAGAAAGGATGAGAGACGGACTTTGCGGTCCTCACTGTATAATCGTAAAAAATCTCTTTAAGCGATTTCCGCAAAAATAAAATTCATACAACGTCCCAGCCATGTTTCACTTAACACGTTACAAAAACGTTCCAAACAAAATTCAATAAACGTCTCAAAATAACTTTACCACTGTTTATTATGAACAGCCGCACCTGTCCACCACCATCCCAGACAAACTCCCGAAAACCACGTTTAACTTATCGTCAAAGTACAACATGGAGATCGGCGACATTTTTCTTGGCGCACAACATGGCGCCGCACTATTCGGTGACGACATTTTTAGTAGGTGCGTGTGAGGATATTTCTGCATTGTTACAAACGGACATTCTCCTGCGCACATGTGGGCATCGTAACGTTTCGGTGCGATGATGAAGTCTAATCCGATTTCAACGAAATCAACGATGAATTTGTATCGGCAACACAGCGGCTGGTTGGCTTCTTCGTCACAGTTCAAGCCGACGTTTCGGCGCTTTCGACGTTTTGGTTCCATGACGGAGGTTTCGACATAAGGAGCCTGGAAAAAATAGTATTGTTAAACAATATATATATATATATATATATATATATATATATATATATATATATATATATATATATATATATATATATATATATATACAGTGTGTCCCAAAATAGGTGTTACAAGGGGACAAATGGAATATTATTATATTTGCGTTATATAGCAAATATAATAATACTTAGTTTATATAGTTTAAAATATTTGTACGGTTCAAAAGCTACAATATTTTTTCTTTTTGTATAGGGGCCCCCTAACACCACCACCAATTTTTACCTTTTTTTTATTTTGAGATTTTTCCTATGCTTAAGCTGGTTTTACACTTATTAAACTTCTTCTCAAATAAGTTGGACCGAGTTTACCTTGAATAAATTTATTAATGTAAAACAGGAATTTGGATATCAAAGAAATTCAAGGTTGCCTTGTTAAATTTGTTAGAAGTATTAAAGTACGTCCTATTTTTCGTCAAATATTTGATGCAAAACTTCATAACTACCAACTAAATGAATTAAAAATTGACAGTGGGCAACTACTTAACCTCTATTTTATCGTGATTGGTGTGGTGTTTGGTTTTTACAATGATATTTGCTTCAAAGAAGTTTGTCAAATAATTTTTTATTTTACACTTCTGTCTTCAAACTAATTGTAGAAAATATTTGATCAAAATTAGTTGACAAGAAGTTTGATAAGTGAAAAAAACAGCTTTACACACAATTCCCGGGCTGAATTTTAAATTTTATCTTTCTAGGTCATCTGGAAGTGGGTTAGGTTTTTAATCTATATGTCAGTCAGTCAGTCAGTCAGTGGAAAATTGACGACTTTTGGACTTTCATATCTTTATAAGCGTTTGCGCTAGCTTTATGATATTTTGGTTTTTAATTGTCCTGTTTATTTATATAAACACACGTTGTTTCATGTGTTTACGTAAAATAGTTAGTTATGAAGTGGTCAAAAGTGGCACCAAGTCGTTCATGTAATATTACACTCAGCGCTATGGCCAGTTCCTTTGCTTGAACTTGGCTTGACATGCTGCCACGTGTCTAGATAATTTTTAATCTTAAATAAACCAATAACTTTATCGACCAATTATGGTGTCATCGGAATTAACAATGTATGATATTATAAACGAAAATTAATCTACAAAATTGTATAAAAATGCAGGACATGTCACACACATGAGCAGGCAAAATTAAATTAAAATAATTAATATTTAACATTTATCTTTTTTTGATAGTTATTCTTATATTTGTAATAATTATGTGTTACTAAGTTGATTCTTTTACCTTGAAATTGCAAAACTGCAATACTTCGATATGGTTTGGGTCAATAATTTTAAAAGTAAAATTTAGCTATTAGAAAGCGGTCCCCACTAGCGTACCGAGAGAAGGGTGGGGTGGGGGTGCCCTGGCTCCCAGTTAGAGGGGCCCCTAAATGGGTGTTCCCATAGAAAATAGGGTATCTACATATTACGGTACAGGAGCGTTGTTGTGAGGACTTTTTGTAATTTTTAGTACCAAAATACAAAAGGAGAGGCCCAAACTTGATAAAGTTTATCATGTTAAGGTGAAAAGGGGCCCCATTTGAAGGGTGAGGCCATTTTTTTTGCTCGTCAAAATTTTTGAAGTAAAAAAGGGGTGCCGACCTAATTAAAGTATACGTTATTAAGGAAGGCTTTGTTTTGGAGGTGATCATCTTTTTTTTTTTGAACATACATATAAAAGGTTAGGTTTTAATAGGCAAAATTAAATATATGGTTTGCAACTCTGAAAGCATTTGTGTAAGCACTTAGACAGTGTTGCTAGAAACAAAAATTTTCTCTTTTGTTCGAGTATTTTTGATGACAAAAGGGAAAAGAAGTTTTTTTGAAGAAAAAACGGGGATTTTTAGCTATATAGACATTTTGCACCCCTTATTTTGCAATTCCGTTGTGGTTAACGTTATTCTGAGACTGCTCCTTTAATTACGAATGAATACCGAAGAGCTTGATCGTTATCGTTATTGTTAAACTGCGTGGTTGCCGGACTGTAGACATTTTAATATCAATTATTTAAAAGGGTAAAATTTTAATGCCGTATTAATTAAAATATCATTTATACCTAGGCTCTAATTAGCGAAAAATCTATAGCAGTAATAAAAATCAAATAGTGTTAAGAAATTGAAACGGACTTGCACTTTTACGGATATTCTAAATCAGTAATTAATTTAGATGTTACAATCTGGCACACTTGCTTTTTATTCTACTACCAAACCTAACCTTACTTTTTGTGTTTTGCTTATACTGTATTGTTTGCATCTACTTTAAAAAACGAAATCAACAGAAGTGTTTGCATATATTTAAATATGAATTTATATCTTATGAAGAATAAAAGTAAATACTGATTTTTCGTTAACTTTAAAATGGGTGAACCACAGGCAAAAATAAGGTTATGTGTCGAACGCGCAGAGGCAAGATATATTTCTATAAAGAGGCTGCAAAATCTCTGTCTACAACTGCTGCCGTAATCGTTATGTTTAATAAGGATAACCATAAGGAGGCCAAAAAACGTCTGTTATTTTAAGAGGTGCAAAATGTCTCTATTTAGAAGATAGTCTAGTAAATGCGGGTATCGGATTATGCGGGTTTCGTCATTGTAATCTTTAGGATTTTTGCCCAATGTTTAAAATTATTCTAATTAAAATTTTTGAGTTTTTAAAATAAGTTAATACGACTATATATCTCTCGACAATCGACAATTTATATAAGATATTGTCATTATGTCATTATTATTTATTGCATTTAGCAGTAAAATGTTGTTGAATAAAGATTTTTGTTAGACATTTCGCCCTGATTATACAAACTTTTAATTAAAATAACAAAAAACGTATGTACATAGATTTTAATCGAATAATATTAAAATTACAACATTTGGGATCATTACCAAGGCTAAAGTTTATCATTAAAAAAAAACTTTTCGTACGTGAATATGGATCAAATTGTATTTCCTGATAATATTAATTATGTTAAATCAAGTTTGGGGCGCAACTGATCTAGTATACAGGGTGTTCTTTTATGCAACAGACAAGCTCAATTTTTTTAGTTTAACTAAACCTTTCAATAGTCCGATATCATTATAAAACACACTGTATAAACTTAATATTGCTTAATTATTGCTTAGGCCCAGAGTTGAGTAGTATTTGAATACTCAGTATTTCGAATTGTATTCAGAATACATTCGGCATACATCAATTTTAGGCGAAGAACCAATTCTAAAACGGTATTTACCAATCGGTTATGTTGACGTTTAAACAATGTATTATACGTCAAAGTTGTCACCAATTATTACCGCGGTTATAATTGGTTGAACGCCTAAATTTGCTGATAGTATTTGAAATAGATCTGTGTGTTTGGTATTTGATATTCGGCAGAATACTTTTTTGGTCAGTATTCGAGATTTTGTATTCAGAATACCGTTTTTAAATGGTAGAATTCAAATACTTTTGTCAGTATTCGACGAATACATTTTTGAGTATTCGAATACTAGGATTAAAAAAATTGAATAGCGAAATTGTCACTATTTGAATACCAAAATTGAAAATATTAGAATGAAATGACCGTGGGAGAGGAGAACCTTTCTTTTGACAGCAATTTTAAGTATTTTATAGTTTATTTGTTTTCTGGAAGACTACGTTTAAACAAAATAATATTTGGCTTTTCTCCAGAATAAACTTTTTTATTCTGAAAAAAGCCAAGTAATCATTTTGTTTAAATAGCAATATTGATATTTTACGGAAAGTTCAAAGGGCTAACCTCAGTTCAGTTAAACTGAGTTTAAACCCGCTTTATAGGGGAGAGTGGTCTAAATGGCATAGCTGCTTAAATGACACACTTTACATTTTATCGTAACTAAAGGCGATATCTATGATATTGTAAGAAAATTACTTTGCAAGGTATATTTCTATAAACCTCCTAATGTTACAGACGCCTTGGAGAGGTTTTATAATCATTATGATCATTTGTCAGCTTGCTGCGGAATGTAAATTTTATAAATAATATTGCTACACAAGGTTACGCGTCTGTTCTAAGATATTTGGTTTTAGTTTTTTTCTAAATAACGTATATGGTCAATAGACTATAGCCTTAAGGTAAGTAGTGCTGAGTTTGAATTAACGATAATTAAAATTTGATGAAAAGAACAGGAAAGATCTGGGTACTACTAGGGTGTATAAAACGACATATGTTGGGGTGTTTAAAATGACATACTATGTCATTTAATTAACCTGCTCTTTTTAGTTACTACCCAGTAAAATTACAATATTTATTTCATATTTTACTGATACCACAGACGAAATCGTACAGATTGAAGATGAAACGGAAAATAGAGAAAACACTGCTTCAGGATCCGAGAATAATTAGGTTAATCTAATAGTTACAAAAGTAGAGAAACCAAAAAACAAGTGACATTCCAAGAAATTTTGACACCGCTCAAAGCTTTAGATCAAAGAACTAAACGCATTACCACCAACTATTCACTGCTAACTTGTTCCCCGAATCTAATCGAATTAAAAAAAAGATAAAGGAAAAAAGAAAACTTAAAGAAAGAAAGGAAAACAAAATCAAATCTCTAAAGAAATCTAAACGCAAAATTTTTGGCCGTTCTTCTACTAGTAGGCATACCCAAAATGCCATAGATTAAAGATTATTCTAAAAGTGCCCATGAACTTGAACCAGAAGCACACCAAGAAGATGAAGATGAAGACGCTGCATGTTAATACTGCAATGGTTTATATAGTAACTCAGAATCCCAAAAATTTTGGTTTAAATGTATGGTTTGCTTCAGTGGACCCATGCATGTGTGCTGGATTGTCATCTGCTCAAAAACATTTATTTGTAAATTGCGTTCGCCTGACTTTTAAAATGACATACCCTATGTCATTTTACCCAACACAGGTTGACAAAATGAAAATGCACTATTTTTGTATTTTACAATATATTTCTTAGTTTTGGAATAAATATAGTTTTATTTCAGGAGTTGTTTTTGGTAGCCATATCCCATTGTACCATTTTGGTAATTATTAATGATAACGTCTAAAAGGGTGATGTAATAAAAAAAATATGAATAAAAAAGTATGTCGTTTTACACCACTTTCCCCTACAACTGGGCCCTAATTGGAATAATACAATACCGGGTGTTCATGAGATTACTGCTCATTTTTTATATATTTTTAAAATATTATCAAAAGTTAATAGTGTCATTCTAAAGAAAAGAAATTCTTCTTTACTATTGGTTTCACCACCGGAACTTACTGAAGTTTTAATGTTTATTTGGGACACACTGTATACCTTAGACTGTAAATATAGATAAAGACCCGGCCAGTTATTCATAAATCATTCTAAACGTTGTAGCATACATTGTTTGGCTATTACGATATAAGAGCAAAAGAGATAGAGGTAATGGTGGGGATGAACAAGTTAGAATAGGTGTATTGGTAAAACTCTCCGCTGCTACTCCCATACGACCAGGAACAAACCCGAGTTGCCAGATTTATACCTACGAATTCTCTCTCAAAATTGGGCTGTCGCGATATTTTGATACGTTCGTCGCACACTATATTTGTAATTTTGCCGTGATATTAGAGACATTTTGCACCCCTTATTTTGCAATTCCGTTGTGGTTAACTTTATTCTGAGACTGCGCAGTAACGCAAACATGATCCGTTATCGTTATTAACCATACCGGACTCCTTTAATTACGGAAGAATACCGAAGAGCTTATCGTTATCTTTATCGTTATTGGTAAACTGCGTGGTTGCCAAATTGTAAAATTTTTAATATCGATTATTTAAGAAGGTTGAAATTTTAATACCGTATTAATTAAAATATTATTGATACATAACGAATAATTAGCGAAAAATTCATAGCAGTAAGAAAAATAAAATAGTGTAAAGAAATTAAAACGGACTTGCATTTTTAAGGATGTTTTAAATCAGTAATTAATTTACATGTTACAATCTGGCACACTTGCTTTTTTGCTTATACTGTATTGTTTACATCTATTTTAAAAAACAAAATCAAGGGAACTGTTTGCATATATTAAAAAATCAATATATAACTTATGGAGAATAAAAGTAAATACTGATTTTTCGCAAACTTTAAAATCGGCGAACCACAGGCAAAAATAAGGTTATGGGTCGAAAGCGCAGACGCAAGATAAATTTCTTAAAAGAGGTTGCAAAATCTCTGTCTAAAACTGCTGCCGTAATCGTTATGTTTAATAACGATAACCATAAGGAGGCCAAAAATAGTCTGTTATTTTAAGAGGTGCAAAATGTCTCTATTTATAAGATTACACTAATTATCACCAGGTGCCCGATCGTAGATGGGAAGACGCGATTTTCTTTCAATTTGGCGGTAAAGGAGAACTACAAAGATAAACAATTTTAACGTTTTTTAGAGGTGATAAGATTAATTTTGCTTTTTAATTTAAAGTGTTTATTTGTGATTATTGCAAAGAATTATTAGTTATTATACTTTGGGATATTTTGTAATTTCATTTTCATTGTCCTGTGTTTACTTTCGCCGTAAAAATTAAATATGGAATGGAGGTGCACAGACAATAATAATTTACTGTGCAACTTATGTGAAAAATATTTGTATCGGTTTATTTTATTTAAATAATGATATATAGTTATATATTATATAGTTTAAATTTTGTATAATTAAAGAGAGTGCAATATTATTGGTCCCCACAAAGTTTTCCATAAAATTTTCATTCCGAATAATTACGTTTGGCAACGTGGCTCATTCTGTTACTATGTTGCCGGCATCTGTGCCGTTTACACGTCCAGTGCGCTGTTGCCAAATATTTAATGAGGTAAAACATTTGAACGGAATGTGATGTATTGTGTACTGAAGATTTGAATGTAAATAAACGCGTCTGTATCTCTTTGTTCGTCTGAGCTGTATACAGTCGTAGGAAATGTATTTGGGATATTCAAAAACGTAAGAGATAAACAGATGGTTAAATGGGAAATCTAATGCCGTTATGATGACAGCTGTATTCTGTATCTTATTTGGCTTTTAAGTTATTTTTAAAAAACTGAAAATGTGAAAAGAGGGGGAAACAAAAAATCAGCCAACCTAAAATTCTTGTTTTTCCGACGTTGCTACCTCCCGGACTATCTTCCAACATGTGTTCTTATTAGGAATTGAATAGCAATTATTTCTAGAGCTAATAGCTTCCGCAGTCACGGCCAACTCGGCTAAAAAATAATGGTAATTTTCTAGAAACCTGCGGCAACTCCGATTTTAACGAAATTTGGTATACGGGGTTTTTGGGGCGCTGATCACGAATCTGAAAGATTTTATTGGCGGAAACGTTTCGTTCTCGAGATATTCATCATCAAAGTTCAAATTTGAACTAAGCTTATTTTCACTATATCCCCCTCCTTTTTGCACACAATTGATTAAAAGCTAAAGTGTCACACAATATTTGATTTTCACCCTTTAAAACCCCGTTTTTCTACGTTTTTTACATTATTTTTGCAATAAATTGCGTGGCTTTTCTTTGATAATGCGGCAACTATACATACACATAGGGCTTCATGGCACACTAAGATTAAAATGATTCAAAATATAGCTATGCAATTTAATGCAAAAATAATGTAAAATACGTAAAAAACGGGGTTTTACAAGGTGAAAATCAAATATTGTGTGCCACTTTAGCTTTAAATCAAGAATTGTCTGCAAAAAGAAGGGCGAATATTGTAAAAATAGGATTGTTTAAATTTCAAGTCTGATGATGAATATCTCAAGAACAAAACATTCTTTCAGATTCGTGATCAGCGCCCTAAAAACAACCGTATACCAAATTTCGTCAAAATTGAGTTGCCGCAGGTTTCTAGAAAATTACCAAAATAATTTTTACGATTTTTAACAAGTTACAACACTACTAGGTTCTGTTAAAAAACATAAAGAAATCAGCAATAAATGGCAGCGGGTATAAAATAAACATTTCTAGTTCTAATATTAGCTTAAAATTTTTGTTTGGGCTTTAAAAAATGCATTATTATGACTAACGTTCTAAATTAAGTATACATATTTGAAATAAAATATTCTTTTAGTTTATGAACCCTAATTGACATGCATGTCTCAAAACAATGATTTGATTGTTTTTAAATCTCGCAAATCAAATAATTTGTAATGATTCAGGCTTGGTGCATGTGATAGTAAATTTGTTTACGGGGTTTAACTCATATTTTAATTATCAATTATCGTTTGCATTAAAAAAATGTATTCAAAAACCGGCTCTATTTAAAAAAAAAAATCAATTCAATCCCATAGAACCGATAAAAACTAAAACTATTAGAATCTGCGACAAAAGCACAATAGAAACCGTGGTTTCTCAAGAAGTTAAGGTCTTCGTCTTACCATTTTTTCAGAAGTAGTATGAAATAGTATATTACATTATAAGTGTGGAAAATGACTAATTTCACACGAGTGGGAATATTGTAACACGTGGCGTTAGCCGAGTGCGACAAACCCACGAGTGTAAGAAAGTCATTTTCACACGAGTACTATACACTATTTTTCTTACGACCACAAATTATTCACCAAAAAAATAAATTAAAATTTGTCTTTACGGAAAAAATAAAAAACAATTGAGAACTTTGCAACACTAGGGTGATTTTTACTTTGTAACACTAGTGTGATATGTGCTTTTCCTCACTGCTATATTATACTGTTTTGACAATATTTTTACATCAAAAATCCCTACCTAGAAGCATTATATAACTTTTATCATTTTGGAATTAATCTTGAGAAAAAAATATAAAAAATATGAAAACTGTAAATGCATAACCTAAAGTCCTAAAAATAAGAAAAAAACGACTGCTAAACGTCAGTTATACCATGCAAAATATGGAAAGCATTTGGCAACGTCGGAAGGGTCTGATACTATTTATGAATGGATAAAGAAAGTGGATACATAAAGTGTGTATTAGCCGCAGGTTTAATTAAGGGATTAAAAAAAAATAACTAGTTGTTTGAGTACACGAAGACAGAAAGAAAGGAATTTGATCTATTGGAGTTTTTCTCTGGCGCTTTAGGTCGAACGGTCAAGCGACAAGGCTGCCTCTATAAGGTGCGTGCTCAAGGAGTAGGAGGGAGATTTTTAATTTGATCTACTGACCTGACAACACTGTGCCACTGAGCGAGCAGTCAGTGAAAGTTGTTTTTGTGGATATGTCTGTTTTTATTTTTTCGGAAATTTTATTATTACTCTTTTTAATATTAGAAGAATGCTTATACTGTGTGGTAACTTAACGTTAATAAGATGATTTTCGCTAATTTGGGTTCTACTGTTTAAGGTAAGTAAAAGTTTTTTTACTGTCACTACAATAAATATGTCACTTGCAAAACCAATAGCAGTTTTTAGAATGACATCATAATATATATCACACATGTGTTGTAAAGTACTTTTCCTACGACCACATGAGAAAATAGTAAATAGCACACTGTTTTCATGCATAGAAAATGCCTTATATCACACTAGTGTTGCAAAGTATAATATAAAGCTGTCATCGCTGTCATTGTTATTTAAAATAAATTTGGAGTTATCAGGCTGTTATTTTATTGAGATCTACATTGAAAAAGCCATGCAATATTTTTTAATGAGGACCTTTTTTAATTGATAAATGATAAAAAGCGACTAGGTAGGTGATTTTTGATATAAAAATATTGTTAAATAGTATAATATATCGCAGTAAGGAAAAGTATATATCACCCTAGTGATGCAAAGTTTTCAATTGTTTTCTTATTTTTTCCATGAAGACAAACAACTTTTATTGTTTTTTTGGTGAATAATTTGTGGTCGTAGGAAAAATAGTGTACATTACTTGTGTGAAAATCACTTTCTTACACTCGTGGGAAATAAGTCATTTTCCACCCTTGTAATGTAATATACTATTGTAACACTAGAGCTGTAAAGTACTTTGCAACACTAGTGTGATATACCGCATTTTCTATGCATGAAACCAGTGTGCTATTTGCTATTTTCACAAGTGGTCGTAGGAAAAATTAATAGCAAATCACATAAATCGGCCAGTAAACTTATGGTATATTTACTAAAATTTTGTTATTTTAAGTGATTTTTCATTTTTTTACTCAAAAAATCTGTCGAACGCACCAAAACAAATCATTGCTGGCTTAGAAGCCTCTTTACTGTAGTGTTTATAAGACTAAAAAGAATTTTGGTGCGTCGGATGCTTAAAAGGTTCTTTTTTAGTAGAAAATTACTCAAAACAACAAAATTTCAATAAATATACCAAGTTTAATGGCAGTTTTATGTGACGCCCAGTCCGATACCCAAAACATGTCCTGGGTTGTTATGGTTTCGTGACTCTAACACTTACGATTTTTGTCACAATGTTTAAAAGTTGCATGTAAAACATCAACGGAAAACTTGTTCGACAAAAAAAGACGCGTTCGCCCAGTCCGACACCCGAAACATTTGACATTGACAGGCTGGGTTAAAGCGCCGCTTTCATATATGACGGTATAAATATTCGTGGTAGACTCGTCAAAAGGAACACACCTAAAAAGGTTTTTAAAGTGTTCTTATCAAAAAGTTCATTTCATTACTGGCCCAGGGACTATTTATAAAAATGCAATTGTATTATTTCTCAAAATGTCAATTAAATCGTATCGGTTGCCTGTAATACTGTCTATACAACTTGTCGTACAACAAGTTATATAATCTGTGGGCCATTTAGGGAAAAATTCATCCTGCCATTTATAAGTGCCGTGACAGAGTTTTTGGCGTAATGTATTATTATTTTTTATTATTAAATCACACGTAGTCGCTTTACTCGTAAGGTCTTCATAGTACAGGGTTATTCATTTTAAAGTAAACAGGGCCTTATTTTTGAACTTTCCTGTACTTTAAAAAAAAACGCATATAACCATTTCATATATTTTTTTTCGTAGAATTTATTAATTTAATCATATAAACATTTGGAACAAAAACAAAGAAATTACAGCACGAGTGACGTATTTTTTAAATGGAATACTCCGTATATTTTTATATCATTGCGGATAGAGATTTTCCCGAGGAGTTTGGTGATATAGGGGTTGCTTGGTTTACTTCCTGCAGTTCTAATACAATTGATTAAAAACTGCATTATGCTATAAAAATAATTTTACCTGAAAAACCTGGCTGCCACAGGTCACAGGTGCATATTTGTCACTGTCAAAAATTTTAAAAATACGTTTATTAATTTTTGAAGCAGTTTAATAATGAAGTTTTCATCAGAAGAACGGCTTTTATATTATATGCTAAAAATGATAGGATATATTTATTTCTAACCCCAAAAAGTAATAGACGTATTTTCAATATTCTTGACTTCGACAAATAAGCACCTGTGACCTGTGGCAGCCAGGTTTTTTCAGTTGAAAATATCCTTATATAGAGAATTTAAAACAATTTCCGATACACGTCATACCCCTTGAATGACGTAATATGGCGACATGGTTGCCAGCTTGTGATAATAATACAAAAATACTAGGTTGGTATGTTTTTATGATCAAAATGACAGAAAAAAATAATAATATTGTTTCAAAACACCTTGTAAAAAACACGTGTCTTCGTTTTTATACCTTTTATTAACAATGAAACCTAACAAGGGTTACAACTACGACAAAATGTTTAATTGTCAATGTCTCGAAGTAAAAACTAAAAAAACGAAAGTATAATACTACTCCCAGGTCTTCCATTGCCGTTTTATAGTAAAATGAAAAATCTAGATTTTTTTCTTAGTACAGGATGAAATAAAAGTGATAAGTGGACAAGGTTAATTTATAGTTATAAGGTTGCGACATATCCTCAACTTTTAGGCGGTTCGAGGTCGGGGACGCAAGGAAGGGCACTTCTAGGAGAAAAGTTGGCAAAACTGGGTAAAATCAAAGCTGATGAACAATCCAGTGGCGTCTAGAATTTGCGCATTTCATTTTGCATTGTTTTGGAAGTGATATTTGTTGAAAGATGTAATTCTAAATGTTATTTATTTAAAGTAAAAGAATTTACAACCTAATGATAATTAAAAATTGTTGTGTAAACGGTTGTTCTACTCATACAATAAACTGTATATCTCCGGCACTGACCAACATGGCCGAAAAATGGGAGATGTGACGTCATAACACGTCAAAGCAATATGGCCGAATGTCGCGACCCTATATAGACCAACTTTGGTAAGTGGATAAATCGAGTGTTTTCGGAAACCTACGAAAGTAGTGAAAAACCAGAACTAACCAGCCAATAATAAAATTTTAATTAAATGTTTTTTTTTCGGTTTTAATCAAAGAATTTTTTCTGTTATTGGAGCCGTTAAATAACGACGTTAATATGTGTAGGTAGTACACTAATTAAAAGGCCAAATTTTAATAACTTTTGCGAAATTTTTTATTCTATTTATGTAATTGAACGTCAGGTACAGCTAATTGATGACGTGCATGGAAAATTGTTTTGATTTCTCTATAGTACAGTTTTAAATCAATTGCACTAGAAGAAAAAAATATAAAAAATGTTATAGCATAACCCCCGTATAACAAATCCATGTCAATATCGGTAAAATATCTTTTTTATGTTTATGTGAATCTTATTTATATTTAAGCGCTTATCGGTGTCCTTTAATTTAGATACCATGTGCATTCATTTGATAATACATTGTTTATGTATAATTATTATTAATAAAATAAACAAAGGATAACGTTATACTTATGTCAGGAATTTTCTACATGCCGGTCGCTTTTATTTCGACATTTTTAAATTAATATTTTTATTAATTTACAACTTAACAACAACCTCTCAAACAAAATCATGTTCGCAGTTGCGAAAAAGTTAGCTCTACTATTCTTTAGCTATTTTCTGAAGAATTAAATGTAATGATTCGTATTCAGAGATCAGAAACACTTTGAAAATCATAATGTTAAATACACAAACTGACAATTTTTGGACCATAACCTGTTTAAACACCAACCAATATTTATTATATTGCAGAAACCATTAAAATTACAATTTTATAAGTTTGCGAAGATTAGAAAAAAAATCTGACCTGACAGCCAAATTTTGACTTACCCAAAATCATGTATCTCATCCCTGAACCCGACATTTTTAATATCTAGAGTGGTATTTTATACATATTAACAAGTGATTTACTGCTATAAAAAGTACTTAGATTATCAAAAGTTATAATTATTTAATATACAGGGTGTTTTTAAAAAATGCAAACAAATGATACCAAAAATTCCTAAAGCTCTATAAGGATATAACCCAACGTACCTTAGTCCAAAAGAGACTACAGTAAAAGCACAGAAACCGGTAATTTCATTGGTTTGAAGCGCCACAGATGGTCATGCAAAACTGTCACATTGGGGGGTCATGATTAGTTTTGATTAGTTAAATCTTCTCTTTTTAATTCCTGTATAAAGCGAATAAGAAAAAAGATTTACCATACCAGAACTACACATGATCCCCCAATGAGACAGTTTTGCATGACCATCTCTGGCGCTTAAAGCCAATTAAATTACCGGTTTCCGTGCTTTTACTGTAGTCTGTCCAAAAGTGGATGATTTTTAATTTGGTAAAAATTTGATGTATTGCCACAACAATCGGCTAGATGAGGTTTTGTGAAGTGAAAAATTATAATACAGGGTGATCGATCGATCACGATTCTACTTGACAAATTAAGGGTAGAGCTTCATATATTTTTTTTCAAAATGTCATTCCTTTTCGAGTTAAAAGCCGTCAAAGTTCAATATTTATTTTGTTTTTTTCGCCATATTTGATTTATTTTTTAACCAACCCAGTTGATATTTGGCATACAAATCGAGCTTTGCAGATTCAAAAATTTTAAGACAAAATTACTTTTTAAAATACCGCCAGAGGGCACTTTACCTAAAACTTAAAATTTATTTACATCATCACTTTTTATTTTGACAAATATCGCAAAGCTGGGGTGCCATTTTATAGACAATAAAAACTTAAAAAATAAGGTACTCTTTATTAAAGTCGATAAACCTCACCCTTTAGGCACCAATAAACATCAAAGTTTTCATCAATTTCAATCAAATTACCTACATACATACAGGGTGTCCAGTAACTCATCCGACAAACTTAACCAAACGATTTTAGAACAAAAAATAGGAAAAGAACTTCATATAAACATATGTCCTAAACGTTTTAGTTTTCGAACTACGGGGTGTTCAAAATTTAAAAAAAAAAGGTTTTTTTTAAATATTTAACACACCGTAGTTCAAAAACTAAGACGTTTAGGACATATCTTTATATGAAGTTTGTTTCTTATTTTCTGTTGTAGAATCGCCCTGTAAAGTTTATCGGTTGAGTTACTAGACACCCTGTATGTATGTAGGTAATTTGATTGAAATTGATAAAAACCTTGATGTCTATTGGTGCTAGAGTCCCTTACTTTTTAAGTTTTTGATTGTCTATAAAATATCACCCTTAACTTTGCGATATCTGCCAAAATAAAAAGTTATAATGTAAATAAACTTTAAGTTTTAGGTATTTAAAAAAGGTGGTTAAAAAATAAATGCAATATGGCGAAAAAATCATAATTAAAATTGAATTTGACGGCTTGTAACTCGAAAACGAATGACATTTTGAAAAGAATTTATATGAAGCTCTACCCTTATTTTGTCAAGTAGAATCACCCCTTAAGTTTCGTGATCGATTTATAAATCACCCTGTATATTCCTAATACCAATACCATAATTTTTTGGTTAACCCTGTAGCAATACTTTTATTTATATATAATTCAATATAAAATTGGTTTATCCGGTAAACAGATGGGTGCAGGTCGCTTCCTATTCGGATCTTAGACTGTAATACTCTGTATTTCCAAAATCATCCACTTTTAAGGACACCGGTACCAGTGGCGTAACTAGCCACTGGTTTTGAGGGGCTTAAGTTCATAAATATAAGTTTATAAATTATATTTGTCGGAAAACACTAGCCTAGTTTACACCGGGAGAACCAAATTTTTAGTTCGAGGTCTAAATGACGTCACGCGTACTTTATTCACGGTGTAAACACTTGAGTATTAAAATTTGCTACTCCAATTCAGTCCTTCTCAAATGGGGGTGACCAAATATGATTTTCCTTGGTGTAAACACGTCGGACTTTTTTAGTGGACCAAAATGACAGCCTTGATATTTGACAGTGCGCATTTCGATGAAAAAGACGTTGAATTTCGGTCTTAACCTAATAATTTTGTTGTTTGTTTATATTTTTTAAAATTTTGTTGATATTTAACCAAAACTGTTTGCATATTCTTTTTTCATATGGAATTTAAAAGCGATACAGTTTTAAAAGATAAAAAACGAGGTTAGGTTCTGGTCATATGCTCAGCTGTCATTTTGGTACTAGGATTAAACGTGAATTAAATTGATCCATAAACTAAGTTGGTGTAAACACTAGTGAACTAACAAAAATAAGTCCTAGGTTTGGTCCACGGATCTAATTGGTCCTCGCGGTGTAAACTAGGCTACTAATACATTTAAAAAACGCAATAATTTTGAAGGAGCTAATCGCAGTCCTGGGGGCCAAGCTCCCCTATACCCCCTCTAATTGCGTCCCTGACCGGAAAATATTTCATACAGTACATTTCTTTAGTGCCCTCCCCACTTATATTTTTTAATTGGATCAATTTAAAAAGAAAAATTTTGGGATATGAAATTGATGCATAAATACTATATTTTTAAAGTAAAATTATCATATGAAAATTTCAAGATGGGGTCTGCGCGCCATCTTGGGAAAAAAAATTAAATGGAAAGAGGGTCCTGTGGCACATCATTTTTAAGCTCCTGACGAGTACTTTACAACCCTAGAATATAAAGTCAATAATTTCACTTAATAGAAAAGGCGGTAGTTTAAAAATTACCTAAACACCTGATTTGGACGGCCATATTTCCAAAACTAATAAAGTTAGATGTACTAAATTTGGTATTTTCCTAAAGCTCTTTTAAAGATCTTTTTAATGGTAATAGAATATACAGGGTGCTTTATAAAAAAAAATTGTAGCTTCTTTTCACCCTGTATACTATAACAAGTATTACCATTAAAAAGGTTATTTAAAAACTTTAAGAAAACAGCATATTAGGTACATCCAACTTTATTAGTTTCGGAAATATGGCCACTCAAATCAGGTATTTAGGTAATTTTTAAAGTACCGCCATTTTCTATTAGGTGAAGATATTGACTTTATATTCTAGGGTTATAAAGTACTCGTCAGGAGCTTTAAAATGATGTACCACAAGACCCCTCTTTTATTTAACTTTTATTCCAATATGGCGCCCAGCCGCCATCTTGAAATTTTCATCTGTCAATTTCACTCTAAAATATAGTATTTATACACAAGTTCATATCCCCAAGTTTAACTTTTTTAAATTGGTCCGTTCAAAAAATAAAAGGAGGGGGAACATTAAAAAAATGCACTGTATAAACATAAATTGGAAATATAAAAACCTACCTTGGACTTTTCGGCATTCACGTCAGTCACAGCTACCTTCTTTCCATTAACAGTAGCGTTTATAACAAATCCATAATTCTCCCTACTGTTCTTAAACCACTCCCCAACAGTCTGTGTAAAGTCAATTTGAAACCATTCACCCCTCCCCATAGGCTGAGGTTCCTTTCTGCTATAGACCTTTATCATAGCAGGAGGTTCCGAATGGTCCCCCAGTTTGTAGACCTTAAAGACCTCAATGAGTACCTCTGGTGCCGGTCGCCGCTCGCTTCCTCGGATGTAGAAGTTCAACGTCGAGTTTGCTACGTGGAATTTCGTTATGCTGTCCGAAAAGGGAAAGTGGAGTATTTCGTTGGCTTTCCAACTATGTCGTAATCGAGGATCTGAAAGTAAAAGAACAATTTTTTTAAATATTATTATACAAAATAGTATATTTCCTAACTAGTGCTGAAAGTGCCACTTTTCCGCAGGCGACTGCAGTCAAGTGCAGAAAAGGCATTTTCGGCACGTGTTCAGAACGCTATTTTTTCTACGAGTGTGTGGAAAAAGTCAAACTAAACAACCATTTGATAATATTTATTTATACCATTACTGCTTATTATTATTGACAACATTAATCTTAAAAAAAAGTTGGTAGCATTTTGCAAATAAGTCGCAGAAGCAAGTTGTTGTGGGTAAGTTGCGGAGTTGGAGATTGCCGTTGAGGTGCAATTGAACTGGTCGTCCTTACAGCAAAATTGTGAAATAGATCGTTTTTTTTTTTTTTTTTTTTTTTTTCCACCTTTCGGGGTCATCCCACCCAGGTCCGACGACCGCCCCCTAGGTGGTGCACTGCAGCCTGAAGGCTTATTGTACCTTGACCCCTACTCCTTCTCATTCACACACCATTCATTCCATAACTTGGATGGTTGTTGCTCGGTCCGCATCCCCGAGCAGCAACACCGTGTGCCGTTGCCCAAAACACCGCTGTCGCCGGACACCCATCCAAATTATGGGCGCGCATTCCACTGCTTAACTCCGGATATCGACGCTCGCTGATACAACCGAAGCCGCCACAAGCGCGCCTGAAATAGATCGTTGCTTACAGGTAACAGAGACACATTGTTGCTTGCTAGAAGACGGTACAATGGGTCTTAAGTGCGTTTTGCTGTGTTCAAAGGTAGATGAATTTTGAAATAAGATTTAATTTGATAAGTCCGTCTTGAAACTTGTAGAGCTTTCTAGGTAGCCTTCTGCAATAAATGATGACTCCCAACCTCCAAATTTTTTAATATTTGTTATGCCTTTACCAGAATTAGCTAACATTGTAGCTGAGGAACGACGAAAGCTGTGTGTGCCGTGTAAAGTTCCGGGTTTGGAAGACGTTAATAGGCAGCTATTTCAGAGGGCATCTTGCCTGGACAGAACAAGTCAATTTTGCGTAATTACCAAAAAATCTTCTGTGTGGTGTTTCAGGCTTTCGTAAACTGAAATACTTTCTATACAAAGCTAGATATTTTCCATTTTTAATTTCCTCGGAAATGACAAAACTTCGGCTAAAATGGTTTTTGGAGTCTAAAAAATTTACAATTAAAAGATTCCCCTTATCGTCAATATCATCAATGCTAATTTTCATCAATTCTTCTCGACGACACGCACCAGCTAGTTCGAAAATTGTATATACCTTTATCGCTAGATAGACATCATTAATACATTTTGCTATTTCATCATTTGAGAAAATTTTGGCCTTCTTGGGTCTAAATCCCACATCTTGCTTCTTCAAAAATGATGTAACTTTTGAAATATTTGCTTAAATCCATGTTCTTTTCGATCTTAATAACACTTTTTAAAATGGAATACCTTGACCATAAGGTATTGGGCTTACATATTTTAGCAAGATCCGCGAAATATGCCATAAAAACTTCTTCTTTCATACTTTTGATTTTTTCTCAACACACCAGCTTGTACCTGTGCTTTGACTTGGACGACAACAAATCTAAATTTGCTATTTCGGCTGCTTTTAGAATGGATTCAGGTAATTCCTCGTCAGAAGACTCCATGGGAAACGTTTTTTATTCAAAATCGACGATACTGATCAGAATGTACTAAAGACACTTTTAATTATCGATGTCTTTTAATGACTTTGATCTTTTATTATATGGACACCGGCACCTGTCAAAACTAAAAATCTGACAAGTAAATTTAATATATACCAGGATTTTTGAAACATTTTTTTAAACCATAGTAATTTTTAGTGAATATTTCGTTGATTTTTACACCTTCAGAATTAAAAACATTTAGTACCTGTTTAAGTGGGAAATTAGCAAGGGTTTACTTTTCCGCACTAGTGCGGAAAAGTGACACTTTTCAAACTAAATTGCGTGCAGAAAAGTGCTGCTTTCCACACGCTAGTAGAAAATAATGTTTACGTATACAAATACAACAAAAATTTCAGAAATATTAAACTTTTTTATTCTAGGTTGGTTTGGCCTTATATAATTAGCCCATCGTGACCAATTCGTGACCAATTGTAACAGCATGAAACCACCTCTGCATGTTAATGTTGAGGTGTGATATATTTATGTAGCAATTAGTTTACTTGAAATTTTAAACTCTTTATTATCTTTGACAAAATATTAAATATCTATGACCAATTCTCTAATTGTTACAAACTTTTAAAATTTGTTTTTTAAATGTAAAGTTTTCAATTTTGGGCCGTATACAAAATTTTCTCGTCCTTGAATGTCTTTATTTAATACAGAACTACTTTAATCTTGCTGACCAATTAATTAATCATACTGACCGATATTGACCATTTTGTGACCAACTGCATCCTTTTTGATTAAGCCATGTATGATTAGTTTTTCGTTGATCTTGATATTTCTAACACGCTCTAAAAGTTGGTGCATAAATGACCAATTTGTTATACTTAGTGACCATTTATGACCATTTTGTGAACAATTCGGAGCTGTTTTTCAACCTCAAATTTCACATTTTGGGCCGCTAAATAGATGGGAGTTCAAGGTTAAATAGCCATCTGCAGTATGTTTTAAAACAAATTAGATACTAAAAACATTTAAAAAGTCCGAAATTATTAATGTTCTCTAGATTATTTTTTGCAATAAAATATTTGTTTGTTTCTGTATTCATATTTAATGTTTGGCCACTTTTTGGATTTATTTGCGTTGTGGTTAGTTGTGAGTAGCGCTACTGAAATCTACACGGAAAAAAATCAAAGGCGTTGTGTGCTATAAGGGTGTAGGGCAAAAATTGTGATAAATATGTTTATTATTGACGTTTTAAGTTTAATTTTTGTAATTGATTTTCCGCTATGAAAATCAACGAGTCCTAAAGTTTTGTAAGTGAATGATAGTAGCCACCAACACTAACCAAATATGAATCTTAACTACATTATAGTAGTATTGAAAATGGTAACATGAAGTTCTGCTACAAAAAGTATTAAATACTACTGCACATTATTTGCTACAAACGAGAAGCGAGTTTTACTACGACGTGTACTTGGGGCCTAGAGTGCTACACAATGTAAGGGTGTAGGTTACAATTGCATGAACATTTACCAGATTTTTTTTCCGTGTAGGTATATAAAAAGCTTTCGGTGCCAAATACATAAAAGAGCTCTTTGGGAGCAAATATCTTTAAAGAGAAGGTCTATACAAAAAAAAAGAGTTTTAAAGACTATCGTAATTTATATCGTATTATTTTTACATGTTTTTGTCATATCCGGGAGACTTTTCACATTTTCTCGGACATCTTGTTTATCTAAACATACCGTAATATGACCAATATTCTTGGTAAAAATATTAAATGCTGGTCCAAAAATGATTTAAGTTAGCACATTCCGAACACCATGTATAGTGAGCTTAGAGAACTTCAAACAAATTTATGACTATTTCCCGTTATACATGAAAAAATCGAAACGTAAGTAGTAGGCACTTGCCCATATGTATGAGGAAACAATGTAAGTTTATGTTTAAACCTCTATTTCATTGATTTGCATCAGTGGCGTACTACCTTACTAACTTACTAAATAGGGTGAGGCAGTGGCGACGTCAGGGAGGGCCAGGGGTAATCCAGACCCTACCTTTCCCCTAAAAATGCCTTGCTTCCTCTGTAAGGTGGAAGATAAGAAGGGAAGAATGTAAAAACCAAAAAAAAATGTCAACAGGAAAATCATAGTGAAACGTTTTTTTTGGCCCTCAAAATTATTGCGGTACAAGGAATAGAGTAAGGTTTTAAAAAGATGAGGATTTTTTTCGTCCTCAAAATTATTGCGAAAGAATAAATAGAGTAAGGTTTTAAAAGATTTTTTTCTTTAAAATTTTATAGCTTAAAAAAAACTCCTTGGCCTCCCCAAATAATTTTTGGCCACACCTAAACCAAAGTTGGCGTCGCCACTGGGATGAGGTAAGAAGGAAGTAAGATAAACCTTTAATATACAGGATGTCCCATTTTGATTGCGACTGCTAAAGTACCTCAACTATTAATAAAGATAGAACCTCACGGTTTTTGCGAACCTAAACTCTTTTTAGTGAAACAGAAGATGTCATAAACAAAGCCGTTAAAGCTCTCTTATTATTGGTTCCTGAGTTAAGGGGCAATATCAAAAATATTGCATTGTTAGGTACCCTTTGTACCAAAGTTGACTAACAACTTATCAAAAAGGTATAACGAATTCTTACATAGCTTTTTACGTGGAATGCTACGGCGTAGTCAGAATTTTTCTAAACATTACTGTTTTTGAAATATTGACCAATGGCACACCCTGTATATTGTTTAAAAAACATTTGTCCTTTTTTTTATCTTTTTGACATCCCACGAAGGCATATGCCTGAATACCAGAGTACCGTGGGTGTCGGGTTATTAGATGTTTAACCCATCGTTTCCCTTTACAAGCCTTTAAAATTAATAGTTTAAAAAAACTAAAAAACACGCTTTTATATGCAACCGAACTAAAAATTAGAAAATAATTTTTCATTAAAAAAAATATTGTAACTTCATAGTAAAGAGCGTGGGGTGCTTAATATATTAAATGTTATAATTATTATATTTGCCAATCTCTATGATGGAAAAGTTATGAAAAAATAGTAAAATGC
Source organism: Listronotus bonariensis (assembly GCA_014170235.1). Lineage (NCBI taxonomy): Eukaryota > Metazoa > Arthropoda > Insecta > Coleoptera > Curculionidae > Listronotus > Listronotus bonariensis. Next base: position 75,883 of record JACEGR010000935.1, on the reverse strand, counting down.
ACCCCACGCTTTTTACTATGAAGTTACAATATTTTTTTTAATGAAAAATTATTTTCTAATTTTTAGTTCGGTTGCATATAAAAGCGTGTTTTTTAGTTTTTTAAACTATTAATTATTTTTCATTTTTTAGTTCGTTATATCAATTAATTTTTTAAAAATAAATGCTCCAGTTTATTCACTAAAAATTTTTTCGCCATTTTGTCAAGAGTAGCAAAGTTTTTCAGATGGACTTTCTGAAAATAACCTAATATAAAATTTGAGTAAAATCGATTCAGATCGAACTCTTGAAATAGCCGGTGGTTGGTACCACTGGGACGTACAGGTGACAGATGACACTTGGTGGTATCAAGCAGTGGTTATAATAATAATATAATGGAATTTTTTTTCCTGGCGATCCAAAGCAGGATAACGGGATACTGTTTGCAGATTATTGCATTGTCATGGGTCCTTAATACGTGTGCAAAGTTTCAAAGAAATCGAATAGCTGGAAGTTGGTTAAAATTAGGCTCAAAGATTCCGTTACATAGATAGCCAGATGGATAGATAGTTACAACCCAAGTTAATAAAAGCGTGTTAAAAATATGAAACACTTTGGGTTTATTTTAATAAACAACGACAATATTCCGACTATTCCTTTATCACGCCCACAATTTTGCAGTGCAAACAAATCAGTTGTTTTTTTATTAACTTGATCACTGTGGTAGTGTTTAAGATACTTGTTTTAAAATTGAATTGCTTAATGTCAACTTCTTTTTAAATCAACTAGAGATATATTATTTTACTTTAGATCCCCTTAATAATATTCCTTCCGCACCCCAATGCTAGTAACCAAGGCTTGAATTCCTTATTAGATATTTGCTACAGTCAATATACATAATTGAAATGTTTCGTAGGTATTTCTCAGAAAAGTGCACGCACAACCCAAGCATAATGAGCATTTAGGACCAATTTATCCTGCATTTTTAGCGACCAACTCAGTGTTGCCAAATTGTCAGAATTAAGGAAAAATGGGTAAATACTTTTTGAGCAACTGTGGTTAATTCAAAAAGTTTTTTTTTACATATTTAACACACCGTAGTTCAAAAACTAAGACGTTTGAGACATATGTTTATATGAAGTTTTTTTCTTATTTTCTGTTGTAGAATCTCTCCGTAAAGTTTGTCGGTTGAGTTACTGGACACCCTGTATGTATGTAGGTAATTTGATTGAAATTAATGAAAACTTTGATGTCTATTGGTGCCTAAACGGTGTGGTTTATTCACTTTAATAAAAAGTACCCTATTTTTTAAGTTTTTAATTGTCTATAAAATGGCGCCCCCAGCTTTGCGATATCTGTCAAAATAATAAAAGTTATGATGTAAATAAATTTTAAGTTTTAGGTAAAGTGCCCTTTGGCGGTATTTAAAAAAGTACTTTTGTCTTAAAAGTTTAGAATCTGCAAAGTTGGTTAAAAAATAAATGCAATATGGCAAAAAAACCAAAATACAAATTGAAATTAGACGGCTTGTAACTCGAAAACGAATGACATTTTGAAAAAAATATATATGAAGCTCTACCCTTATTATGTCAAGTAGAATTATCCCCTTAAGTTTTGTGATCGATTTTGAATCACCCTGTATATTATTTTTAACTTTTAAGTGTGTTATTTATGTTTTTGAAGTCTATTTGGTTTAAAAAAAAAATGTTTATTTTTTTCCTTTAAGTTTATTTTTTGCTTTCTAATTTATTATTATTTCCATTAAATCGGTAATCATACACTAGAAAACACCATCTCTTTCAAAGACTACATTAAAAAGCACAATGACGTTTAATTTGAATGGTTTAAAACGTTACAGACGGTCATGCAAAACTGTCACATTGAAGGGTCATGGTTAGTTCTGTTTTCTAAATTTTTTTTTTTTTGTTAATATAACGATTTAAAAAAAAAAAACTAACCAGAACTAACCATGATCCCCCAATATCAATCAATCAAATTACCCGTCCCCGTGCTTTTTACTGTAGTCTCTCTTTCAGTTCGGTGAAGTGAGTAAATTTTTTAAAGGATGTAAAAGTAATTTTTAAACTGCCCTCGGATAATTATAATATTTGTTTAACGTTACACCAATAGGTGGTGCTAGTACAGCTTTGTTGTACGAATAGCGTACGGCAGAGAGAAAGCAATTAAGTCTAGTACCTTTTTCTCTTGCGATCCTACCTTAGTTGTTTTTATGAGACCACCGAAGAAGTGCACTCTTTTGAATAAAAAATAATTTTTAAAATCAGTCCACAATTGACGGAGTAATCGCGTAACATACACACATAAAAAAAAACATACAGGACGAATTGATAACCTCCTCCTCTTTTGAAGTCAATTAAAAATTAAATCCAAAATCAACGACGTATGGACCGGGTTTGTTTACGTTTGAGCTGTTGTCATCAATACATCACAGTAAAAGCGCTAAAATGCGGTTTGTCAAATTTAATTTTTCCACTCTAAACTTACTAACCACAAGAAGTTGTTGGATAAGCCTCTATATTAAAGAATTTTGTAATATAACTTTTTAAATGAACAATACATATATTTTTATTATTTTTAGATATCATAATAAAAATATATGTTCAAATATTATAAATTATTATCTTTTTTAAAAAGCAAAATTCTGAAAATACGTGATTATTTGTTAATCCCGGCAACGCCGCCCAGGGATTTTTACTCCATTGTAAATAAAACATGAATAAACTTTTCCTAAACGCTTGTGGGTGACGCCCCCTTTGCTTTGTCATTTCTGTTGGTTTCTGTCATTTGACAATTTGGAAAGCCAAAAGTGATAAAATAAAGCTTATAATGCGTTTTTTTGTGTGTATTTTCTGGTGTTTGTTGGTGATTAGAAAGTGTTTTTAAAGACAATATGGGTAGGCAGTGCTTTGTTTGTAGAAGGGTAGACCATTCATTTCCGCACCTCATTTTTCACAGGTAAATAGAGACCAACGTCGTTGGTTGCATACTATCCAAGGTCAAAAAGTAAGTCCGCCATTTTCATTTCTCGCTTGCCTCACCCCCGTTTGCCTATTAGGATTGTTGGCTTAATGTTTATCATAAAATTATGAATGAATCGCTAGGTTCATACGTCGTTGTCCAAAATAAATTATATTTTATATTTTGCGCCAAAATTATGGAGTTATGGCAACATTGCAACCCTTACAACCAGGACTATAAATGTTGCGTAAGTGGGCACGCAAGGAAAGTCTTATCAGATGTGTAAACTTTATTAAGGAAGTTCAGCACCGATACTGTTTCCGGAACTTATCTCTACTGCCATCTTTGTTTCATGTGCTTTAAAAGTGATTTGTTGGTCGTTGAGTTTTCTGTTAGAAAATTAAGTCAAAAAGGGACAAGTAGGGATGTAGGATGAGGGTGGATGATTTGTAATTGTAATTTTAAGTTTAGATAAGGGTTTTATGCGAATATAAATTTTCCCAAAATTATTTTTACAATTTCTACTGGATATGTCTAACCTTGCGTCCATAGCTTTCCTGTGACGCATATAGAGCGCTCCCGAGTAGCTCCGGAGCATTTCGTTGTATAGAAGGAAGAGTTTAAAAATGTAAATTCGGTGCTCTTTGATAAGAAAAAAATCACAAAAAGTTTAAAGCAAATAAATCTGCATGCTTGTCTTCGCGGCCGCCTTTGCTATATTTCTTTTATGATATGCCGGTTGATGCAGCTGGTCATCGCACTATGGGATAGAAGTTAATTTTTTGGTCAAAATTCTGAAACTTACCAATCTAACTTAAAATGAGGTGCTTTTTACTGGAAAAATATTATAAATTATTACAAATGCTTTTTGGAAACCTAAAACTTATTATATGTTATTATAAATTTACACCCCCGTTAACATTATTATTTTTTATTGTACAAAATAAACTAAAATGTCAGCTTGTTTGGTTAATTCGGTAGTATTCTAATCAGTAATCCGATGATTATTATCTCATATGATATACAGGGCACGATAATAGGTATGATTTTTTTAAATGGAAAACCGTAAATATTATATCATCACCAAAAAGTCTTTGAAAATGATTTAAAAAAATACTACATTTGATGTGTCTATCTCAATTAGTTTCGGAAATATGACCATCCAAATCTAAAAAATAATTTTAAATTATTCTTAGAAGCGTAATAGAGATACATCTTCCCAACTTTTTTTATTTTTTAACGTATAAAATAAATAAAAAACACTGTTTTGTTGGGTAGATTCTGTAGAATCCATATCTTTCATCAGAATGCTTTTATCTTTTAGGATATACAGTGTAGGACAAAACATATTAATTTTTTAAATGGAAAACCTTGTAAATTATAAAAATATCTTTTATCTGTCCTTACACTCAGAAGTATCAAAAAGTAGGAAGGCAATTGTAAGTACAAAAACTGATAAAGAAAAAGGTAAAAAAATCTTTGACAAAAGTAGCGAGATTCGCGAGACTGCATCGGAAACACAACAATAGCTCTTATTATTTAAACTCTTTTACTTTTTTTAGTAAACAAGGCTAATAATAAACTAAGTAGATTAAATGTGGTATATTTATGTTTACTTAAAATACATTTTCAAGTTTCTTATTACCCCAATAGAAGTCGTCATATCCTTTTATAATTTTGCGTACATGTAGTTTGGAGTATCTACTTTGAAATACACAGCATGAGCCATTCAAATTTCAAAGTTGCTTTTTGGCCAAAATAATGGATTTCTATCCCATAGTGTATCGGCGCGTCGCTGTAAAGGATAGCGGCGCCTTTGTATAAAATAGTCCTATTTTTAATTTTTTTTCAAAGGGTACCGAATTTGCGCTTTTAAAATGTTCTTACTATACTTTATGGCGTTGAAGAGACCGAAAGTGTTATGCACCTCAACTACTTCGTTTTTCTTTCCCCTTGCGCCTCATGCACCAGCCCCTTTTTTGGCGTTTCGTGCTCCAAACGTCAAAAATTTGTTTTGAAGGTTAAGGATGGATTTTTTTAAAATTAATTTTTGAAATGGAAGTAGATATTAGAAAGACATTATTATTATTATAAAGCCAAGAAATGGTAAAAAAACGAAACTATAAAATTACTTAAAGTTAGCTCTCTTTCCTTATCTAGGTGTGCGTTCCAGTGACTAACTTTTTATAGCGGATCAAGAGCTTCAAGCCCTGGAGCGTGACGCACAAAAAATTTCGTCACTGGAAAGCTACTCAAATCAAAGGGCGGTATTGTATGGGGTGTTTTTTTTTAATTGGGAATAGGGGGTATAGGCTTAACGGTAAGACATACCAAAAAAATAAGATAGGTGTCCCGTTTCCTTATATCTCGGATATTTATGGAGATGAAAAGAAGCTCTAAATACAAAAGTTTTATTATATTGTTCCAAAACACCTCGTATATAAAAACACGCGTCTTCGTTTTTAAACCTTTATTAACAATGGAACGTAACTATGGTTACAACAACGACAAAATCTTCACTTGTTAATGTCTCGAAGTTTACAGTACAAAAGTCGAATCTATACTAACTGATTGGAGGTTTTCCGTCGCCCTTTTATAGTATGGTGGAAGAGTAAAGAATGATCTAGAATCTTGGAGAAATATCGTGAAAATTCCATAGTACAGGATGGCATAAAAGTTCTTAATGGATAATTCGGGCGTTTTCGGAAACCTTCGAAAGTGATGAAATAACTTGGAAAAATTAAGGTAAATTATTTAAATAAATTAACAAACTAAATTAAATGATCCTAACTCTTTAAAATTCTATAACCTAAACACATTTTTGAAAGTCTGTAACAATATTTTACGTGGAATTTAATGGCGTACTTATAATAAATGTGGTTTTGTTGGTTTTTTACGTGTTATTAAAACTAGCATTTTATTAAAAGGCCATCCTGTATTTAAGGTGTCCTAAAAATGTAATTTTTTTAATCTTAAATGGAACAGTTTATATTTTTAGTTTTTTTAAATGGTCCAAAACTTACATTTTTTTAAATATATTACACTTTATATTTTTTTAAGCCGTTTTTGGGATATTGCATACTATGTCATTAATTATTTATTAATATTGGGTGAAACATAGCCCCTTAAAAAGTAATCACGTTTTAGTTTAAACACTCTTAATTTAGGGTTTGTATTAATAATTTATTAACCTCAAAAGGATTAAAGAATAATCGTCTTTAAGATTAAACTAATATACAGTGTGTTTCCTAACTACGGTAAGAAATATAAAGGGGTGATTTCTTATGTCTTTAATGACAAAAAAATCCTACAAACATGTTATATCCGGACTTGCTTTATTTCTGACATACAGGGCCTTAAAGTTTTTCGCATTAATTTTTTTTTCAAATATCTTTATAGTGAATTTGGAATATCTTCACAAATTTAAAACCATAATTTTTTTATTAAATTCTTTTTCATTTATTCGATGGTAATTTTTTGGGTACACGCCTCAATCTAGGAAAAATGGGACCTCTTCGGTCCTGGTCCTGGGGTATAGCGAGCTGACCCTGTTCAGCCCTATTGACCCCTATGAACTGGCCGAAAAAACTGAAACCCAAAAAATTCAAATTAAAATTCGACGTTTCGGTGGCAAATCTGCCACCGTTGTCAAGATAAAACTATGTAAAATAAAAATTTAAAAGTTAACTAATATTTAAGTTTAAAATTTTTAAACATTTAGGCTTTGAACTTCTGATAATATTTTTGACATTAGTGTCATGAGTGATGGCATAACTGGTGTTGTTATTATTTATAATACAAAAAGATGATGAGTTAGTTGATTTTTAATTTTCCTGAAGATACTTCAGCATCCAGCAAAGGTAACCATGTGTTATTATGGGGTATAGCGGGCTGAACCCCGGGAACAGGACCGAAGAGGTCCCATTTTTCTTAGATTGAGGCGTGTACCCAAACAATTACCATCGAATAAATGAATCCGCCTAACAAGTATAGAACATATCTTCAATTCTTTTTCATGTTTTCCCAAGTTATTTGAGAACAAAAAACAATTTTAAGGGTGGATTTTAGGCGTGCATTTCATCCTTAAAAGTGTTTAATGACCGATTCTTGTGTAAAATATACCGATACATGAGTCTCCTATGAAAAGCGTCGAATTTGGCCCACCCTGTACAACTATAAGGTTTGTGCCAATACAAAAAAATGTTAATCCTGAGTTGGGTAACAACATGTTAACAATAAAGAATTATTGCACAGTGAAATAAGACCGGAAACTAATAATACCGACTATTTTGACATCTGAGCTTGCGCAGATGCATGGTAGGATAAGGACTCCCTTAATAAGTATAGTGCCTGGCTTTATTTATGTCGGTTTTAGGTCGTGCCTTATTTTGGTCTTATTTTCACTTCGGAACTGTTCGTCTATAAAGTCAAAAAGTTTTTAGAAGTAAAAATACTTCAAACATTGCTTTTTTATGTATTTCTGTAATTGTGTCAAACAAGACCCTACAACACAAAACAATAAAGAAAATCTACTAAATTTTTTTCCCCTTTTTTGGTTTAATGATACTGTCAACATGATTTGCAATAACTCTAAATTATGGGTACAAGCACTATTTAAATAAGGCCGGTATTAATAATTCCCGAGCTTAATAAGGCAACTTGCAATAATTCTCTATTAAGTAATTTTTTTACTGGAAAGCGACTTTTAAGAAAGGTAAAATTAATCCTATAGATACAGTGTGACGCACGCACAAATTAATACTGTGATGTGTAAGAATTTGTTACATACATGCCAAATAAGTTGCTTAAAGACCCCTATCGACAAGTGTTTATTTATTTCTATTTTATAAGCTCGTGATTTCTATTTTTTTAGCAAAGAGTTATTTAAAAAGTATCCAATTTAAAATCTAAATGTTTTTTGTCTAAAATGTAAACAATGCACATAATTAGTACAAGAATAGAAGAATCCAGCTGAAAAAGCAAAATATTATCTAACCAATGCCACGTGTGCTGATGTTTTTGGATTTTCGTCTAACAACAGCTCTATATTTATGTTTTTCGGTACACCAATTACGAAATATCACTCCATGTAATGTGTTATCATAAATTCAAATTTATTTATAAAAACCATTCCCAAAAGGTAGCATAAAAAACTAATTCTGGGATATGAAAACTTTTATTAAGAAAAAAACTCTTTTTTCGATTATGGCTCAAAGATATTTGATCAGGTGCAAGTCTGGAAAATAAGGAGGTCACTAAACAGAGACATATATAGCCTAATATAACATATGCGTTGAATTTGCTTATACAACACATCCCCAAAAAAACTCAAACATTTTTCCTTCGTAAAATAATTGTATTTTTTTCAAAGTAATAAAAAAATATATCTTTATTTTTAAGTATTTAGAAACAAACAATTTTACATAACATTATGTATTCCGTTACAAAAGGTCTTTAGAAGAACTTTTATTATTTTACTCGTACATTGCTTGAGGAAGAAAAGAAAGGTTATTAAAGTTTTTTGGCATTTTTTAAAATTTCCTAAATGAAGACTACTTTAAGAAATTTGTGTTAAAATTTGAAATGAATCGGAGCAAAATTAACGAAGAGGTTTAGGTAACCCCGCCTCATTTATCACTTTTATACATGCTTCATTCCAAATCACTGGCGTAGATAATATTTTCAAATTACCATTTCCAAAAATTGGGATATGAAATCCACACCAAATTTATACCGGATGCTAGTGGCCTTAGGAGGAAAACTAAAAAAAAGTTTTGAAATTTGCAAAAAAATATATTTTTTGGTTACCCCCTCCCTTAGAAAAATCCAAGTTTAAAAACCGAATCCTTTGTTTTTTTCTTCGTAAATTTCATCAAATTTTGTCAACAAATCCCAAATTTTGATGAAATATTTACTTTTTTAAATAATTAGAGACATCTAAAAATTTTGCTTCTCGCGTAATTTATGGACGCCCTTTTAAAAAAGTTCTCTCCCTCTCTCTATTTTTTTTTCTTGGTTTTGGTCCCTTCAGGTCCAATCCACCACTCTCCCCTTCCGGACTATGCTTTCCAGGGCTTCGTCGGCGGAAAATCTGGATAATCGAGCTCGTAGCTCCCAGAAATTCCAAAAAGAAAACAAATAATTCAACAATCGATGCAATGCATAAATTGTCGGCTGTCAAACCAAGATCTGCTACTTGTGTTACGTATAACCTTCACTTTCACTACTGACAGTTCCCATGGCACGCCCATCTATTTCCCGCCATTTAAGAAATACCTCATGTTCACCACCAAACAGGATACCATCAGCTTATAGGAATCTTTGCTCACGGCGCTGCTTATATCCAGAAGAAAGATGCCGTCAATTGAGCGTGAATCTTTCCTTTTTTTTTTTTTTCGGGGTCATCCCACCCAGGTCCGACGACCGCCCCCTAGGTGTTGCACTGCAGCCTGAAGGCTTATTGTACACCATTCATTCCATAACTTGGATGGTTGTTGCTCGGTCCGCATCCCCGAGCAGAACACCGTGTGCCGTTGCCCAAAACACCGCTGGTGCCGGTCACCCATCCAAATTATGGGCGCGCATTCCACTGCTTAACTCCGGAGATCGACGCTTGCCGATACAACCGAAGCCGCCACAAGCGCGCCTGAATCTTTCTTCTTTCCTTGATCCCCGAAGGTAAAAACGTTCGTACTCTAGCCGCCACACAAGAACTTTGTAGTCCTCTACGCACGTCCGCACTGTCCGGAGGTCAAACAAAGAGTCTTTTAAAAAAGTTATAGAGTGAGAAAAAAAAAAAAACTGGCTATAGTTTTTTAAAAATTTTAAATTAGTTTTTAAAAATTAGAATTTGTTAAAGGAATTTCATAAAACTCCCGAAAAAAAATACAAAAAAGGATTTGCTTTTGAAACTTACATTTTTCTGAGGGGGAGGTAATACAAAAAATAATTTTTTTCACAACTTTTAAAATTAAAATGATCTTTACTCACCAAAGTGTTCCGCTTAAGGCCACCAGCATCTGGTATAAATTTGGTGTTTGTCCCATGTCCTAGTTGTAAGATATAGCAATTTAAAAATATTAACTATACCAGTGATTTAAATTTTTAGTGCTCAAAACTTTAAAGTGCTTGTCCAAAAACTTACGTATTCAAAGTCGGTGCCCAAAACTACTACAATAATCCGTTTAAAAATTTTCATTATATTATGGCAAAACCTATTAACTAACGCTAAAGATTTTTTTATTTTTTATAAAATCACAGAGGTCATTTTTCTCAACAATCGCGTTTTTACTTAAAGGTATTTTCGAAAAGTGGAAAATTTACATTTTAAAAACTCTCTCAGCGTTACCTGGAGTAAACAATTATCTAATAAACGAACTTAAATTTTTGTATTTCACATGTTCCAGCACCTATGTATCACCTCACCGCAATTCACCTTTTTTCTACACGCCTACAAGAAATTGCTGCCATTGTGTATTTTTAAAAATATCTTAAAAATTACTAAAAATGTACCTTTAGCCCTACTCAACACCCATGGAGCGAAAAAGAGTACTCCCTAGATCAACCAACTTCAAGAACTTTTCATCCTTAAAGAACTAATCAACCCTTACGAAGTTCATCCTTTTACTTAAATTCGTCTTCTCAGAGTCTGGGTACCTTTGATTTTTAAAGAACACTGTAAGAAAAAACACTTCAAAAAATAAGTATTACTTCCTTTTAAGAACTAATACTGTTTCTGAACAAATCAATGGTCCTTCGACCCGGATAAATAATCTGTAAACCAACTTTATGCAGAGGTATTTCTGTTCTTTCCAAACTTTCAAAGAATATCGTCCCTTATTAATAAACAAAACAACAAGTCCAATTGACGACTGTCCCCCATTCTTCGCAATTACTTAAGAAGGCAATAAATTTGAGTTATTTGCGTTCGTCAAAGGTCAACATCAAAATGCAAACGACCTATTAATTGCACTATTTTCAAATGCAACGCTGTGGGACCGCGATGGTGCCTAAATTTAAGCCCATCCGGTACCCGGGTTCAATTCCTTTATTTGTAATTATATAAGTAACGACTTTGTTTTTTTTTATTTTGTCATTTTGGCATCAATGGCCTCTGGGTCAATTGGGCACTTCCTTGCAAAACGTTCTCATAAGAGGTGATGCCGATTTTTAAGTGTTACTTGATCCAGGGTTGGCAACTTTGAGATGGTTTATTACTTACGTAAAAGAAACTACTGGGACTTTCTAACAACATTACATAAAATGGCATTTGTTAATAGGGCTGGTGGCCTGCGCAGTCATGGCCTGTTTTGGAAAAAATACATTTTCGCGTTTTTAACATAAAAATTAAATATTTTTATAAAGTGGTATACACTGCATTTCAATTAACCCCGTATAATTTCGTTCAAGTGGGAAAGGGGGTTAAAATAAATGATACACCATCTTAAAGGGTTTTAAATCCTAGTTTTGTCTTTAGTTTTTTTTATCTATACCTATAACTTTTTAATTGTTTAAAAATATCCAAATAAAATTATGTACGTAGGTATATCACATAAAGTGTGCATTGTTTAATCGGATTCAGATGTTTTCTATTACTAGACATCTTCTATGTCAGACGAAAAAACATAACCAGATCAGGTTTGCTCAGAAGTAAAGAGATTTTTTTTTTTTTTAAATAGGCAGTGGCGGGCTATAGTTTTATTTAAAAATATTTATTTTAATTCCCCTTTGAACTCAATCACAGTCACTGAAAAATGTAAAAAAAATATTGCACAACAAAAATTCTCCCAATGTTTGTGTACCCAATTTAATTAATAAAATTATATTACTATTTTAAATATTACAAAAAAAAAAATAAGGAGTTAACCACCCTGTCTCTAAAAACAATTTACAGCCATAAGAAGCAGCATTATAATCCAAAACACTTTGTATACTAACAACATCATTTTTTTCTAACTTATTGTGATTTCCACGAACAACTAACTGGCTATTAAGGGCGCTTTTAAAATATTTAACAAAATTTTAGTTTCGCATAATCTCTACTTGAATATGTATCGAGTTGCCCCTTTGTGCGCGTGATAATCATAACATTAACCTAACCTTGACTTAATTTTCATTCAGTAATATACAGTTAATAAAATTGCACATAAAAACCCTTTGTTACTAGGGGATGAAGGTGTATGAACAATAATGGGGTTTGGATTGTTTGCACCAATATTCAATTTCTTTTTATCAATCAATGTAATGTATTGAAATTAATCGGGGTTACTTGGCTCAAAATAGCCTAAAAATTCTACTCTCTAACATAGAAAGATCTCTTGTGGGTAGCCTCACTTAATCATTGGGTGATCTCTTCAACTATCTCAAGCTTTCGCAACACAAATTATATTTCAAAAAGCATGCCTTTTTATATTTTTGAGAGTCAAAAGAAGCTCCTCCTAGATTTTTAAGCTTTGGCGTGATAATTCCATGCATGGACATTAGAGTAGGTCAAAAATATCGACAATTTTTATTTTGACTGCATCTGACTAGTTGGTTCCTAGGCACCTCCAAAGAATGCTCGGTAACGATGAGATCTTAATTTTAATAGAAAGATCCGCCTTATTACAGTTTTGCATATTTTTCTTAGTCCCTTACAAACAGATCTACATATATCTTACCATTTGTTAATCATAGAGGAAAATCCCGGGAGAGTTTTTGTAGAAAACTGAACGCTCTACACAAAAATACTTTAGATTTTTTAATGAATATAATTATTAACAAGATATTTCAGGTTAAAGATTGAAGACTATTAAGAACATTTTTTTATTAGAATTTTGTAACTTATTGTAAAATAACTATTGACAATTAGGTTTCTACAATTTTATTATAAATTAAAGGCTTTACAAAAAACGTCTCCTATACTTTTAAGGTAAGTTACCAAATTAAAAAAAACCTTAAAATTCTTCAATCGTTGTCCTTAAGATGACCTTTACTTGTGCCTTCAGAAAGGTTTCGGGCCGTAAAACGGGCCCTGTGCGCCCACTTTGCTTGCACTTTATTGCTTTCCTCTTCCCAGTGTTGGATTTACTAGCTCAGGCTGAGTAGGCAGGAGCCTAGGCTGGGAAATTTTAGGGGGCGGCATTTTAACTTCTAACATTGTTAATTTGGATTTAGGAAAAAATTGCGAATTTTTTAATTACAAATCCGGGAGTTAGTACCCATAATCTTGAAGGGAAAAACTTTTTTTTTTGCTTCTTATTTGTATCGTCGCCACTGCGACTCCACATATCCCGGTACCCACATCAGGTTAACTGTGTTGTTTGTGACCAATTGATTAAGGGAATATGCATTTCCGAAGAAGCATTGAGTCTAAGCAACATAAAGCTTAACTGTTAGGGGCCGGCAACGATAAGACGCTGCAAGCGGCGAACGGAGAGTGTGAGAGCACTATGCTAACATAAAGATCTGCTGCTTCTAATCTTTATGTTAGCGTAAGCTTCTTAACTGCATTGGCATAATGCTCTTACACTTACCGCTTTCCGCTCGATATTTGCTTTTCGTTAAAGTTAAAGAAAGCTCTGAACAGCGGCAATGAGCGGAGAAATAGGCAGCAGCAATAGTTACAAGTAGCATAAGGGTCTTATGAAGCCCTTAAACATAAAGGTTCAAGTAAAATATTAAATTTCTTTTTATAAAAGTGTGTAGGTGAAGTGAGAGGGAGGATAAAGCAAAACGATATTTCCGCTTTTATTTAAACGATGGAATTGTAAGGCTTATTAATTAAAAAAATATGTATTACCTGTTACGAAATTTTTGCAATGGAAAATCTCAATGAACCGGATAAGTCTTCTTTCGCGAAAATATTTTATCAAAAATTTATGAATGGAGCCGAAAATAACGTATTAATGAATGAAACCTCTAAAGTTAGCTATGAATGAGAGATTTTTGGATGCGTAGCTGATACTGGATTACTTTTTCTTTTTTCTATTGACATCTTTAATTTGGAACAGAAAATAAGTTAAAAATAATTTAAAACACTGTATTTTTATTTTAAAACATGAGCAAATTTTTTATGTTGTCTATAAACATGTTAAAAAAGTAGGTTAAAAGCGACTTATGGTTTAAAAATTGATAGTTTAAATTAAATTAATATACGTGGTGTCTGAAAAATACGTGTTTGCAACTTCCCAAAGAAAACACATTGTCATCTTTCAAGAGAATGGTGCTGTGACGGGTTTTATTTTTGAAAATTTCTTTAATTACCCTTTGGTATGTAAACATATGATGATATAATAAAATTGCTGATTTTTATAGTTCAATTTTTTTCTTGTTGGCATTTAGAACACAAAATGTTATTATTGTGTCAAAATTGTTTACCAGTGGTGTCCGAACGAAATGTGACCTAAATATTAAAAAGTCAGGTGTACCACTGCTTATTGTCAAAACAAAACATATTTTTAAAATTTTTATTTACTTTTGAGAAAATTTGAATTTTGTATTATTTTTTCGTCAGATACATGATTTTGCGTCAAATAGTTATTTGCCTAATATGTGCGCAAAGTTATACTTTACCGCACCGCAAAAGCAGTTAGATAAACGACGTAAAGTTCAGATGAGCTTTAGTGTGTTAAATAATATTTTTCTATGGCAGTCTTGAAAAAGAACAAACACACAAACATTACTTGTCTAAAATCAGGAACCCCCTTTTTACTTTTGAATTGTTTGGTATTTTTTGATGAAAATTACAGGATCTTAGTAATACAACATGGACCAAATTTAAGGCAAAAAATGACCCCAGAATATAAAGTCTTTACTTAAACCTATTACAAAATGGCGGTACTTTGAAAATAACCTGAATACCTTATTAAGATGGCCATATTACTAAAAATTAATAAAGTTACCTAGATATACCTTAGTGGTATTTTCTTAGATGTCTTTTAGGTATCTTTTAATGGTGATATAATTTACAGGGTGCGTCATTAAAGAAACCTATATTTTTGGTTCTCTCTATATCATCACCAATATGGTCGTTCAATAGATCCTTTTAAAAAAGCTTCAAAACACCCAGCCATTCACACCCCTAAGGATCACCATCTTATTCTAAAATAGCCTGTATACCAATTAAAAAACCAAATTTAATTTTTTATTATTTTTTTCAATTTATCTATGGGAAAAAAGTCCTTTCTTTGAAATGCCATCCTTAGAAAACTACAGATTTCAAAATAATTATTTGATTCAAAAGAACACTTTTATTAAAGCTGAAGACATATGTTAGGAATAACTCAAAGAAATAGTATTCTGTCAAAATTAGCTCATGTAACAGCTGTTCTTTTAGTAATTTGGTGGATAGGGCGAGGTAATGAAATAGGTAGGAAGTAAACAGAGTTGTATTAAGAGAAAATGTTTTTATGTTTGAGGTGCCAATAATATAGCAAAATAAGTCGATAAAAACTATTTTTGGTGTTTTGTATTTGGCGTACATTGCGTTTTTAACGGATTTTTGATACGATTTTCATCTCTTCAACTACCAAAGCAATCTGACATTGCAAACAAAACATGTTTTTTTTTAAATTTAAAATTCTGCAAACAAGTGAAATAATTATTTAAATAAAATTAATGACATTGGTGACATAATATGTGGTTTTAAAAAAGTCTCATAAACGAAATTACTTTTTACTCTAAATTTTGTCGGTGAAATATCAATATGTTGATTTTATCAAGGTAGGACCAAGTAGAAGTTTTGACAGTACGAAACAGGAGGTTACTATGACATTTTGCCAGTGTAAATCACTCTAATGAAATAGTCACTAGTAACAGAAGAATGTTATGGCATTTTGCGAGTGTAAAACACTTTAGTGAAATAGTCAGTAAAAAACAGGAGGTCGTTATGACATTGGCCAGTGTAAAATAATCTAGATAAAACAGGAGGTTGCAATGACGTTTTGTCAGTGTAAAACACTCTAGTGACATAGTCAGTAGAAAATAGGAGGTCGCTATGACATTTTTTAGTGTTAAACACTCTAGTGACATAGTCAGTAGGATACCAGGAGGTTGCTATGCCGTTTTGCCAATGTAAAACACTGTAGTGACATAGTCAGTAGAAAAAGAAGGTTTCTATGACATTTTTCAGTGTGAAACACTCTAGTGACATAGTCAGTAGAAAACAGGAGGTTGCTATGCCATTTTGCCAATGTAAAACACTGTAGTGACATAGTAAATAGAGAAAAGAAGGTTTCTATGACATTTTTCCAGTAGAAAACACAAGCTTGCTCTATTACTCTTTTCTGTGTGAAACACTCTAGTGAAAGAGTCAGTAGAAAAAGGAGGTGGCTATGACATTTTAAAATAATAATTAGAAAACAGGAGGTCACCAAGACATTGTGTCAGTGTAAAATAACTCTAGTGAAATAGTCAGTTGAACACAGGAGGTTACTATGACATATTTCCAGTGTAAAACACTATAATGACATAGTCAGTAGAAAACAGGAGCTTGCTATGACACTTTTCCAGTGTGAAACACTCTAGTGAAATAGTCAGTAGAAAACAGGAGGAGGTTGCAATGACGTTGTGCCAATGTAAAACATTGTAGTGACATAGTCAATAGAAAAATGAAAGTTTCTATGACATTTTTCCAGTGTAAAACACTCTAGTGATATATTCAGTAGATAACAGAAGTTTGCTATGATATTTTTCCAGTGTGAAACACTAGTGACATAGTCAGTAGAAAACACAAGCTTGCTATAACACCCTTTTCCGTGTGAAACACTCTAGTAAAATAGTCAGTAGAAAAAGGAGGTTACTATGACATTTTTCCAGTGTGAAACACTATAATGACATAGTCAGTAGAAAACAGGAGCTTGCTATGGCACTTTTCCAGTGTAAAACACTCTAGTGAAGTAGTCAGTAAAAAACAGGAGGTTGCAATGACGTTATGCCCTAGTAAATCACTTTAGTGAAATAGCTCAGGAAAATTCGCGTCGTCTGAATACGCCCCTGTCTTCTGTACCATAATATAAATTAGTCGCAAGTGTTTGGACATACATCCAGCACTTATTCCCGTACTTACAAGATAAGATTTAGATTTTAGTGCCGTTTTTGCCAGTCAATAATATGCAGTTTATAAATATGTATGTTGAACGGGTGTGGCTGTGCGGCAGTAAAGTCATCTTAAGCTTTAATAGATTCGTTCTCTGTTCAAAACGAATTAAAGAAACACTTTGGGAGGTCTTACCGAGTATTTGCAACTTTTACGTTTGTAAAGTAGTATAAGCGAAGAGGTCGTAAATAAGTGTGAGAAAATGTTGAGGCTGAATGAAGCAAGGAGAAGCTTTTAAATATCTCTTTTAAAATAATAACTAATAGAGTAAGGTCTCGGCCCCGACAACAAGGCGTGAGCGTCGAGCGAAAAGTTTTAAATTACTTTATGTTGCCGGTAATGACTACAATATTTTGTGGTAAACCGCGTCTTTAAACCAGTTTATATACCTTGAAAACGGTCCGCGAATAATAATTGTTCGTTTTGAGCGGCAGGGATATTGCAGTCGGCTGATTTAAAAGAACAAGTTCTTTTATTGTCGCATAAAGATTAATGACAGCGTCCTTATATTTTTCGCTCCACGCTGGCCGCTTTCGCTTAGTATCGTGGCTGAGGCCTAAAAGCCCGTGAGCGGCAGACCTTCGTTATTTTGTAAAAGCTGAAAGTTTGTCAGTGTATGCTCCCAGCATAGGTAGAAGCGATGGTAGACTAAGTTTGACTCACAGTGGCTTTGGCAGGTACCAGGTACCATAGAATAATAAATTGAAACTTGTTCTCTGTTCAAAACGAATTAAAGAAACACTTTGGAAGGTCTTAATGAGTCGGTATTTGCAACTTTTGCGTTTGTAAAATAGTATAAGCGAAGAGGTCGTAAATAAGTGTGAGAAAATGTTGAGCCTGAATAAAACAAATAGAAGCTTTTAAATATCTCTTTTAAAATAATACCTAATAGACTAACAACCCGTGAGCGGCAGACCTTCGTTATTTTGTACAAGCTAAGTTTGTCAGTGCATGCTCTCTATATAGGTAGAAGCAATGATAGATAGACTATGAAGTTTGACTTATAGTGGCTAGATAAGTGAAACTTATCTTTGTTATCATTTTAAAAAGCTGAATTTTATATATGTTACTTGGGTACCTATAAGAAGATATTAGTAATATATGTAAAATTCAGCTTTGACAAAATAAGGAAAGTTAAGTTTCTGATTATTAACCTGGTACCTGCCAAAGCCACTATAAGTCAAATTTCATAGTTCATTGCTTTTACCTATGTTGGGAGCATGCACTTACAAACTTTTAGCTTTTACAAAATAACGATGAACTCTTTGTTTAACCTCCGGACAGTGCGGACGTGCGTGAGAGGACTACAAAGTTCTTCCCTTAGTGGCGGTTAGAGGTACCGTACGGACGTTTTTACCTTCGGGGATCAAGGAAAGATTCACGCTAAATTGACAGCATCTTTCTTTTGGATCTAAGCGCGGTGAGCAAAGACTCCTATAAGCAGCTGGTATCCTGTTTGGTGGTAAACACGAGGCATTTCTCAAATGGCGGAAAATAGATGGGCGTGCCATGGGAACTGTCAGTAGTGAAAGTGAAGGTTATACGTAACACCAGTAGCAGCTCTTGGTTTGACAGCCGACAATGCATCGAATGTAAAATTATTTTTGTTTTCTTTTGGAATTTCTGGGAGCTACGAGCTCGATTATCCAGATTTTCCACCGACGAAACCCTGGAATGCATAGTCCGGAAGGGGGAAAGTGGTGGATTGGATCTGAAGGGACCAAAACCAAGAAAAAAAAAATAGAATAGAATAGAATACAAAATAACGAAGGTCTGCCGCTCATGGGCTCTTCGACTATAATTTTGACTAAAATGCCCAAAGTCAGTTTTTTAAAAAATCGGAAAAACATGGCTGCCGTGACCTATTAGAAAAGAGGTCCGCCACCGATCTTTGCTGACTTATTTAAAAAATGTATATTATTTTTAACTTACTTTCCCGACAACAAAACTTACAATAAAATATGTGCCTCTTTCTGGAGCGATCCTTTGTAAGTAACTTATATAGTCTAGTCGAGAAGTTGATATTCTGCGAAAAATAGTTACAAGACTTAAAATATGGTTGATCGCTTTAACGACCCTGAATGGCAATTAAAGAAGACGTATTTTGGATTTTTTCAAAAAAAATTGCAATAGTTATTAACAAAAAACTGACAAAAGCCCTCCAGGCGGTATGAAAGTTTAAATAATTGATCTATAAATGTTTTGCTTCCTGAAGCTCTTTTCATTTAGGTATATAATAAAGTTACGCAATTTTTTTTTAAACTTTGTTATTTTGGTAGTTAGATTTTTTAAATTTAACAAAAAATTAGATTTTGTTTTATTAAAAGTCAATGTAAAAAAATCCTATTACCAAAATAGTAAACTTAAAAAAAAACATTGCTTTATTACGTACCCAAATGGGAAGAGCTCCACGAAGCAAAAATGTATAAATCATTTAAACTAAAACTCGTAAAAAACAAATAATTAATAAATGAATATCATTTTAAAAAATGTTGAATTATATTCCTTGAAGTGTCTAGATGACACTAAAATGTTTTCAGTTTTTTAAATTAATATCCAATTGTATAAAAAAATATTTAAAACCTATGCTCACTACAAGGGCGGATCGCACATGCCAAAACCGCCGCACGAAAGCCGATTTTTAACTAAATAAAAACTATAAATATTGGAGCCACTATTCCGGGAAACGAGAACTTTTTACAAAAATGTCCTGCTTTTTAAGAAACTTTTATCATATTTAAGCTATCCCTAATATTTTTCAACATTCTGGCAAAAAGCTGCAAGGCTGTTTTTTTCTCAGTTTTTGTTAACAACTATTGTATTTTTTTTTGGCAGAAAAATCCAAAGTACGTCTTTTGTAAATGCCTTTCCTTTAAGCCATTAATCACATTTACAGACTTGTAACTATTTTTCGAAGGAAATCTATTTCTCGCCTAGACTATTAAATCTATTACGAAACTTAAGTTGACATTAATGTTAACATTAACATTGTTAATAAGAGTAAAAACTTGGGAAAATAGGGATTTAAGAGCCTGTAACTTTGTTGTGATTAATAATACGAGACGTTTTTATATAGAATTGTAGATGTACTACAAATTTGGCGTTATTTTCTCTAACATTGATAGTTTTGCAAAGAATTCAAAAACCAAGTTTAAATTTAAAGTTCTGTTAATAATTAAGTACTAAAGATACAAATTTGACTTACGGGAACATTTTGTACAAAATTTATTGGTTAATAAAGTTAATTTATTTATTTTTTTTTCATTTTTTTCTCAGCTTGCAGCAAAAGTTGTAAAAACCCGGCTTTTTATGTTAATTAGGCGAAAAAACTTTAAATAACCATGGAAAACTTTTCAAAATTAAAATTTTGGGATGTGCTGTTAACAGGAGGTTTGTTAGGTTATCCTTTGAGATATTTTTGGATAAGAAAAATTTTTTTTTTTACTTTTTTTGGCACACCCTACCCTGTATATAACCAAATCTTAATTAGCACTATATAAAATTTACTTTGATATATTTGGTGGTGTTATTTCGATCATGGCTTATGGAGCAAATTTCCTTTTTTGTAACATATCCCAAGGGAACACTCTGTACAAATCAGTATTAAGCAGCAAGTTTTCCCTTTACACCGCGCTCGGCTTTAAAGAAAACAACAAACAATAAGAGAGACGTTTATTTCGCGTTAATAATTTTATTTTATTGCACATCCAGGTTCATGGACGAGTTGAATTTGACTATGTTTACACCGAATATCTTAAATGTTATTAGTGTTTCCCATTGATAGGTTATATAGTTAGTCAGAGTCAGAAGGCACAAAAAAACAAAAATTTTTTTTTCAAAAATTAAAATAAAAATATGTTTACATAATACGGTAATTTTTAACAGTATTATATATATATATATATATATATATATATATATATATATATATATATATATATATATATTATTTATTTTATTTATTTATTTTTAAAAATTATTATTGTGAAAGAGACTGAATCTGCCCGATTATAACGTAACGTAATAACGTTCTTTTATGCCGTTTAGACCAGGGTTTCCAAACAGGACTTCTCACTGTCGTCTCAGGGGCGTCGCGTGTTGATGAGACAAAAAATAGGAAAGAAGGAGGACCTTTTTTGGTTTGTCTCGCGTGATGATGCGACAAAAAAGCGAAGTACTTTTTTGTCTTGGTCATCAATTTTGTTTGGGAAGCTAGGCCGCCGAGTGATAAAATAGGCAGCACACAGGGAAAGACCTTTTTTAGGTCATCATGCCTGCATCGTGCTTTTTAAAAGTTGGTGTGGTATAAAGGGGAAGGAAACCGATATTACTATTAGTGTCCCAGAGCTAGTGAACCCTTCGAATAACTTTAGACCTGTAAGGCTGAAAATTTGTATAGTGATGAGTCGTAGCATGCTAAATACGAAAATCATCATTTGGCAGGCATCAGCCGTGCACATCATCACCCTGTAAATTTTGAAAGTTTAAAAAGTAATAAAAATAATAAACTGTGAGCTGAAAGCTTGAAATTTTGCTAGAATTTAGTTAATTCATAGTGAGCTTTGAAAAAAAAATTACAAGCGGTTTCGATGAGCACAAGTACCTGCCAGGCGAACTGAAAGGTGTGGCTGATTTGGATGGTCATATTTTCAAAACTAATAAAGTTAGATGTACCTAATGTGGTGTTTTCTTAAAGCTCTTTTAAATATCTTTTTAACGGTGATACTGGTGATAATATACAGGGTGAGATTTTTTATAAATTAATAAAGAACCCTGTATATTATGTTACATTAAAAAGAGCTTTGAAATAATACCGCATTAGGTACATCTAACTTTATTAGTTTTGGAAATACGGCCATCTAAATAAGACACATAGTTCAGTTCGCCTGGCAGGTACTTGTGCTTATCGAAAACGCCTATCAATTTTTTTTTCAAAGCTTACAATGAATGAACAAAATCCTAGAAAAATTTAAAGCCTACAGCTTAAAGTTTATTATTTTTTATTATTTTTTTAAACTTGATAATTTTTCTACTTAACTTGCTTTACTCCTTACTACACAAATTATGACTCCTTACTACACAAATTTCCAGCCTTACAAGTCTAACGTTACTTGAAGGGTTCACTAGCTCTTCTATTATTAGGTTTGTTCCAGCAGAATGTTAGCATAAATCGTAAAATGCAGAAATTGTTTCTATTCTATTTCTATTTTTTTTCTTGGTTTTGGTCCCTTCAGGTTCAATCCACCACTCTCCCCCTTCCGGACTATGCTTTCCAGGGCTTCGTCAGCGGAAAATCTGGATAATCGAGCTCGTAGCTCCCAGAAATTCGAAAAAGAAAACAAATAATTTAACAATCGATGCAATGCATAAATTGTCCGCTGTCTAACCAAGATCTGCTACTGGTGTTACGTATTTCCTTTACTTTCACTACTGACGGTTCCCATGGCACGCCCATCTATTTCCCGCCATTTGAGAAATACCTCGTGTTCACCACCAAACAGGATACCATTAGCTTATAGGAATCTTCGCTCACAGCGCTTAGATCCAGAAGAAAGATGCCGTTAATTTAGCGTGAATCTTTCCTTGATCCCCGAAGGTAAAAAAACGTTCGTACGACACCTCTAGCCGCCACTCCGGGAAGAACTTTGTAGTCCTCTACGCACTTCCGCACTGTTCGGAGGTCAAACAAAGAGCCTGCAGAAATTGTTACAAACATTAGTCAAAAATGTTGGCAACAGTTTTCTGCTGGAACGAAAAATAAACAAGGCATGCATACTGCTTATACGTCAATACAAAAAAGGTAATGTTAAAAAATTTGTCAGTAATGTTTGAAGAAAGTTTGCAAACTTTTCAAACAGTTTCCAATATATTTCCAACATCTTAAAACTACTGCTAGAACAACAAACAATTGTACAATGTTACAAACGTAACACTGCTGGAACGACAAATTTGACGTGCACAGAATCCGAACGGTTGCAAAGATATTAAAGATATTTAAGAGTTGCAGTACTTTTTACTAACCCAGTAAGTATAAAGGGCTGTAGCGCTGCAGTTCCTGCATGCGCCCAATGTTTTAGAGCGATGTAAACGCACTCATTCTTCATCTGTAAATGCCCATAGCTTGACTGACCGTAATTTCAGGCTTTTAACACTGACATATTGTGCTCTTGGTACACTTATTGTATGTTCTGACAGTTAAGTGCATCATTCAATGGTTGTGCCGTAATGCACGTATGTTTGTTTCAAATAATATTAAAGAAGATAACAAAAAAATAGATATATTGGAGTAATATTAGACTATAGTAAAAGCACAGCACGAGTAATTTGATTGGTTTTGAAGCGCCACAGGCGGTCATGCAAAACTGTCACCTTGGGAGGTGGGGTTGGGGTTAGTTCTGGTTAGTTTTTTTTTAAATTTGCTTTATTAAGAAAAAAAGATTTAACTGACTAGAACTAACCCATTAAAACATAGCTGACTCGGAAAGTAACCCAATAGATAGAATTACAGGATGTCCCATTTTGGTACCTGACCTAGATTGAGCTACTTAAAAAAAAAAAAAACGCTTTATCTAAACAAAGTTGGTATAGCCTTTCTAGTTTTTAAGCGACCATTTTACGTAGAATTAGTAGTAAATATTATTTTTGTTTTTTAAATAATAACTGTTTGCTTTCCTAAAATGACACACCCTACAGACACCTGTCAATTTTAATAAACAAAGAAAAATTGTTAATTTTCATAATTCACACTCGAAACCTTGCGGTGGGCCATGGTAACCAAAACTAAGTGAGAGAAGTGAAAGTGATAACACTCTTTTAAAACTTATTTGCCTAAGTTAATTCTTAATTTAGGTAATACAAGTGATCATTTAATTAAAATATATATATATATATATATATATATATATATATATATATATATATATATATATATATATATATATATATATATATATATATATATATATATATATATATATATATATATATATATATATATATATAAATATATATATATATATATATATATATATATATATATATATATATTATATATATATATATATATATATATATATATATATATATATATATATAGCTGTTATGACGCATGGATCTTCGACACTTCGACGCGGACAATTGGTCGTGCGACAAATCGACGAGGCAAATATGGCGCGACGGCATTTCGTCGTAGCGACAATTCGACACGGTCAAAAACGACGCAGGCAACAATTGGTCGCAAAAATTGACAAATGTAATAAAACAATTTATTTGTAAAATAATATAATAACCATTATATTTTGACCGTTTCAATTGTGACCATAATAGAGACACGATTATAGCTTTATTTGGCTTAAAAAAAATTATTTAATTTTATATATATCATTATATTATAATAAAAACTAAGTTGATAAAATGTGCGTGCCGATAAAACTTGAAAAGGAGTCCCGATATCGATAAAGGTACTTATATAGTGTGATAGCCCTTATATACCCCTCGAACAAGAAAGTTCCCTGTCTTTACCCTAGAGGGTGTATTTTTAAAGATATAAGGACTCTTCCAACCCTTCAACTTGGAAATTAAGTGTAGTGGCGCCATCTGTTGTCGAGTATTTGAACTTTATTTAGAACAACGGTTATTTGGGTCTAATATTAACTCCCGAGCGAAGCCGGGAATCATAGCTAGTATATATATATATATATATATATATATATATATATATATATATATATATATATATATATATATATAATATATATGCCTCCCAATGTGACAGTTTTGCATGATCTTTGTAGTGCTTCAAAACCAATGAAATTACACGCACAAAATCGAAAAGTTAGTTCTGATTACACGTCCTTGTGCTTTTTAGTTTAGTCTCACTACACGGATATCCGTACATTGAGTAACAGCCACAGAGAAAAATAATAATGTGCATCCGTGGATACAATACAGACATCGATATAGAAGTTGGGATTGTTAAAAATTTCCTTGACTCTAACGAATTCCCTAGATATAACCGTGGATGTAACCTTATGTCAGACTATAATGAATTACAACGATTTTTATTTGTCAGTTATTGTCAGCGTCGAATTCTGCTGCGTCGAATTGCGATGCGACAGATTGTTGTATGCGACGAATTGTCACATGCTACGTATTGTCGTACGTCGAATTGACCGCGTCGAATTTACCGTGATACCGTGGCCCATTTAGGACGTATAAGTCTATTTGGCACTTTCCATTTGAAAATGACGTAAGCAAAACCAAACGAAAAAGCGATAATGTGTAACTATCATTAATTTTAGGCGTTCAACCAATTATAACCGCGGTAAAAATTGGTGACAACTTTGCGGTATAATACATGCATTAAACGTCAACATAATCGATTGGTAAATATCGTTCTATAATTGGTTAAACGCCTAAAATTCATGTATGGTTACTGAATTTTTGAACCAATCCGACGCGTTTTTACTCGGTTGTTTTTGCCAAATAAAAATAGTCCAATTACTGCGTTGCTTTTCCTAGACCTATTCAAGAGGGCTCTGAATAATAGAAAGCAAACATTAAGGTGCGAAAGGTGCTGGTTCTAATACAGATTCCAGTTATCAGTAAGTAATATTGAGAATCTGATTTGCAAAGATTTATGCGATTTTAATGAATAAGAAAAATAAATTCTAATGATAATAAGTCTTGGAAATAGTTGCTAGAGAAAATTAAATGGCCAAGGATAATCGGAATTGTTTTTAATGCATTAATTATTATTCAAATTGTATTTGTCTTCAATCAGCGCCCGCCTGATTATTAACAGCTATCAATGCGCTCTGGATGATCTATGACATATTTTGCCAAACTGTATTGTCTCGGGGCACTGTTGCCATTTTTTTAACGATAAAAAAGTTGTCTGTGATGATGGAGCTCTTTATGTTTTAGGTTAGTTAGTTAGTTACATTAGGGCGATTTTATATTTTTATATTAATAATAATATTTAATAAATATTTTATTATAAGCACATGAATACTTTAATACTTACTATTAAAGTTAAAAGATCATATCATATGAGGAGCTCCAAACCAAAACGAAGCTTTTGATAAATCACAATTTTTAGAATAACTAACAATTTTCACTTCACGTTTTCTTCTGGTAGTTAATAATGATGGATGCCATCATCCTAAACGCATTTTTTCATCATAACTTATAAATAACGGATGCCATCACATTATCTACAGTATCATCAATTTATAGTGGCCAAAGTATGGGCAATTTTTTAGCTACTTTAAGAAATGATACCAAATACAGTAAAATGTAGGTACAAAACTTGCATTTGTTTAAAATTTAAAACAATAAAAATTAAATAGTATTGTTACAATTTTTGGCGCCCAACATTCGGGACTTTTCCTCCTATTATAGTCATTTCTAGGCTATTTAGTAAATATATTGTTTCTTAGATATGTATTAATTATTTTTAATTTTTTAAATTGAATCTAATAAAAATGCCTGTAAAAACATAGTTTTTATTTTGGTCGGTCAAGATTCGGATCCACACTGTTAGTAAGTTAAGCAGATAAAACCTTTAAAATACAAAAAATGCATTTTTATCAATTACCACGTTGGCTAGTCATGATTATGCAAGGAAATACTTTTATTTTTTTTTAATTTGTCAAATAAAAAAATCAAGGGATTGTGGAACCTGCTGCCTGCAGAGGTCTTTTCCCATAAAATCTCCAAGTTTTTAATTCCCATGTTAATAAACTTTCGCTTAAGCTAAAGACATCCACGGTACATCAGTATTTAGGCATTTAGCCTTCGTGGATTATCCAAAGATAAAAATAATTATTTGCGCACCCGGCTCCACTTAAAACTTAAAGATATTGCTACAGGTTGCCTTTAAAATAGGGTCATTGGTATATTTAATTAAAAAATCACGTCAAAAATTTTGACACACCCTGTATAATGGCAACCCCTATTTTTAAAAATACATTCTAATGCTGGTTAATAAAATATGTATGTTATACAGAATGTACCAAAAGTTGTAATAATTTTTTGAAATAATAAATTTAAACAATTTTTCACGGCTTAATTTATAAAATTAGAGAGAACAAAAAAAGTGATGTATTAGTACAGTACTGTCGAGTAAAAATAAAATAAATTGCTATTATACAGGGTGTGACAAAATTTAGAGGTTATTATTTGAAATTTAAATAATATAGCCTTGACCAATTTTTTTAGGCCACCCTGTAGCTATATCTTTGTTTTAATACTAAGCAGTTGAGCGCAGGACAATTCCTATTCGGATTTTAGACTAAAAAGTTAAATACTTTGTCCTTAAATAATAAGGTTCTTCAACCGATCCCCAAAATAGACTTTTTAACTTAACGATTTTTTTAGGATTTAAAAGATAATTTTCCCGAATTCATTAAAAGAATCAGATATGGCAACGTTGTAAAATATCTTGGTCAGCAGTGACCTTGGCGTCGGCCTGTACTGACCCAAACACTGACCTCTCCTGCGGAGTAAAAGAGATGGCCAATTGACAATAATTATTGTTATATTGCATTGCAGAGCATATTGTGTGTTGAATATAATATCGCGAATTTTTGAGCGTTAATTCTCTCATAGTTCTCCACCTATTGTTTATTCTTTGGTATACTATACAGGGTGTTTCACGAGGAACTGCGGCGATCGATTTCTCGAAAAGTAGGCTTTGGATAATTTTGAAAATTTGGGAGCACTATAAATTCAGTAGGAGACATACGACTACAATCTTTGGACGGTTCTTCCATTTCCGGCTATGCCGGAAATAAATGTCAACTTTCCTATTTTAAATAGAACACCCTATATATTATATTTATATTATATTATTTTAGATTCTTTGTAAAATTCTAAACATATTTTATGTATAATGTCCTATACCTAATGTTAACCGTTTTTGACCTAATTTGAATTTTATGTCAAAAATGACGTTCGATTTTTGAATAAGGGTAAGGTTGTATGTATAATAATAAATTTTTGCTTTTAAAATATTAACAATTTAATATTTTAGACAATGTTGTTTAGTACTAAAAACGATTTTTTTGCTTAGCCTGGGGGTGGAATTTGTCATTTATTAAAAAATTGTTTTTGAAAGTATTCTCCAAAATTCAGAGTGTCTTCTTTCTTGCAAATTAGAAGTTATAAGTTAAAAAAGAATATATGACTATTATTGTAATTAAAAAATAAATAAATAAAAATAACAAGCTTCTTTTACTACGAGAGTAGTGAAACTTGCGTTTGAAATGGTCATTTGTTTATTGTCAGATGTTTTTAAATGTTAAAAGACAAAAATTTTTTTGGCAGTCGAAATTTTTTACCTATAATTAATTTTCAAAATTAGTGGGCCACCTCACAATGTTAAGTAATACCACTTTTTCGGTATTCGAATACAAATACTGAATACCGATTTAAAAAAGTATTCGAATATTATAGGTATTTATGAATACCAGAACTGGGTATTGATAAATACTGAAGAGCAAAAAAGAGCACCTACCTTTAAAATTTGTTAAAAAAACAGTAACATCTCTTTCTTCTTATTGTTTTTATTTTGAAGACCAAAAAAGAAAAAAGGTCCTCACCTAATATACAGGGTGATTCAAAAATCAACCACGAAACTTAAAGGGTGATTCTATTAGACAAAATAAGGGTAAAGCTTCATATAAATTTTTTCAAAATGTCATTCGCTTTCGAGTTACAAGCTGTAAAAGTTCAATTTTTATTTTGGTTTTTTCGCCATATTGCATTTATTTTTTACTAATCCAGTTGATATTTGGCACACAAATCAAGCTTTGCAGATTCTAAAATTTTAAGACAAAGGTTCTTTTTTTAAATGTTTATATAAGGTTTTTACTTATTTTCTGTTGTAGAATCGCCCCGTAAAGTTTGTCGGTTGAGTTACTGGACACCCTGTATGTATGTAGGTAATTTGATTGAAATTGATAAAAACGTTGATGTCTATTAGTGCCTAAACGGTGAGGTTTATCAACTTAAATAAGGAGTAACTTATTTTTTAAGTTTTTGATTGTCTATAAAATGGCGCCCCCAGCTTCGCGATATCTGTCAAAATAAAAAAGTTATGATGTAAATAAATTTTAAGTTTTAGGTAAAGTGCCATCTGGCGGTATTTAAAAAAGTATATTTGTCTTAAAATTTTAGAATCTGCAAAGCTCGATTTGTGTGCCAAATCTCAACTGGATTGGTAAAAAATAATGCAATAGGGCAAAAAAACCAAAATCAAAATTGAACTTTTGACGGCTTGTAACTCAAAAACGAATGACATTTTGAAAAAAATTATATGAAGCTCTACTTTTATTTTGTCAAGTAGAATCACCACTTTAAGTTTTGTGATCGATTTTTGAATCACCCTGTATTACGATATCTATCCCAATATATTCACATTCCGACATTTTGGTATTCGAATACTGTGTATCCCGGTACTTGAATACTTAAAACCTGTATTTGAATAACATCATTCAAAAACGGTATTCAGAATACATCATCCCAAATACCGACCAAAAAAGTATTCAAATACCAGCCCAATGTATTCTGAATACGATTCAGAATACCGAGTATTCGAATACTACCCAACTCTGTTTCTGAGATAATAATAATATTACTATTTTACTTTTAATCATCAACATGGCCCCCTTTTTATTACTTCATAAATATTTTATACATGTTAATTCCGCTAATAATTAAAAGAAAACGAAACTGTTTTTCTTAAAGGTCAAAAATGCGTCCATTAAAAACTCATTTGTATAAAGATTTTGGATATATTTCTAACCGGTTTTCTAATAAATTTACTTTTCCTTTAAAATTTCAGGTTTGGGGTTAGTTGAGCTACAGTTGCCCAACTAACACGGTTTTAAGTATGAAATGTTTTTTTATTATTTTAGGATACGGACTTATAACAGTAAGACTACTAGAGTCTCCTCAGGATTTAAAAGAAGCTGCAACCCGAACTTTGTACAAGCAACAAAGAAAACGACCTGACCTATCTAACTTATAAATTTTCTCTGGAAATAGTTTGACCATACCCAAGAAAAGGAGCCAAATCAAACAGAAGATAGAAAAAAGCTGCAATTTTAACAGATACAGAAGGCATTACAAGAGAAGCAAAATAAAACTGCCTAAAAGTTTAAAAACGAAGATGAATTGATAGGTATTAAATTCAATAGTTGAAGCTAGGCACGTTGCTGTTTTATTAATGAGATTTGTTCTTTTGTCACTATAAGATTATAAATATAAAAAGCAAATTGTCAAAATGTATTTTTATTGTAAACGTATCTAACATTTAAGCCATGATTTGACTATACTTTCTAAGTGCTCCACTAGCCCCATACCCTTGCTCAACTTACCTCACCTATGGGGTACGTTGGGCATACTTGACTATCTACATTAAAATAGATGTAGCTCCTAAATTTGACTTATTAGAAAGAAATTACTATGGACACTATTAATAAGGGATAAATTGCTAATCCATCAGTATGCATTATAAGCCATTAAGACTTATTTGTGAGGAGCTATAACCGATCAAGTGAAAAATTGCTCAACTGAGATAATAATAATATTACTATTTTACTTTTAATCATCAACATGGCCCCCTTTTTATTACTTCATAAATATTTTATACATGTTAATTCCGCTAATAATTAAAAGAAAACGAAACTGTTTTTCTTAAAGGTCAAAAATGCGTCCATTAAAAACTCATTTGTAGAATATAATCGCACTGTATTGGCAGGTAGACATAGGCGTGCCGTTTTATTTTCATTCTTGCTTTACAATATTATATGCATTTTTAATTCACCTTGAATTTTACACGCTAAGATCGGTAATGAACATAATAGTTGTGTTTTAAAAGTGCTATTGAAGCAATATGTTATGCAGGTCATAGGTCATTAGAAAAAGATTTTATTGTAGAAACAAAAATTTATTTGGTTTTGATAATTAAGGTAATCTTCGTAGTCCCTGGGCCAGAAATGAAATGTACTTCATGATAATAACACTTTTAAAACCTTTTAGGGGGGGTCCTTATGAGGAGTCTACAACGAATATTCATACCGCCATATATGGAAGCGGTGCGTTAACCTAACCTGTCAATGTCAAATGTTTAGGGTGTTATTTAATTCGGACAAGTTTACTGCAATGTTTTGCATGCAATTTTTACACATTGTGCCACTTTTTCAGGTTCTCAAACCAATCTCTCAACCCGACTTTTGGAAAGCAAACGCAGGGCGATGCAAGACATCTCTTTCACAGGATCTTAATTTAATATTGGATTGGGGTGGGCGCCAAAATCTCGTTCAATTTAATGCATCCAAAACACAATCATGCTTCTTGGTCGTGCAAAAATCATCAAACACTCATCCTTTGCTTATGAGTGGCCAGGTTTTGCAGAGCGGGGGACACATTTAACCTTGTGGGGGGGTCACATTTGAGGAATAACCTTAACTGGCATAAACACACATTGTATCTATAGCCACCGCGGCTTCAAAAAAGCTTGGATTTCTTTTCCGAGACAAAAGTATTTTTCTCCCTTCCAATTTATACACTTTGTATGTGTCCCAAATTCGACCCTCTCTGGAATATTGTTCTCATGTCTGGGGAATGGCATCCCCTACAACCCTCAGCATTCTTGATGCCATTCAAAGAAGGGCTGTTCGTCTTATTAATGATCCTTTACTTACTCAAAGACTTCCTTCTCTTGCCCATCGTCAAGCTGTGGGAGATCTATCGCTCTTCTATAGATACTTTTACGGCTTCTGCTCCGACGAATTATCCAGTATCGTCCCTCCTCTTGCAGTTCCCAACAGAGAAACTCGTGGTGCCGCGCGTATGCATCCCTATAAGGTCCAATTGGACAGGCCCCGAACTTCCTATTTCGTTCGTTCTTTTATCCCTAGAGTTTCTAGACTGTGGAACCTGCTGCCAGCGGAGGTTTTTTTAAAAATAAAGGTCATCTTGTGACATTTTTTATAAAGACAATAAATATAAAAAGAAGAGTCCTTTGTATCTAAAATAGGAAAGTTATTGATACTTTTATTTTACCAAAAGTATTGTAATAATGCGAGAAAAGACAATTACTGCTTCTTTTATATCGTTAAAAAAATAAGATGTGTCCCCAGTAATAACCTTCAAAAACACTCTGACTTATTCACAAAGAAGAACACTTGAAAAAGAGGAAATTTAAAGAAGCTGCTGTTATTTTAAACAACAAGAACGTATTAAGCAAGGCTAGTATCGACATACCAAATATCTAGAAGCCGTTGCTGAACCGTGAAAAAACGGTCATGTTTCGATAAACAACTGATAGTATAGTTTTTCGCCCAAATAAGCTCCGTCGGCATAACTCCTTAAAAAGTCGATTGCCTGCAATAAAACGATAAACGGTAGTCGAGAGAGCACGGTCGTATTATATCTTCACAATACGACCGTGCCCTCCCGACTACCGTGTATCATTTTATTGCAGGCAATCGTCTTTTTAGGGGTTATTTTTATTAGTAGATCATGCCGACTGAGCTTATTTGGGCGAAAAAACTATATACTGGTAAAGCAAATAGGTATTAGGATATCGGCGAGTAAGGCGACAACAAAGAACGACCTATCTTCATTCAATGCGAAATATTTACATGCGGACATTCACGTTAGACTGTTTTATTTCCTCACATTGCCTATGAACGACTTCATTTGGCTGATTCTGTATAAGTCGTAGTTTCGTAATAGTAGTTTTGGTAATCACTTGAAAACGGTTGGATATAGATACCATCCGAAACGTAGTGTGCAAGAAAGTAGTATCATTGAAAACAGTTTTTATCCGGTAAACAGATGGATGGAGGCCGCTTCCTATAGGTATATTAGACTATTAGTTTTAAATGTAGTATTTTTTAGGTATTATTAGATAGTAGAGACAAAAAGCAACATCATAAATATGCACACTTATACCTTCCGTATATGCAACGAGAGACAATACGTCAGCGCTCAAAAAACGTTAAAAGCACGGCTTAAAAGCATACTTTAACGTAATTTAAAATTCTTTACGCAACCATCCTAACATAACAAGTGTTAAACAGACGCCTAACAGTTTTTTCCAACGTTTTTTCGTGATTTCAAATCCAATGTTTTTAACTTTTAGCTTTTAAGTCAATTGTCAATCAATCAATTAAATTTTATGGTCATAAATCTAATTTTGACGTACTAAAGTCGGGATACGTTACCGATCGCGATACGAATACGTGTGCGTTCTTGATAGGGTTAACGTAACGTATTGGAACTAACGTATCGCTTCTGCGCAAGCGCATTACGATACGGATAAGGATACGTGATGATTTTTAAACTGTTTTTTGTCTCTGGTATCTAAAAGGAAAGCGACAGACAGCCTAATTTTTATTTTGTTCTTGTATTTTATAAATATAAAACAAATAATTTTTAAAAAATATAGAGTTTTAGTGTGGATTTTTTCTTTTAATAATTACCTTGTTATTTTTCGTACTGAAAAAACATATTTTTTTTAGAAACACAAAACATGTAAGATTTAATGAGCACGCCTATGGGAAAATCCTAAAATAAAGCGTTACAATCAGACGATGTGCTAGACAACTATCATTAATGAATTGATTTGGCCTAGACTTTCAAGCGGGCTTACTAATAGATACTACGAGGATTTTTCTATTGTTGTTACCTATTGCTATTTATATAACTGTTTCTTTTAATTTTGTTTTCTTGCAAATTGCAGCGATTTTTTTCTGTTTGATTTATGGGTGTCATGGGTTTTGAAGATAAAAACAAAAATCTATGTTTTTTTTCTGATGTAATAAATGAATTAATTGTTTAATCTGCTTGACATAATAAAAATTAACTATTCTTTTTTGTAAATTTTCTTACAAAGTTTAAAAATCCTGCCATTTGATTTTATTTGTTATGACTCTTCGGAATAATGTTTCCACTATAAATAACCCACATTTAGATCCGCAATTCAATTGTTTCTTTTTTAAGCCTAAAAGATAGTTCCTACATTGAAAAAGTATCAATCTTTAATATAGGACATTTTTTTTATCCTTTTGGGTTAAAGTTAAAAGTGGGTGGCAAAATATAAATGTAAATTCCACACCACTGTTTTTTGACCAATCAGATGTGTAGTTGTGTTTTGGTTGCATTACCATGACAACACAAGTGTTTATCGGAAATTATATTCTCCTGCCTGTAGGTACCCTGGAGCGAATTATAGTGGACATTTTTTGACATAATCATTGAATTTGTTTTAACGTCAGGTCTGTCATTCACATACATGATTAAAGAAAATGTTATTTTGTACCAGTTGTAGTATTTCAGACATAACATAAATATAAAATAATGTAAGGTTTTAAGACCCTAAATGACAATTTTATACAACTACAGTTAGTAAAATAATATCATAAGACTGAAGTACTAGACATAAGTGAAGAGCAAACGAAAGCAAGGTATGGGTCTAAAAAAATTAAAATAAACTATTTTTACCAACTGTAGTAATATAAGGTATATATAATATAAAAGAATAAACAATGATAAGCTCTAAACATTTCATATATTTGCAACTACAATTGGTAAAATGGAAAATATTTATTTTATAGTAAAATTTTAAAGCTCGTGTCAAAGTTACAAATATTAATTTAAAAGAATATTATTTAACACTAAACTTGGTGTGAAATTTTCTTACCGAATAACACACGTGCTTAAATTATTCCGGGACATTTTTTCTCGGCCACGAATATTTTAAGAAAATTCAAAATTTAGAATATTCATAGCCTTGTAAAAATTTCCGGAAATAAATTTAGCACTAGTGGTATTACAAATGAAAACCCTTTACATACAAATTGGCGCTAAACTTTAAACGCTTGTAACTCTAGAACGACTGGTTCGATTTTCAAAAATTAAACGGCGATAAATAGAGAATCGAAAGACCTATAAAACAAGGTGCTACATGATCCGTCTTTCAATTTGAAAAAATTGATCGAAGTCTTTACTCTAAATACTTATGTTTATTAGCATAACGCAGAAGAAAATATATCTAGCTTTTGTTTATTATTTTTTTGACATCCCACGAATGCATATGCCTAAATATCAGAGTACCGTGGATGTCGGGTTATTAGATGTTTAATCCATCGTTTCCCCTGTTCCGTCAACGTTGTCCAAGCACTGAAACATGCACTTATGCATTTCACAGCACCTTTTAGACAACGCAGTAGTGTCACCACCGTCGTTCTTTTTAAATAACTACTACCTAAATATGTCTCCCCGCTGGGAATCGAACGGGCGACCTCTGGCTTCGAAGATCAAAGCTCTGTCCATTGCGCCACGGGGGAGACAAGCTTGTTACATAATGGCATTATTAGCTACTCTTAAACTTTGCACCACTTGAAAAACCGACCCCGCTGGTCACTATACAATGTAAGTCTTATTTTACCAGGCCATACTGTATATAATTCTGCGAAAATTTGTATTTCTCGTTTTAAATTATGAGTACTAAACGTATGGTTTAAAAACTGGTACCGACTGTATTAGGAAAAAGTGACATGACCCACTTAAGGAATATATTTTAAAACTTGTTGAACCACCTAGAACTAATTAAGTTTTGTTTCTATGCGAAAAATTACACCGACAAAAGATGGCAGTTTTATTGAAGGCGTGGTCATAATCGTGCAAAAAAATTGCGAAAGTTTAATTTAAAAGCAAAATTAAAGATTGTGTTTCAGTAGTACCGCGCTTGGCAACACATTTATTTTAAATTTCACCAACAACTTAATTATACAGGGTGTTTTAAATATTAAGCACAAAACTTTAGGGGGTGATTCTACATAATAAAATTATGGTAAAGTTTTTTTTTTCTGTTTTTAAAATTCCGTTGATTTTTGAGTTACAACCCTTTAAAGTTTATAGTAGGGGAGCCCATGATCCTAAATGGGGATTTATCATTGTGGATACGAAGAAAAAATGTTATATAATGTATACCTTTTCATCGGTGAGGCAAGCGACCATCAATTTTTAAAAATATCATAAAAATACTGTGGTTTTTCGGCTTGTAAAAATCGTCAGATTTTATATTTTTCGAAGTCCTTGAGATATTGCTTTATAAGTAAAAAAAATAGCCAGCTTTGTAGTGCTGCTCTTTCCTTACGTCACTTTCAAATTGTCAGATTAGTGGAATATACACTTTATGGCAAGTAATTAACTTACCACATCTTAAAATAAAGTAATTATGAATTATTTATTATAGAATAATAAATACAATTTGTGACAAAAACTTAGATAGATAAGGTCACAACTCCTAAACATACAATAGCTTCAAGGCCCTCCAGTCAAAATTATTTTATAATAATCTAATCATAAGTTCTTAACGAGGCTGCTAGACGTGAGCTGATCTCTTGGACGCGCCCCAAAAATGTGAAAAAATGTCCTATAAAAACTACTGATTATCTGACTAAAAATGTAAAAAAAATGACGACCTGACTGGTTATGATACCCAAAGGTGTACATTTCTTAATAAATTACTAAAAAAATAATTTCGACCGAAACCCCTTGAACCTATGTCTAGGAGTTGCAACCTATGGAGCTTTTTTCCCAAATTTTATTATTATTTTTTTATATTAAAGAATTTAATATTAATGTATTTCTTTATAAGTTATCTTGATTTTTATTATATTATTACAAAGACAGAATAATAGCCCTTCGTATTATATATAAATGTTAAAGTTTTAATAAAATATTTATTAAATATCTGCATTCTGAAGAAAAGCCAAATAATATTAAACAAAATATTTATTTTTCTAGAAAACAAACAAACTATAAAAACTTATTATATGGCTAAAAATTTGCATTTAGTATTTTTATTTTTTATACCTGCTAATGAAACTTAAAGGTGTATCTTCTACCAGTCAATTAATTTTACAAAAGTAATGTCACAGTTAGGTCATTAGTCATTTTTAATAAAAAGTTTTTCACATTTTTAGTCAGATCGTTAGTAGTTTTTAATGGAAAGTTTTCCATATTTTTAAGCGCAAGGGATCAGTTCACGTCTGTCAGCCTTGTTAAGGACTTATTTTATGAGAAGATTATTATAAAATAATTTAGACCGGAAGCCCTTGAAGCTATGTTTAGGGTTTGAAACCTTATTTTTTAAGTTTTTTGTCCAAATTTAATGTTCATTATAATAAATTATTTCTTTTAAATTTATTCCTTTAAAAGTCATCTTGATTTTTATTATTATATTGCAAGGGCAGAATAGCCCTTCATAATATATAAAAGGTAAAGTTTTTTAAAAATATTTAGTAAATATCTTCGTTCTGGAGAAAACCCAAATAAGATTTTGTTTCATTTCCAGAAAGCAAATAAAATATGAAAAAACTAGAGGGCTTTTTTACCTGCATTAAAAATCGTTTTTTTGTCATACTTTTTGAGTTTAAATAGATACTTTATTTTTTATCAAATTTTTAAAAAAATTAATGCAAAGCAGTTGGAAAAATGGTTCTTTATTTAAATCGAAAAATCTAACCGTTGGACGTAAATCGTCTTTAAAATTACGCAGTTAATTTTTTTTTCCATTGATTATTAGATAGTTAATAAGTTTCAAACGTTAGTAATCAAAAATTTAGTTTTGTAAAGATATTGCAAGAAAAAGTAGCAGGGGTACACCTTATTAAAATTTTTTTGCAAGGTCATATTGCTTTTACCAGAAGAAAAGAAGCTAGAAATTTAGGACTTTCCTACTGCTGAGATATTTAGACATGCATAAAATCTGGTAAAATCCAAAAACAAGGGTTTTGTGTGCATGAGCGTAGCTAGGATTTTGTTTAGGAAGGGGGGCAGGCAACTGGAAAACTGATTATATACAGGGTGTTTTTCAAAAGTGGTTCTCCGTTATGATTTTTTTAAGCAAAATTTGATACTTATGTAAATGTTTAACACACATGTGCATTGGTAACCCGAAAATGACCTGCTATTTTTGTAATTTTATCATGAAGTATTTTTTTAACGCTTGTATTCTAAAAACATGTTTTTTCACTAAACTGTAAACAATATGCTTTAGGGATTTTTTTACGGTAACCTTAATTTTCCCTAGAAACCACAACCAATAAAAAAAAATTAAACACTTTTGATGACTTCTTTATGCTTTTTAATTAGGTAGTTTCAAAAATTTGTTTTTTGATTCCTGTTATTTTTCAAAGTAATATTTTTGCGATTATGAACCACCTTATATATCCTACGGCGATTAGCTTTAAGCATTTCAGATAAGGCCAAATTTTTTATGAAAAATAATAATATAAAACATACAGATATAGTTTAGTCTATTCGTATACCCACTGTATATTTATTATACGGGGAGTTTCCTAATTGCGTTAAAAAAGCGCATATTTTCATAACTTATTCTATAGAAAAATACTTTTAAAAACATAGGTCCGAAAATGCATTGTTTCCAAGATACAGGGTGGGAAACTTTTATTAATATATTAATTAGATACTTATACGTGAATTTTTATTAACTTTCACAGTGTTATTTATAGCCGTAAGGAGCTTGTGTAGCCATAATTTAATTAAATTTATTAAGTTTACTGTAGTCTCTAGTGAGACCTAGTCAGGCGCACAAAATTTAGAAAAAAATATTGTTTATAATATTTACTTGAAATTGTGTAACAACACCAACAAATGCAGAACTAAATATTTTTTTCTCTTCAACACTACGAAAGAAACAAAAGAAAATAAAGAAAGAAAAAAGCTTTATGATTATAAGGCTAAGGGCTGAAGGACCTAGGGTCGATGGCCCATTAGGGAGCATATATATATATATATATATATATATATATATATATATATATATATATATATGTATATATATATATATATATATATATATATATATATATATATATATATATATATATATATATATATATATATATATATATATATATATATATATATATATATATATATATATATATATATATATATATATATATATATATATATATATATATGTATATATATATATATATATATATATACATATATATGTATTGGTATTATGGTTGCCTAATAAATTACAATAAATAATAATATATAAGGCTAGCTTTAAATAAAAATAAAAATACACGAATATTAATGCCATAAAATTTTGTCAGAAATATTCGGCTGGCTATATTAAAGCCCCTTTAAAACAACTAAACTGTATCTTGAATCAATATAATCTTTTATTTTTCTTTTTCCGCAATTAGGAAATTGGCTATGGGGAGGGGGCAGCTGCCCCCTACTGATACTGACTACGCTTCTCCACGTTTGTGTGCCTCAAGTATAGATTACCCACATTTAGATACTCAGTAATAAGTAGCATTTTTGGCATCTTTAATGTCTTGCGTCAAATCAAATCGGCGTTTGGGAGCATGCGTATTTAAAAGGTATGGCCTAATACTGGCTCACCGTTCTCACCGTGCTCCGAACGAAAAAGTCTATTCTATTCTATTTTTTTTTCTTGGTTTTGGTCCCTTCAGGTCCAATCCACCACTCTCCCCTTTCGGACTATACTTTCCAGGGCTTCGTCGGCGGAAAATCTTAATAATCGAGCTCGTAGCTCCCAGAAATTCCAAAAAGAAAACAAAAATAATTCTACAATCGATGTAATGCATAAATTGTCGACTGTCTAACCAAGACCTGCTACTGGTGTTACGTATAACCTTCACTTTCACTACTGCCAATTCCTATGGCACGCCCATCTATTTCCCGCCATTTGAGAAATACCTCATGTTCACCACCGAAACAGGATACCATCCGCTTATAGAAATCTTAGCTCACAGCGCTTAGATCCAGAAAAAAGATGCCGTCAATTTAGCGTGAATCTTTCCTTGATCTCCGAAGGTAAAAACGTCCGTACGGCACCTCTAACCGCCACCCCGGGAAGAACTTTGTAGTCCTCTACGCACGTCCGCACTGTCCGGAGGTCAAACAAAGAGTTCGAACGAAAAAGTCAAAGAGCGTTAATTGTGCCCGTTAGACCGTTTGGCGCACGCGCTTCTACCTTCGGTGACGACGGATAATGACTGGTTTTTAAAGATCACAAACCCATTTTTTCGCACATTTAACGTAAATCTATTACAAAGAAGTAAAGTTTGTAACTTGGTTTGTTTGTTTGTTTGTTTGTATTCTGGAGTGCTACAGGCTATATTTTACTATGATCGAACAAAAATTTTACAGAAAAATATAATCAACGCCCAACGAAGTGGGCACTGATCGGCTAGTAGGTAATATTTTTACACTGCCAGAAGAATTTTTATTTAAAAATCTAAAAAGTAAAGAAGTCTTTTGTTTTGCATTTAGAGATCTCTACTTATAATTGAATTTTGATTTTGTATTTTTATTTTCAGCATTTACTTTTTTGAAGATTTTTTTTTTTTTTATTTTTAATGATATTTGCTGAGAGCTCAGCTAGCCTTGGCCATTGTACGCAGATCCCATTTATAGGGGATATCCTTTAGAGTGTCGGTACTTTGTCCAGGTCGGTGCTATGTGCCAACTGTAGCATTCGTCCTAGGTCCAGTCCCGCAAGGTTTAGTGATTCGGATTCAATTTTGTAGGTTCCAAATATGTCCTCTCGTGGACCCTCTAGACCCCTACATTCCATAATCACGTGAAAAGGGGTTTCATCCCCATTTCTGCACCACCTGCAGATGTAATCTGCTACCAGACCCAATCTGGCTAGGTGCTTTTTAGTATACCAGTGTCCAGATACCAGGCCTGTAATAGTCCTCAGCTGAGTTCTACTCATGCCCAGTAATCTGGATGCAAGGTCCTGAGAGGGACCCTTAAGCATTACCCTGGTATGCATTATCTTTGTCTCCGATGACCACAGTTCCTCAAACTTTCTTTTGGTCCAATCCTTGGCCCAGCGCTTGAGGACCCCACCGGACATGCCCATTGAGGATTACTTTAAAAAGATTTGGGACTTCGAGTAGTGCGGTTCATGTTTACGTAGAGGTCTACATAGACCTCCCGGGTAGGCGATTGAAGGCATCGTACGAGCGTGGCTGTACCCTTGGGGATCGAGAAAAGATTCACGCTAAATTGGGGCTTCTTTCTTCTGGGGCTAAGCGCTGTGAGTGAAGATTCCTAAAGCCTGAAGTTTTTACGTTTTGGTGTTGAACACATGGTGTCCTCGTATGGTCGAGGAGGTGCGCACGCCTGCGGAAATACGTCAGGAATGAAAGTGACGGTTATGCGCGATACCAGTAGCAGCCGCTGGCTAGATAGTCGCAATTTATGCATTGCATCGAAGAAAGTACAATAAGTATTAACAATTAAAAAGTGAAAAGCTCGGGAGCCACCAGGGGCACAGGCCCGACTTACTGGAGACTCCTACCCAGAATACAACCCCCTCTCACAGAGGGACGTACTGGCAATTGGACCTTCGGGGACCTAAGCCACAAACAAAGAAGTCAAGCAACATTTGTGAAACATATAACGTAACGCATCGTTATTATTAAAAGTTAAAAAACATAGTAACTGGTAAAATTAGAAGTGATCTGTATTTAACAGGTGATAAAAGTTCAATATTTTTACTAATCTTATTTGTTTACGAATGAATGCTGATTGTTTTTAAAGAGAAAGTACAAGTGTTACTAATTATTTGTATTGTTTTACCTAAAATAGTATCAGTGGTCTTGAACTCGGGATAAAATTAATATTTTGGTCAATACTGAATGCATGCAAGAGATAAAAAGTACTATTTAAATAATAATTATTTTACAATATTTTATTGAGACGTAATAATATAATTTATGCTTGTATTGTTTTTGAATAAATCTTATTTTTTCTGCATTAAAATATTAATTCCTTCATTCTTATTTTTTTTAAATGTCAAACATTTTAGGAATAAAACAAAACCATGCGTCGAACGAAAAAAATCAAAAGAAATAGCCCCCATTTCTGAGTAATTTTTCTTAAATTTGACAGCTGACCAATTACAATTATCTTTAAATTATTTAGTTCAAATGCCGCTCGGACGCCACTGGAAGAAATGTAAAAAGTGCTGTGTATCAGAAAATTCGTCTTTATGCATACTATACTCTGTTCACTTAATAGCAGATAACCTGGGGGAAGCAAGAGAGATGTTAAGCGAACTTGAAGAAGCATCGAGGAGAGGAGGCCTAAAAATGAACATCGCTAAAACTAAACTTATGACTAACCTGGTTATTAGTGAAAATATAACGTTTAATAGGCTAAAATATCGAGCAGGTGCATTCATATCAAGTACCTAGGTCATAAAATTCGTCTGGGGAGAGATAACCAAACGTGCGAAATAACCAGAAGAATTGGTTTAGCCTGGGCAGCCTTTGGAAGGCTGGGTCACATTTTAAAAGCTAATATCCCGATTTGTCTTAAAAGAAAAGTTTTCGACCGGTGTGTCTTGCCTGTGTTAACATATGGAGCCGAAACACTAACTCTAACCAAAAGCACAGTAAATAAAATTTGAATCGCTCAAAGAGCTATGGAGCGAGCTATGCTGGGCTTAACTTTAAGAGACAGGATTCAAAATGTGGAAATAAGAAGAAGAACCAGAGTAACAGATGCCATTGAAAGAATCACTAACCTAAAGTGGAATTGGGCGGGTCACATAGCGAGAACAAACGACAATAGGTGGACAAAAAGAGTATTAGAGTGGAGACCAAGAAATGATGTCTTTCGCAATAGAGGAAGACAACCCACACGATGGTCCGATGATTTAAAACGCATTCAGGGGAATTGGATGAACGTTGCACAGAACAGAGAAAAGTGGAAGTTATTACGGGAGGCTTACGTTCAGCATATGGATGGTGGAGGGGAGGATAACTATCTTTTATGGCGGAAAAGTTGAAAAAGTGGCCATCGGAATGTAGCAAATTGGGATGGCGCCACAGTAGCCAGTGGAGGGATTTGGGTATTTCTTTCCTTTTTAATTTTGTATCTATCTGTCCTTTTTCATTTTGTATCTCACTCTAATAATTCATGCTCATTGGTTAAAAAATCTCCTCTGGCTACGGTGGCGCCACCTTAAGTTGCTCCTTTCGACGGACACTTTCCCCTCCACCATCCATAGTCCAGCAGTGGACAAATGTGTAGCTGTTTGATGATGATGACTCCGTTGAGAAAAACACCTGAACAAAAAATGTTTTCCATTTGTTTAAAAAGTCAGTAACCCTAGTAACCAAAATAAAAAATGTATTTTATTGGTTTAAAACAACAGTATTTGGAGTAACTTACTAGGTATTCATTATCAATTTATAGTGGACCAAGAATAGATGTGTCATAAGTTTTATTAAAATATTTAGGGTGGTATCACATTATAAAAAAAGGATTTTTAAAAATTTTCCCTCCTATTTCTTAAAAGTAAAGATATTTAGGACATATGTAAGTTCAGTACATCGTATTATATATATTATTAAAATTAAGCAGGGTGTCCAGGTACCGATAAACTTTAAAGGCTGAATCTACAATAAAAGATAAGAAAAAACTCTTTTCAAATATAATATACTAAACGTCTTAGTTTTTAAACTAGGGGAATTAAAAATTTTATAAAATGAATCCTTTTTTTATAATAAATTGTATACCAATTAAGATATTTATAAAAATTTTGGGATACGTCTTCTACACATTAAGAACATTTTTTTATACACAAGATTTTTTTTTACCAGTGTCGTCCGTGAGAGGTTAAGGGTAAATATTTAAAAAAAATGGTACGCCACTGCACTTTTCGCGTAAATATAGACTAATCTTTTTTGGCATGGTCATCTTTTTTACTCTACAGAAATAAATGTTATATTTTTAATAAATTTTTTAGTGGCCGTTATACCTGTTAATTTAAATAGGTACTTAGTAGGTACTTTTATTCCTGGGCCAGTACTGAAATGAACTTCATAATACGAACACTTTTAAAACCTTTTGGGGGGTTTCTTTTGCCAAGTCTACAACGAATATTCATACCGCCATATATGGAAGCGGCGTTTTAACCCAGCCTGTCAATGTCAAATGTTTCTGGTGTCAGACTGGGCAAACGCGTCCCTTTTGGCGGACAAGTTTACCACAAAGTTTTATACAGGGTGCGTTTTTTAAAACTTGAATGGCTATATTTTCTTAACCACGGCAAATATCATTAAAATAAAATACCACCGCTTCTATAAAACTCGGGGGATATAAATGACGTATTTTTCGAAATATCTCTATCAACACCTTAGGCTGCACCCCGATTCAGTTTAAAATATTTAATGGCAACGTCCCTTATGTAGCAACAATCTGGAATCTTTTTAAATACCTATGTATAATAAAAATTAAAAGACGACCAAAAAAGGTCTTTTTCTCTTA
This sequence comes from Listronotus bonariensis, assembly GCA_014170235.1. Lineage (NCBI taxonomy): Eukaryota > Metazoa > Arthropoda > Insecta > Coleoptera > Curculionidae > Listronotus > Listronotus bonariensis. The sequence continues at coordinate 31,469 of JACEGR010000935.1, read as the reverse complement.
CAATCGCCACTTTCTTATACATTCCATGTTTCAATTTTCCGCCCCTTGAAGGTGTCATCCGTGGCAGACACCACCGTTTGCCCCCCACCCCTCCTAGATCCGGGACTGCTCTTAATACTTTTTTTTCTTAAATTCGGCAACAATAATTGACAATATAGCGTATTAGACGTTTTTGATGTAACTGTATTTTTAAAATTTATTTAAATACGGTACTGACTCAACGTCCTTTAAACGGAAAAGCGGCGATAAATTCACACGATTTTGCCCGATACTTCGTTTAGCGCCAGGCGCGTTTCCATTCGATTTGCTTGCGCACAAACTCATTTTTTCGCCTATGAATTGTAACTTTTGTTTCGCGCAAGTAACAAGCATTGGCTATCCATCGAGATCAGTGGATTGAAAGTTTTAAAACCACACCCTGTATAAAAATTTTAATCGTGGTGCCAAAAATGGCAAACAAATGTCATAGTGCTACAGAACAGTTTAAAAAGTATCTGGCAAAGGCGGCAATAACTGTCTAAAACCCGTCGAATTCAATGGGGTCCAATCTAATAATGATTATAGTAATTATATAAAAAACTTAGAAAAAATGGTACAACACGCGCCCAGCATCCGATAAAAGAAATGATTTATTAGATCCGAGAAGTAAATAAACGCTTATCAAGTCATAATACAACATAGTATATAATTAATGCATAAAACTCTAGTTATTAGACACTATTTTACAATTAACAATATCTTTACGACTGAATTTATGTCTTTATTTAATTATTATTTCAATAAATAATAATATTTCTGCGGCATCTGACAACCAAAAAGTGTGTTATGGAATTGAAAATCCAGAATTGTATTTGTGCTTGTTTAAATACCATCGAAATACATGGCGTTTCAGAAATAAAAGTTCTTCGTTAAGGGTGCGAATCTTTAGGTATAGATGGGTCCACATTTATTTCATTCTAAAAGCAATAGTCTCCCCGTGGCCTAGTGGACAGATCTTTGATCTTCGAAGCCAGAGGTCGGCGGTTCGATTCCCAGCGGGGAGACATATTTAGGTAGTAGTTATTTAAAAATAACGACCGTGGTGGCACTACCGCGTTGTCTAAAAAGGTGCTGTGAAATGCAACTGCATGTTTCAGTGCTTGGACAACGTTGACGGAACAGGGGGAACGATGGGTTAAACATCTAATAACCCGACACCCACGGTACTCTGGTATTTAGGCATAGACCTTCGTGGGATGTCAAAAGGATAAAAAAAAAATACCGCCAAGTACACAAAAAATGATAAAGTAAACAAACCTTTTCGAAGGCACATAGCGCTGATAGAGCCTGATTGCATATTTTTTAGATAAATAGAAAAAAACACTGCTAAAACACGTGTCACGTACTTAAAAACATCCTCTTATTTCGCCTCTGTGCTGCCATAAAATCGGTGGCACGTGGCGTGGAACTAGAAACTCGTCGTGATGAAAATTTTTTGCTGCAATAAATCACTGTTCACAAAAGGGTTTATTTACTTTATCATTTTTTGTGTATTTTGCGGTATTACTTTCAGAATTAATTAAATGTGAACCCATCTGTAATTTTAAGAAAAATAGTTTTAATAAACCCTCTTAGGACATATGAATCTGGATATAATGGTGGGTAGGTAAAATGGAAATTATATCTACCATTTTTCAAATTTAAGTGGCCATATTTCGAGAACTGTTAAATATAGATACATCTAATGTAGTATTTTTGTAAAGCTTTTAAGACCTTAATAGTGCCATAATATACAGGGTGTTCCAATAAAAAAATCCTTATTTTTATTGAGTTTCTGATTCTCATTTGTTTCATTATTTACGCTGAAAAGATAATAATCATAATAATAAATAATAGTTTAAAAAAACTAAAAAAACATGCTTTTATATGCAACCGAACTAAAAATTAGAAAATAATTTTTCATTACAAAGAGTTTGTCACGTCAGAATAAAAGCGTGAGGTGCATTTTACTATTTTTTCATAACTTTTCCCTCATAGATATTTGCAAATAGAATAATTATAACATTTAATATATTAAGCACCCCACGCTTTTATTCTGAAGTGACAAACTCTTTGTAATGAAAAATTATTTTCTAATTTTTAGTTCGGTTGCATATAAAAGCGTGTTTTTTAAACTATTATTTATTTTTCATTTTTTAGTTCGATATATCAATTAGTTTTTAAAAATAAATGCTCCAGTTTATTCACTAAAAAATTCCTTCGCCATTTTGTCAAGAGTAGTATTAGGACACAGAGGATCTGTAAAGGAATTTATTTATCCTGGCGGTCCTAATAAGGATAACGGGATACTGTTTTTAAATTATTGCATTGTCATCGGTCCTTGATACGTGTGCAAAGTTTCAAAGAAATTGAATCGCTGGGAGTTGATAAAAATTAGGCTCAAAGATTCCGTTACATAGATAGATAGATACAACCCAAGCTAATAAAAGCGTGTTAAAAAAGTACGAAACTTAAATATAGAACGTTTTTTTCTATGCTTCTGGGTTATAGTTAAAAGTTGGTGACAAAATATAAATGAAAACATTGTTAATTTATGTTCGATTCTAATTAAAATTAAAAATTAATTTTCAGATTTGAATGGCCATATATTTAAAACTGATTAAAATAAATATGTTATCAAACGTGAAATCTTTTTAAAGCTATCCAAAAGATTTTTTAATGACGATATAATATTTAATAGGTTATTCCATTTAAAAATATAATACTTTTTGTCGTACCCTGTATATCTTAGGAGATAATATAAGACACCCACGGTACGTTAGTATTTAGGCTTTCAGCCTTCGTGGATTGTCCGAAGATAAAAAAATCTGACTAGTGAAACAAAAACTACAAAATTAACTAAATAAGCTGATTTTTTTGTTTATTTTATACGATAGGAAATAAAAATATTTGAAGGGGTGTAAATTTATAACTTGACACCCGATACAGGGTGTTTCCTCAAATTTTGACAGCTTCTAGCGACCATATTATTCCAGATAGAAAAAAACATGATAAAAATTGTTATCATCCAGACCGTCCGAATTTGCTACTTAAAGAGACAATTGAGCATCACCGGTGAACTTTTTGATTTATTGTATACTTTTTTTTAATGAAACACCCTATATATTATGTGTTTATTGGATAGCGCCTAAAATTCTCTTTTTAAAAATATATATGTTGCATATAATTCATTTATTTATTGCTGAAATATTCGCTATTAAAAAATCAAAATATCACAGTAACCATTGGAAAACAAAGTTATCAAAAATGACATTTCCGGTGGCATGAGACATAACATTTAGTTGACAATTCGTTTTTAAATTTTGATAATATTAAGTCGCAAAATGGGTTATACTGAAAAAGAAAAGAGGAAAATAATTAAATAATAATGGCGGGCATATAGAAAGTACATATGTAAAACTTAATATTGTGGTTGTTAAATCAATTTTTTTATTGTGTTTGGTATTAAATTTGTTGATTATTTCAATGGTTACTGTGATTTATTTCATATAGTAAATTAGTAATATTTTGATTTTTTAATAGCGAATATATATATATATATATATATATATATATATATATATATATATATATATATATATATCATTAAAAAAAGTAAACAATAAGTCAAAAAGTTGACCGGTGATGCTTAAATGTTTCTTTAAGTAGCAAATTCGGACGGTCTGGATGATACCCTACAATTTTAATCAATTTTTTTTCTATCTGGAATAATAAGGTCGCTAGAAGCTGTCAAAATTTTAGGAAACACCCTGTACATACAAATATATTTGTCGTTAACAAAATTTATTATGAATACATATTTGTTTTTTATTCTTTGAAAACAACATTTTAGAATTGTTAAAATATATGAAACTTACAGTAAATATGGCAAAAGTGTAGTATCTAATTATTGATAAGTTACTATCGAAGACCTTTTTTAAAAAATATTTTTATTTTTATCGAAACCTTATTAAAAATAATAAAACAAGTATTACAGTGCACGACATTATTTTGCAAAAGATAACTATTAACATATTTTTGTACAACTTGTTCTTTCAAAAATATCAAAGCATGTTCTATATCTGCATTTGTTACTTCGTGAACCATATTAATTTAAAAAGCTAAAACTAGTAATTAGCATAATTTGTTCTAATGAAAATATAAACCAGATAAAGAATTCTTAAAAATATTTTAGTTTAAAATAATTATCCCGGTGATTTGATTAATGGTTGCATTCATTAATAATTTAAATAGGTTATTATTTTCAGGACAAAATGACAAAATACAGTGAGTCAACAGATGGACTTAACTATACCTGCAAAGAAAATTATTTTTAATATTTTAAAGAGAAGTTATTTTTTATAACAAAATTTTGCTTCGTCTGAAAACCTAAAAACTATAATAAAAGTTGCCCTATAATATACAGGGCGCCTGAAAATTCCAAAATAATATTTTGCAAAATTAAAAAATATATTATTGAAAGTGCTTTTTAAAAAGCATGAAAGAGTAATTATAAAAAAAATACATTTTATTCCTGCTTATTATTACTTCAAAAAAATATGTGTAAAGTAAAAAAATGATAAATTAATTAATTTTATTTTTTATGCCTAAAATATCAATTAAAGTAAAAATGTATGTAAGTAGTAACACAAAAAGTAATAATTTATTCAACACAAAGGTAAAAGTTTTATTACTTTTTCAAGCTATTTATAAAAGTAGTTAAAAAATATTCACAACCTTTTTTTTCTATTTCCAAAATACCATTTTGGTAATTTTAAATTTTTCTATATATATATATATATATATATATATATATATGGTAATTCATTTTAACGCTTTTATTCTATTTTTCTTTTAGTTAATTAAAAATATATATATTTTATTTTGTACCATTAATTTGCTCAAAAAAATCATAACCAAAAGGAAAATTATTATACACTCTGGATTACTTTTTTACGCTTTTTAATTACCTAGTCTCAAACATATGTTTTATATTTTTTTTAAATTTTTCAAAGTTATATTTTTGCAATTTTGATCCACCCTGAATATCCTACGACAAATTTTATTATAGCTTTTAGCATTTCAGAGGAAGCGCAAAAATGTTTATATAAAATATCTTATTTTCGAAATAAGTATTAAAAATTAAAATATTTACAGGTATAATTAGGTCCACCCCAGTACACAGTGTATTAATTACAAATTTATTTTACATACAGTTTTTGCTAAAAATCCTAACCAGAAGTAACCAAAAAAGTAATAAATTTAAACTGGCAAAATCAACACCATATAAATTTTTAGCACCCCTTATGTTTTATAATTTTTTAATAACAATATTGTAACAACAACAAGAACTTAATTAAACAACGTTAATATTTAACCTAACCAATTTAATTAAAATGGGAGTTTTTTAAATTTTAAACTTTTTAGTTAAACACTTCGTGCCTTATTTTTTTCGAAATCAATGTTCATTACTTTTTGTTTTAAAATTACTTTAAAAATTATTTGTTAAAGTTATAATTATTTAACGCCCTGTATACCTTAAAATTGTTATGTAAAGAAACTTTAAAAGACACAGTTTTTCAATATTCTAAAATTATCGATCTTTCCCTATTTTTGCATAGATTGTTTAATTTGATATAACAATTTTAAATTAATTTTGTAAATAGATTTTTAAAATATTTTTTTCCTTTTTTTTATTTTAATATCGTTTTATTAAATTTGTACCAAGAAAGTTGTAATGAAAAAGTAAATGATATTTTACAGAATATTATTTGCAAATATTTAGTAACCTTTTGGCGCTTTTCTTGATTTGTACATAACTTTGTTAAAACCACAACAAAATGAAAACAAATATAAAAATTTAATAATTTTATGAATTAAATCTATAAAAATAATATTAAAAATCAATAACAATTTACAAAAAAAAAACAATATATCAAAAATGGTACTTACAATTCTGCGCCCAGGTTAACACTTGCTGCGTCTTCACATGGAAGTCATCTTCCTCCTCAGTAACAGTAAACCCTGTTTTGTAGGGCTCATCCCCTGCATCCCATGCTCCTCCTCAATCTTCGCTAATAAGTGCGCTGGCACCTGAGGCAAGATTTTCCCCGTTATATTTGGGGGTTGACTTAACCCAATCCTCTTCAAAATCTCCTCTTTAATTATCTCTAAGTTCCTCATTTTTATCTCCTCCCTCCTTTTGCAGCTGCTACATCCCGTAGGAGGCGAGGAGGGAATTGAGGGTAATCCTCTGAAAGGGGAATCTTCAATTTCTTGGTAGCTTTTTTTTCGCAAGTTGGTTGTAGCTTGAGGATTTTTGAGATACTATCGTGAATGGGAGAAGAGAGAAAATGAGGAAGAATTTGAAGATTTTAAAAGTCCTGTTGGGGGTTAATGGGGTTTGGGGAAGGTTTAGTGTGGAAAGCATGGTTTTGTTGGTAATTTAGGCGTGCGAAAGTTTTTGTAATGTTTTTTGGGGGATCAAAAGTGTCTTTTTTTTGGGCTAAATTATTTTGCACTAGCGCAAAGAGTTTCAAGTCGATACTGCATTGTCACTAAATATCACAAAAAAACTCAAAAAGAGTCTTGGAAAAAATCACAAAAATCACGTCGCGTTACGAGGAAAAAATCAGTCTTAGTTCTCCCAATGTCACTTTCTTGAAATCAAAAAATTCGATATGTCAGAATTGAAGAGTGATTTCGAAAATCGCGCGGCTGGGTTAATAAGGTTGGCGTTTTGTTAACGATTTGAGAGTGTAAAAGCCAGCGTACTGAAAAATACACGCTAAAGTGACTCTATATATGTGTGTAAACGTCTCGCACGCTATTGGTCTAGAGCTACCGCGACGATATAGACGCGATCTGATAGTTTTTAAGCAGTTTTCCTCGCGCTTTCGGATTTTTGCAGGTGTAGGTGGTTTAGTACGGGGGTCGATATGTCAGGGGTTGGTAAGTGATTAAAAGTTACAGTTTAGGCCAGGAAAAAATACCTTTTTTCATTTTTTAGTGTTCTCGTAGTAAAGGCTCACTCAATTCATGTAATTTAACGCGTTTTCTTATTTTTTCATATATGGATTGTTTAGTACAGGGGTTGATGTGTTAGGAGTAAGTTAGTTCTTATAATTTGCAAATAACGCTAAAAAAATGGTATTTTTATTTGATATATTTTTTTATTTGAAGAAACAAGCGCTCCATATAAATAATTCCTCGCTCTCTTTGATTTTTGTAGGTTTAGGTGGTTTTGTACGAGAGTTAATATGTTAAGGGTTGGTTATTGTTTATAATTTGCAATTTGGGATGAGAAAAAATATCATTTTTTATTTTTTTCGGGTTTTTACTGTAAAACAAATTATATACGCAATTCTACGTAGGTTTTTTTAAATAATAAATTTAAAAAACAATGCTGAAGATTAAAATATGCACTTATTTTGAAATAAGTTAAATTTTAAACACGTATTGTGGAAACGACTATTTTTTTAAATAATAAGAATAATACATTTGTCGTTAATATTACTTAGAGTTTTCGTACAGAATTAATTATGTGGCAAATTTTCTTTAAAAAAAATAAATAAGGAAAAGCTTTTGACTTAATATTATAGAGAAAGAAAAGGACACTATAGAAAAATAAAAAAGGACGTTTAGAGTTTCTACATCTGGGCTTTCGGGAAATGCATAAAAGTATCACCTTATGATGTTTGATTGCAATTATTTGCAATAAAAAAATCAAAAAAAGGAGACGTCAAGGGAAGTGGCTAGGATTTTCAAATTATTATATCTAAAAACTAGGACATAGAACCCACACTAAATATACAACATATTCTGTTGACTTCAAGAGTAACACTTTGGTAAAGATTTTTTTAGAATTTGCAAAAATAATGTTTGGGTTAATAAAAATTTATGTTTTAAAAGTAAATCCTGTATCTGCATTTTTTTTCGGTTTAATCAAATTTAATCTTCTTATTGCAAATTTCGCAAAAATATCCGCATTTTTTGTGGCATCTGAAAGTCTGGCATAAAAAAAATGTAGGTTAAAAAAATTAAACCCGAAATAAATTGGATAGTTTTTTCAAAAAATAAATGTTTTAATAAAATTTCATCAAATTAAAGAAAAAAATACGAATTAAAAAATTTGCTTTAAAAACTTGAATTTTCTCTGGGTGGGGGGCTGTCCAAAAATAGATTTTTTTCGCAAATTCAGTAATTAAAATTTTCTTTACCAAAGTGGCCATTTAGGCCAATAGCATCTGGTATACAGGGTATTCAAAAAGGTCAGGTCATAAATAATAGGGGTGGTAGAGTGAGCCAAAATGATGTTAGTGCTTTACTAAAAAAAAAAGTTTTATTGCGCTTCGTTAAAGAGTCCTTAAGTCCTAGACGGTACAAGATATAGATTTAAATAAGGTGTACCTTTTGTGTACAAAAATGATGAAGAAATCAAACGGTCAAAGCAAAATGTCAAATTTATCACCTGTGTTAAAAATGCATCCACCAAGAGAGAAAAAATCGTCTCACCCTGTATAATCCCGAATAGCAGCTTACTGAACAGCCGCTTACCTATGAAACGAAGCATTAATATGATGTTATTTAGTTGCCCAAATACCATTGGTACTGTAGCAACAGTTTAAAAGTTATAATTCAAATACGCTTTTTTATTCTAACTTTGAAGGTCAATATCTCTGTAACGAACTGGGATAAGACTTTTTTTTATACGGCCTCACCTTTACGGACACCCTGTATATTTGGTGTGGGTCCTATGTCTTACTTTTTAAATAATAAAAGGGGACATGTCCCTTTTAGCTTATAAGGTAGACGAAAAAGAAGTTTTATGGTAAGAGTGGGGTAGTTAACATTTATCAGTGTTTAACTAATATTTTCTCAGTTCCTATTACATACATCTTTAATTTGGGACAAACGGTATATAATCTAATTTAAGGTGCAAATGCAAAAACGAAATTTGGAAACCACAAAACCTTTTTGCATCCGTAATGTCTAATGTTATTATTATTATTACGTAGTTTACAAAACGAAAAACAGGTATTACCACTTTCAATCTTTCTAAGAAGACATACTTGATCAATTGTAGAGGAGAGTGGGGCAAAATGATACGTAAAAGCTTTTTTGTATTCTTTCTATGTTATGGAAAATGTGTAAAACATAAAACATTAATAAAGTTACCTAATTGTTTTTATAAAAGTTCATGTGAAAGAAAATGCAAAATGTTCCTTTTACCCCTCGGGTGCGGGTATAATGATCCCACAAACATCGAAAAAAACAGAACTGTTTAATAGTAAAAAAGGTCTTGATTTTAATCTTATTCATAATGTAATTTTAAGAAAAATCAAAGCATAGGTCACACACAAAGTCTCTTTTTCTTTGTTTACTTTGATTATGGGCCTATTTTAAAAAGCTGCAGCATTGGATTTAGCCTTTTTCGTCTGCCAATTGGTAATTTTTCTCACTGCAAAAAAGGCACTTCGTATCTTCATCTTTATCAAAAGAAATAAAAAAGATCGTTTTTATTATTTTTTTTGGTTTACGGTTTTTGGGGGAAAGTTCCATGTTAAAAGATGGCAAGCGGGGTATTGTTACCACATATTGGTGTTTGCTACAGGTAAGGCCAAAATTTAAGGGATTATTTTTTTACCTAAAGGGATCATTTTACCCCACTTTCCGCTGATATTCTTTTATAACTTTGTTGCAAAACGAACAAAAAGTTAGGGAATCCCCAAAAACTTTTTACTAGTTTATATTTGAGATTAGTCAACGACGAAATTTGGCTAGTCATTATACAGGGTGTTCATTTAAAAACCTACCACTCAAGCTATCTATCTGCAAAAGAGACCGATTTAAGAAAACCGCTGAAACACGTCAAAATATTTATTGAAGGGCAATGTTTTTACAAAAAAATGGGCGGCGCCCTTTAAACCCTTAACCCCCAGGGCTACCACCCCAAAACTCTTTAATGAAAAGGGAAGGGCTCGAGTGATGCATCATTTTAAATATCATGATGAGTACTTTATAACCCTAGAACATAAAATCAATATCTTCACTTATTAGAAAATGGCGGTACTTAAAAAAACAAATTTCTGATTGGGATGGCTGTAGTTCCGAAACTAATAAAGTTAGATGTACTTAATGTGGTATTCTCTTAAAGCTATTTTAAAAATCTTTTTAATGGTGATATTTGTGATAATATACAGGGTAGGATAAAAAGTGTATATTTTTTAATAAATCACCACTCTATTACCAATAAAAATATTTAAAAATGCTTTAGGAAAATACCCTATTAAATACATCCAACTATTAGTTTCGGAAATATGGCGATCCCAGTCAGGTATTTGAGTAATTTTTAAAGTACCACCAGTTCGTAGAGGGTAAAGATATTGACTTTATATTCTAGGGTCATAAAGTACTTGCCAGGAGCTTTAAAATGATGTATCACTCGACACCTTTCCTTTTCATTTAAAAATTTTGGGGTGGTGGTCCTGGGGGTTAAGGAGTTGGTCCAATTTTTTTGTAAAAAACGTTTCCTGTCAATAAATATCTTGACGTGTTTCGGCAATTTTCTCAAATCTGTCTTTTTTCGCATAACTTGAGTAGTAACCCTGTATAGGATGTTGAAGATAAAAATTTGAAATAAGTTTGGTTGATGAAAATTTGAAATAGGTTTGCTTTTGCTAACATTTTGCACACTACAGCCTATTAGTTTATTGTGCTTCCTTTTATAAATTCTAATGGAATTCCATTCAAATGTTTACAACTCGGCGTCCATAAATTACGTGAGGTGTTTTTTCGATGTTTTGGACCCCCCTCTGCCCTTGGTGAGCTTAGGTGAGATTTTCTTTAACCCCCACGCCAAGGTCTGCCCCAAAATTTAATTTTTGCCTCTTTCTACCTACACAAAAACTATGTGAGATTTTCACAGACCCCTTTCCCCCATCGTGAGATTTGGTAAGAGTTTTCCTGACCCCTCCCCCCTAAAATGCCTCACGTAATTTAAGGACGCCCCCTAACAAAGATAATTTCTTTTCTGCATATTTACCAAAAATAAAGTAGTAAATTTTCATATTTAAAATATAGTTTTACATGTATATAACACTTCTCAAAAAAAATATCTTTAAAACCACCAAAAGGAAAAAAACATAAAATTAAATTTGCATAAGTTAGCACAAAAAGTTGAGAAAAAGCAGTGGCGTACCATATATTTTTTAAATACTTATTGTAAAACCCCCGAAAGTTGCTGAAGGAAATTTTGCATAGTGCCAGTGTGCCAAATTTTATTAAATTATTTTTTTTCTCGCAAAGTGGCTACTCCAGGCCCCCATGCACCCACGCACTCGCCGCCACTGGGCTACTCTGTGCACCCATTTGCGTGCGCAAAGTTGAATTGTGCGCACAAAATCTTACGAAAGAAAAAATGTAATCGCTGTTAGAGCAATGACAAATAAACGTCAAAACTAACAAATACCTGCAAATACTATTTGGCTGACAGCTTCGGAGTCTATATAAGCGGGCTTATGAGAGGGTTTCGACTTTCGGCGCCGACTTCATTACATGTATCCGTTATTCTATTCCGGTAGCTATTATATTCTTTGGTATCACATTGCGCATTTGTTAGGAAAATACGTATTACACGAGTTTTATATAAATTAAAAAAAACATTGGATTGGGGCGCCAAAAATCTCGTCCATTTTAATGCATCCAAAATACAATCATATTCCTTATCGCGAAAAGAGTCATCAAATACTCATCCTCTATTTCTGAGCGGCCAAGTTTTACAGAGCAAAGACACCTTCAATCTTGTGGACGTCACATTTGAAAGTAACCTTAACTGGCATAAACACATTGTGTCTATAGCCACGGCAGCTTCAAAAAAGCTTGGATTTCTCTTTCGAGCCAAAAAGTATTTTTCCACTTCTCATTTATACACTTTATATGTGTCCCAAATCCGACCTTCCTTGGAATATTGTTCCCATATCTGGGGCATGGCGTCCCCCACAACCCTAAGCATTCTTGATTCTATTCAAAGAAGAGCTATTCGTCTCATTAATGATCCTTCACTTACAGAAAGGCTTCCCTCTCTTGCCCATCGTCGGGCTGTGGGGGATTTATCGCTTTTTATAGGTACTTTCATGGCTTTTGCTCTGAAGAATTGTCCAGTATAGTTCCTCCACTAACGGTTCCCAACCGAGAAACTCGTGGTTCCGCGCGTATGCATCCCTATACAGTCCAACTGGACAGGCCCCGAACTTCTCACTTTGTTCGTTCTTTTATCCCTAGAGTTTCTAGATTGTGGAACCTGCTGCCCGCGGAGGTCTTTCCTTCCCCCAAATCTTCAAGTATTTAAGTCCCGTGTCAACAAACTCCCTCTTACCTTGCTTAAGACACCCACGGTACGTTAGTATTTAGGCTTTAAGCTTTCGTGGTGTGTCCAAAGATAAAAAAAACATATTTTTTTCCTCGTATTTGAAAATTTAGAACATGGGTTTATTTATCGTTAGGTAGGCGCGCGGGGGTAAAATTAACCCCCAACTTTGTCAATTTCGAATAACTTGGAGATTTTTTACACTTAGAAAAAAACTTCAGATACCTTCCTAAAACCTGGTTAGGTATATGGTCATAACAAAAAAATACAAAAAACAGCATCATTTATTTAAAAATTTCACGTTTCTCGCGGCTGGGCCAATTTGACTCCCACGCGCCTCCTAACGTTACAGTTTCGGGCAATATGTATATTGAGTTGTGGGAACTTTAGGTAGTTGAAAGAGATTATGAATTATATTTGTTCCCGACAAAAATCAATAAAACATCAAATTTTTGTGTAAATATAAAGAGCCAATATGCAAACATCATATGAAAACAATTTGTGAGCAGTATCTAGCTCCAAGACAACAAGAATGAACAGATTCAGAATAAACTCCCACTTTATTTGCTATTATAAATATTTTAGGTATTATCTCTCAAGAAGAATTACATTTTTTTAGTTTCATTTTATGTTTTTCAGGCCAAATATAAAAACTCTGTTAAAAGTAAATAGAATGTAACAGATATATTTTTTTAAATTTTAATGTTAAGGATCTAACTACGATACCCATTTTTATTTATTTAAGTTAACTTCGGCAATGAAGTGTGCTCATATACAGGGTGTTTCTAAACAAATGCGAATAATTTTAGATGATTAGAGATGATTCCTTGTTCAAAATAAAGGGTAGTTTGCTTTATAAACAGAGGGTCAAAAGTCAACTATTATGGAGATATCGCGGTTCAAAAATGGCAAAAATAACGTTTCTATTGTTTATCTCAAAAACAAAAGGCCCTAGAATAATGAAATTTTACGAAAGTATTTTTATAGTAAAAATACACTTTATAAATTTATTTGCACTTTTTAGAATAATTGAAAGTGGTAAAAATAGACTATCCCCATCCGTTTTTGGTAAGTAAATTTAAAGAGACACTTTACGCAATGACCTCAAAAAATATAAATTAAAATATATTGCTTCATTTGGAAACTTTCTTACCTTTTTGTTTTTATTTTTCGTTTAACTTACCAGTATTACCAGTAAAATACAAGAAAAGTGTGATTATTGGATGTTTACGGTGTGAGGGCAGTGGGGGTATATTTGACCCCCGCGCGACTACTTACGTAATGAAAGGCACGCGCCTACTTAAGAGTTTTTTTAAAATCCTTAAATTCAGCATCTTTATTTGAAACATTATGTAAACCTTTAGTGTGATAAAGATAAAATAGGCAAGTGCCATTTTGTATAACTACCCCAAGCATCAAGCTAACGTCTTATTGACGTCTCTTTTTAGTCATTTTTGGTCACATTTGTTTAGCAAAGACGTCATAAAATGACGACAAAATGACGTTACATTGACCTCTCTAAGTCACAGACAAAAGACGTCCTCTAATGACGTCATAATGACGTCTTTAGGATGATGAAAAATTACGCATATACTTTTTTCTTTAAGCTAAAATGATACGATATTTTATTTAAAAATTAAAATAGGAGAAAGCTCTATACTGCTTGCAATTTCCTTGCACTGCAAGCACAGAGTAAAAATTGGAAGGTCGCATCTCTCGGGACACTGTCAAACCTGGGGATGTAGATTTTTACCCTAGCCGAAGATATTTCTTTCAAAGCTAATTGAAATCACCAACCGTAGACCGGTCTCTAACCAGAACTATTTTGGTCTTATCGGTACGGTGTAGGTGATAAAAAGCGAAGATGTTGAATAAGCGTAGTAGTTTATTGTCCATTACGCCATCTATCGATAGAGTTTTTTCCTATTTCAATTTTGTAAAATTATTAGGCTTATTTTTCTGTCATATGATATTTCGGTTGAATTTTGACACGAATCATAAAATGTCACAAAATTTTTCTGGCGGGTTTTTTAAACATGAGGTCAATAAATTTTTATGAGCTGGTATGACAAAAAATGACGTCGAAAAGACGTCACTTCAACGACGTTAAAAACACGTCATTAAAATGACGTCAGAATTTTGGTCTGAAGACGTCCTATGACCAAAAATTACCAAAAATGATATAAAAATGACGTCATAATGACGTCAGCTTGCTGCTTGGGACGCCAATAATTATGCATTCTTTAACATACAGAAATACACAAGAACCTTATAATAATTTTACTTAGAAAATACACACTAACAAGTTCTTTAAATATTTCGGGCTTATAATGGTATTAGATCATTTTTTTAATGTAGATTTATTCACAAACACCTCCTATTAGTTTTAGTTTAGAAAAACAGGATTTATATTTATAAAAAAAAACGTACTTAGTTTTAAAACAAAAATATTAGGCATTATTGTCTAACAACCTTAATAAAACCAATAATGGTTAACAGTCAGCGTTCCATTAAATTTTATACAGGGTGTTCGGAAAATGCGTTAGGAAATTTTAAGGGTCATTCTGTAACGTAAAATGATGTTTCTCTTTAGACAAAATGTCGATATTTCCCTGGTTACCAAGTTACAGGGGTGAAAAGATTAATTTTTTTTTTTCGCCATATTGCATTTATTTTCTAACCAATCTAGTTGACATTTGGCACACAAATCAAGCTTTGCAGATTTTAAAATTTGAAGATATATGTATTTTTTTAAAACGCCAGAGGGCACTTTACCTGAAACTTAAAATTTATTTGCCTCATAACTTTTTTATTTTGACAAATATCGCAAAGCGGAAGCCGCTATTTTAAAGACAATTAAAAACTTAAAAAATTAGGCACTCGTTATCAAACTCGATAAACCCTCACCGTTTAGCCACCAATCGACATGAAATTTTTTAATTAATTTCAACCAAATTACCTACCTGCTTATTTTAATGGAATCAGTAAATCAAGTCGTCTGGTCTCAAATTATGTTAAATTTGCCAACTTTTCTATTACTTACTGTTAAGTTCAGTTTTTTTCCCATTTGTTAGCCCGTATCAAAATGCATATTACGATACTCAAAATTTGAGTATTCCCTTCCATTTTACAGTATCTTATCTTTTTAAAACGAAAAAAACTCTTTAAGTGAACTTAATAAAGTAGCAGAATTATCGTTAGTTGTCAAATTTCGCCTAATTTGAAACCAGGCGACTTGATTTGATGATTCAATTTAAATACGTAGATAATTTAATTTGGTTGAAATTGATGAAAATCTTTGAAGTCCATTGGTGGCTAAACGGTGGGGTTAGCGACTTTGATAAAGAGTACCTTATTTTTTAAGTATTTATTAGTGTTAGTAATTTAAGGGTGTGATTCACCCTTAAATTTTAGGGGTGAGTCACACCCTCGACTAATATATTATTAACCCTTATTATATCCCCTTGGTTTAAAGTAGCTTGCCCTTACAGGATATTTAATAATATCCATTAAAATAAAAAATTTTGACTAGCTGTCATATCAACGGAAATAATAGCAAAAACTTCAAACTTGGCAGTTAAAATGAGAGTCAAGAGATACTCAAAATAAAGTACCACTTGACCCCTCTTTTTATTTAATATTTTGGGGTGAATCTTACTCCCTGCTAGAGGGTTGCAGTTCAGGGGGTGAAAGTAGCAAAAAATGTTTTCCGTAAAATCAAAAAATTGACGAGTCCGAGCGTTTTTCTTAAATGACCCGGAGCGCCCAAAATAAGCTGTGTTTCGTTTCAAATGGCCACCCTGTATAGGGTGTCTTTTCAAAAAATTACATTTAATATCGAACTCCTAAAGTGGCTATATTTCCGAAACTATGACAAAGTTAAATAAGTATATTTAATGTGGTATTTGTTTACGGCTTTTAAGAAGACCTTTTTATGGGTAATATAATATACAGGGTGTTCCATTAAAAAAACACTACTTTGTGTGTAAACTCCTAAAATATTAGTCAATGGAAAAAATATAGGTACGCCACTGAATTCTACGTAAAATCCCTAATTTATATTTTTTTCTATCTCTAATTTCAAGCATGTTACAAGTGCCTAACTAAATTGATAAAATTTTATAAACATTTTGTATCCCTAATCTATTTAAGTTAGCCATAATTTTATTTTAACCATATTTTTTTTTAAAAATTCAAATCGAGATTGTGCAATCAGATTTGTTCTGCCTCTTTTAGTTTTTGCTATACCTTGCAAGGTCAACGAATAGGAGTCACCCTGTACATTTATTTAATATAGCATACAAATATTTAAAAATTCGAAACTTGCTACAACTACAGCCAGCAAAATATAACTGAGAAATGTTATATTGCTCTAAAATGATTCAAAAAGTATTCGATAGAGGGGCATCATTTTAATCACCATCATCTTTTTTTTACAAGATTTAAAAATATTGTGTTAAGTGTTTTAGTAGTTTAGTGAAACTATAATTGTCTTTGGTAGTTGTGATCGTGGATTTCATTAAAAATTCTTCAATAAAGGAAAATTGTTAAAGACAATTAAATACTTAAAAAATAAGGTACTCTTTATCAAAGTCGCTAAACCCCACTGTTTAGCTACCAATGGACATCAAAATTTTCATCAATTTCAACCAAATTAAATTATCTACGTATTTAAATTGAATCATCAAATCAAGTCGCCAGGCGCGCCTGGTTTCAAATTAGGCAAAATTTGAAAACTAACGATAATTCTGCTACTTTGTTAAGTTCACTTAAAAAGTTTTTTTCGTTTTAAAAAGATAAGATACTGGTAAATGGAACGGGAATACTCAAATTTTGAGTATTGTAATATGTATTTTTGTTACGGGCTAACAAACGGGAAAAAACTGAACTTAACAGGAAGTATTTGTCATTTGTAACATTGTCATATACAGTGTATCTACGTAAGTTGGCGTCATATGGGAAACTTTTTAATTATTAATTTTACGAATAAAAGTTATTCTTTAAGAAAAGTTCTGCATGCAATATATGCAAATAAACCAAACTGCATATTTAAAAGTAATTTTTAATTCTAAACATCTTTCTTTATAAAAATTGTTGATATTAGCAAAAATACAGAATTTTACTCTTAAGCAAAAATCACATACTTGGCCAAACCTCGTAGAGGATTGACATAATTTAATATTTGCTTTTTAGGTTTTGGACCATGCAGAACTTTTTATAGAAAATCGCTTTTTTCGTAAAATCAATAATAAAAAGTTTCCCATATGACGCCAACTTACGTAAACACACTGTATAAGAAATAAATATCTTAAATGTGGTAATTTGTTTAACCTCTTTAAAATATCATTGCAACGGTAATATAATATAGAGGGTGTTTCGTTAAAAAATCCAGTTGATGGCCAGATTTCCGAAACTAATAAAAATAGATTTATCCAATGTGGTATTTCTTTTAGCTTTAAAGAAGACCTTTCAACTGACAATAAAATATAGAGGGTGTTCCATTAAAAAATGTGGTATAACTTTTAAAAATATATATATAGATATGCCAATAATTTATACGTATACAATTCCTAAAACTATCTATTTACATATTTTTCCATCTCTATATATTAAGCTAGTTACAAGTGCCTGGCCAACTTAACATAAATTTGAAAAACACTATAAACACTTTGTATCTTCAAAACGAATCAAGTAAGAAATTGTTTATTTTCACCATTGAATTTTTTTCAAAAATCAAAGTCAGTATTTTGCAATCAGATTTGTTCTACCTCTTTTAGGTCAACGAAAAGGCATCACCCTGTACATTTATTTAATATATCATACAAATATTTAAAAAATTCGAAACTAGCTACAGCTACAGCAAGCAAAATAAGTGAAAAATGTTATATATATGTATATACTGTAAAAGATTCAAAAAAGTATTCGAGAGAGGGGCCTAATTTTACACCAATATCTTTTTTTTACAAGATTTAAAAATATTAATTTAAAGTAATTTGCAAGACTTAAATATCAGCATTAGTTTTGTTTCACTCTGTATAAAGAAATAAATGAATTGGGATTTTCGTATAATTTGTTACGCAATTTCACACCTGCTAGAGCTTTTTTTAAAATAATTAGCAAAAATGGTCTTTGGCAGATTTGAAACACCTGAAGCTCGAAACGACCTTGATACACTGAAAACCCATCTATATAAAAGACATGCAAAATTTTTAGATAAAAATTAATTGGGAATTAAAAATTCAAGCAACTAACCTAAAGTGATGTCAAGTTTTATTAATTACAAAAAATTGTTTATACAGGATGAGTATATTTTATGTTTAGTACGGGAATCTCGGACACCGCTGCTTTTAAAGCTCTAAAAACTACAGTTGATTTCTGGGTCTAACTTCTACATATTAAATTTTAGTTTCTCCTACTCCAAGACTAAGGAAAAAATACACATTTTTTATTAAAGTTTGCTTTTGTAAAAATTAAATCAATTTTCCAAATTTTGACAAAAATCACTGATTTTTAAACAGGGTGTTATTTAATTGATGGCTAAAAATGAAGGATATAATTTCTGTGGCTTATTTTAGGAAGAAAAGTTCATATGAACATATGTCCTAAATCTTTTAACTTTTAAGATACAAAATGTTAAAATTTTAACAAGAAAATTGTTCTCTTATCGTAACTTGTTTAAGATATTTCCATGAAATATGACATGCACCTACTAAGTACCAAAAGGCAGAATGAATAATTAATTGATCGGCCAAATTAAAGGAGTTCTTTTTTTATCTTTGGACAAACCACGAAGGCTTAAAGCCTAAATACTAACGTACCGTGGGTGTCTTAGGCGGGGTAAGAGGGAGTTTGTTGACACGGGACCTAAATACTTGAAGACTTGGGGGAAGGAAAGACCTCCGCAGGCAGCAGGTTCCACAATCTAGAAACTCTGGGGATAAAAGAACGAACAAAGTGAGAAGTTCGGGGCCTGTCCAGTTGGACCGTATAGGGATGCATACGCGCGGAACCACGAGTATCTCCGTTGTGAACCGTGACTGGCCAATTCTTCAGAGCAGAAGCCATGGAAGTACCTATAAAAAGCGATAAATCCCCCATAGCCCGACGATGGGCAAGAGAGGGAAGCCTTTCTGCAAGTGAAGGATCATTAATGAGACGAATAGCTCTTCTTTGAATAGAATCAGGAATGCTCAGGGTTGTGGGGGACGCCATGCCCCAGATATGGGAACAATATTCCAAGGGAGGTCGGATTTGGGACACATATAAAGTGTATAAATTAGAAGCGGAAAAATACTTTTTGGCTCGAAAGAGAAATCCAAGCTTTTTGAAGCTGTTGTGGCTATAGATATAATGTGTTTATGCCAGTTAAGGTTGCTTTCAAATGTGACGCCCACAAGATTGAAGGTGTCTTTGCTCTGTAAAACTTGACCGCTCATAAGTAGAGGATGAGTATTTGATGACTCTTTTCGCGACAAGGAACATGATTGTGTTTTGGATGCATTAAAATGGACGAGATTTTTGGCGCCCCAATCCAATATTAAATTAAGATCCTGCGAAAGAGATATCTGCATCGTTCTGCGTTTGTTTTCCAAGTCAGGTTTAGTGATGGGTTTAGGAACCTGAAAACTGGAGTGAAGGGTACTATCGTCGGTGAAACTATGAATGGAATTAGTTGTGGACGAGAGAAGGTCGTTGATGTGAAGAAGAAACAATGTTGGTGCCAGAACTGAGCCCTGAGGGACTCCAGCATTTACTTGGTGAAAGCTTGAAGAATGGCCGTCCACAATACTTGATATACGTCGCTCAGATAGATAACTAGAGAGCCAAGTACAGAGTTTAGTTGAAAGACCATAGGAGGGAAGTTTATTAAGAAGTGCGGCATGCCAGATCTGGTCAAAGGCTTTGGATATATCAAGAGCAACGATCTGGGACTCACCTAGAAACTCAAGAGACTTATTTCAACAGTGTGATACGAAGGAAAGAAGATCTGCTGTAGATCTTTTGTGGCGAAATCCATACTGCCTGTCATGCAAAATTTTGTGTTTTTCTAAATACTTAAGAATTTGTGAATTAATGAATTTTTCCATTACTTTACAAAGAACTGAGAGAATTGAAATTGGTCTATAGTTAGATGGAAGGGATTTAGATCCTTTCTTGGGAATAGGTTGAACACGTGAAGCTTTCCAGCTCTCTGGAAAGATACCTGTGTCGTAAGAAATCCGAAAGAGGCGAGTTAAGATTGGTGCAAGTTCTGGAGCACATTTTTTAAAAACGATTGCTGGTATGCCATCCAGCCCAGACGATTTCTTGGTGTTAAGAGAAGAAAGGATACGCTTAATGTGTTTTACTTTATCGATAATATCGGGCATTTTATGAGGAACCGGGGTAACCGCTGGAATTGGATGATTTACGGGAGGGTCAAGGGTTGAATTGGCAGCAAATTGTTTGGTAAATAGTTCTGCCTATCCTTTAGAGGTAGAAATAATTTCATCTTCCAAAGTTAGTGGTGGGAAAGAACTATGGTACAAAAATCCCTACTTATGTTTTTCGCAAAGGACCAAAAAGATTTGCTGCCTTTAATAAATAAGGATCATTTAAGGATCAGAAAATTTTGTGAGTGGCCCAAAATTAAAAATTTTAGATTCAAAAAACAAATTCTGAAAGCCAGTAACAATTTAAGAATTGGTCATAGGTATTTAATATTTGGCTAAGGATATTGAAATAAATATAAAAGGTTTAAAATTTCAAGGCCACTAATTGCTACACAAATGGATTAAGCACCTCAACATCAACATTCGGAGGTCGTTTCATGCTGTGCAATGGGTTACCAATTGGTCAGGATTGGTCATTTGGTCACAGTAATTGGTCAGCCGTAAAATTAGGTCGCTAAAAGTTTTTCGATGACCTTGATATTTTAAAACGCTTTGAAAGGTGTATTGATGACCAATTTGTCACTCTTGATTACCATTTATGACCATTCCGTGACCAAACCTCAAATTTCACATTTTGTGCCGCTAAATAGATGGGGCTAGTTTTTTGATCAGTTTCAGATGCGTTTCTTTATTAAATTTTAGATCATTATTATTCACGCAACGTTTCAATCAGTTCTATCTTTATTTATTTTTAAGTGTTACTTTGTCCTTAAAAACGAACAGAGATTAATCTATCCGAAACGTTATGTGAATAACTAAAATAAAAACAATGCAAGACATCACTATAAATCATTTAAGAACACATAGGTTCTTTTAAAAAAGTCATGCTGTATATGATAATAAAGTATTGTCAAATGACACATCATATCAAAACAAATTTTTTGCCAAGTACCTTTGTTTGCTCTTTTAGGGGTTGCCGATTATTCACCCCACAGTTTTTTAATCCAACCTTTTTTTTTCTAGAAACACACGTACACGTGCTGTTTACCGAAACGGTTAAAAGGGTAAAACTAGTCCCACCCGGAAATCCATAAAAAAACTTAAATCACTAGTAAATTACCAAACTACTCTTCCACGGCAGTTACGTTAAGAAAAAAATCATATGGAGGGTGATAAAAATAGGCTTGTCACTTTTTTCTGCCTTTATATGGTAAAAATGTTTAGGGGACTTTAAAAATAGAATTAGCGCCATTTTTAATTGGAAAAATATGTATAAGGAAGTAACGCGCATTAAATCTGGTTAAAAAGGTGGCCCTATCGAAACTAAATGTTACCTGGGTATCTATTTGGTTTTTTCGAGATAAAGTTATTAATTTAGATTCAACTTTAGAGCAGATGCAATTATGCATAAGGTATATATAGAGAAAAAAAAGTAAAAGTAAACAATTTTTAGGGTCATCCACAGAAGACTGAATTAAAAAAGGGTAGCTTTATTTGTGGCATGTTACAAAAAGAAATGTGAAATGGCTATTTTGTGTATTTTTTCGTCAAGTTTAAAATAATACTCACATGTTAAACTCCGAGCCTAGGGTTCCGGGAGTATGCGGGAGGGTTCCTCTTTGCTTATTTTTAATTTCTGAGCTAGTATTAAGGTATATATAGAGAAAAAAAGTAAAAGTAAACAATTTTTAGGGTCATCCACAGAAGACTGAATTAAAAAAGGGTAGCTTTATTTGTGGCATATTACAAAAAGAAATGTGAAATGGCTCTTTTGTGTATTTTTTCGTCAAGTTTAAAATAATACTCACATGTTAAACTCCGAGCCTAGGGTTCCGGGAGTATGCGGGAGGGTTCCTCTTTGCTTATTTTTAATTTCTGAGCTAGTAATTTTATCCAATCTAGTAAATTTTCCTAAAACTCTATTTTAAACCAATCAGAGACGTGTTAGTTTTCTTAAGACTTTTATTTTTAAAACAATATAAAAATTACATTACTTAAATACATAAAATACATGGTATGTTTACTATTTAAATACATTATACAGCACTTTTTTTTTGTCATTTTCTCTCGGATTGCCCAACTTGCAAACTTGAAGCTCGAGATATAATATTCTGTCCAATGTCCATTCACCTTCTGGTTCCTTAATGGCCTTATTAAGTAATATAGATTGGAATTCGGTAAATATTTCTTCTAGATCTGTTGATTGCCATATCTCTACATACTTTGAACTGAACGATTTTATGTCTTTCATTTCGGGAATATGTAATATGTAAAGACCATAAAGCCCCATAGTAACTTTTAAGTATGTGCACTCCTGGAGTAGATCTTTTAAAAGAGTTATAACATTACATTTCAGATCATCGAAATGCTCTTTAACATAAGTATTTTTTGATGTTTAGTAGTGATACTTAAAGAATTCCGGCTTCCATTGTCTTAATTATTTATTATTCACACAACGTTTCGGACAGTCCTATTTCTGTTCGTTTTCAAGTGTAAACTTAATACATTTCTATCGCTCCTTAGTTTTTATAAGTGGTATTCTTTTAAAAATTATCAGTTTCACTTCTATTAGCTTGCAAGTGATCATGATCATTTGATCCCGTGAAAGATGTCATTTGAAATATTAAGAAACATTTAGAATGAAGTTAGCTAGAAAGGTTTAGAAAAAATGGTATCAGTTTCACTTCTATCAGTTTGTTCATTGATAATTTTTCGAAAGTCAAGCATGAGGTTGTTTACCTAGGACCTTAGCTGGGCAGAGGTCCTAGGTGAACCCACATTTAATATTAGAGAAATATTGCACAGTGAACTAAGGCCAGGCATTAATAACACTGGCCTTATTTTGACATCTGAGCTTGTGCAGATGCATGGTGGGATAAGGACTCCCTTAATAAGGATAGTGCCTGGCTTTATTTATGCCGGCTTCAGGTCGTGCCTTATTTTGGTTTTATGTTAACTTCGGAACTGTTCGTGTAACTGAACTGCTGTCGATCACATTATCATACATTCTTTAGAGGTAAAAATACTTAAAACCTTGCTTTATCAAATATATTTTTGTAATTGTGTAAAACAAAAGCGTACAACACAAAACAAGGAAGAAAAAGTACTAATTTTTTTCTCTTTTTTGCAATAACTCTAAATTATCAGTACAGAGGTGTCCCATTTTGGTTGTCCCTTATGGGAAACTTGGAAACCGTAAGAGATATTAAAAATCTGATACCCCATCCTCGAGCTCTTTTTGGAGAAAACATTTATGGTAAAAACAGATCATCGCTATCGCGAAGCATTTCAGAGATACAGGGTGATTCTCGATTTTTCACTTTTTGAAAAGGTCCTGTAGCTTTGTTGTTATTACAGATACAAGAAAACTAATTGCACATTATAAGACACTTTTTCCGTAGAATCCAGTGGCGTAGCCAAAAATTTTTTGAGCTGTCATTTTTGACATATGACCCAAACATGTTTTTTTTTATTAGGGACACTCTATAAATGATTAGGTAATTAAATTGCTTGTTTTTTCTGATTAAAATAATATATTATAGTAAGTGGTTTAATAAATTTTTACGTCAAATATTGGAAAAATTATGATTTTAAGACGCATTGCGGCTTCTATCTGTTTTTTAAATTGTTTTATATTTTTCTTTAAAACAATACTGCCATTCCTCAACTCAGTAGACATTTCCATAGAAAAATAAAAACAAAAAATTAATGAATTAAATTTTTTTTTATTTATTTTTTTCTACGGAAATGACTCCTGAGCTAAGGGATGACAGATTCCTTTTAAAACAAAAATATAAAACAATTTAAAAACAGATAAAAGCCGCAATGCGTCTTTAAAATCATAATTTTTCCAATATTTGACGTAAAAATTTATTAAACCACCTACTATGATATGTTATTTTAATGAGAAAAAACAAGCAATTTAATTACCTAATCATTTATAGGGTGTCCCTAATAAAAACATGTTTGGGTCATATGTCAAAAATGACAGCTCAAAAAATTTTTGCCTACGCCACTGGATTCTACGGAAAAAAGTGTCTTTGATAATGTGCAATTAGTTTTCTCGTATCTGTAATAACAACAAAGCGACAGGACCTTTTCAAAAAGTGAAAAATCGAGAATCACCCTGTATCTCTGAAACGCTTCGCGATAGCGATGATCTGTTTTTACCATAAATGTTTTCTCCAAAAAGAGCTCGAGGATGGGGTATCGGATTTTTAATATCTCTTATGGTTTCCAAGTTTCCCATAAGGGACAACCAAAATGGGACACCCTGTACAGGCACTATTTAAATAAAGGCCGGTATAAATAATACCCGGTCCTAATAAGACAACTTGCAATAATTCTCTAATAATATTGCCACAGTGGTGTTGACCTTCTGAGGGCGACATAAGCAAGACCTTAAAAGCGCCTTTAGAATATATTTTTTCACGACCGTTAAAAAAATGTTACCCTACATAAAGTGTTAAAAAAGTAACTTTTTCTTAACACTTTTAATTAGGATTTTGTTTCAATGCCTACTACAATAAACTTAAATATCAATTTGTGCAATGTAACAGTAAACGCGACATCAACTGAATCAAACGGTCAAGGTACCTATGATTTCGTCATTTTTTCTTTTAGTTCATGTATCACTAATTTTAAAATTTGACAGTTTGCCAATAAATTTAATAGAAATTATTAAAAATTATTAGTAATAATGAATTTGGATGACTTAGAAATTAAAAAGAAATTTATATTGTTTAAGTATTATTTCTACAAAAAGTAAATACATACAATTTTCTAAAAATAAGTAATAAATGCATAGTTATTAAGGGGATAATTGTAGATATCTTAAAAAATAAGGGGACTATGATTTTTTGTTGCAATATAATGGCTGTGCTGCAAAAATTTTAAATTAATAAGTTAAGATAAATAAAACATGTACAAAATGGTATTTTGGGAAATTTTTATACGGTCCTGGAAAAAATATAGTAGGTTTGTTTCAGCAGGCTGAAATGTTTGCAACCGTTCGGTTTCTGCGCACGTCAAATTTGTCGTTCCAGCAGTTATGTTTCAAACATAATAAAATTGTTTGTTGTTCCAGCAGTAGTTTTAAGATGTTGGAAACATGTTGGAAACTGTTTGAAAAGTTTGCAAACTTTCTTCAAACATTACTGGCAATTTTTAACATAACCTTTCTTGTATTGACGTATTAGCAGTATCATAGAGTAAGGAAATTATAAGAGTTATCATGGAATAGCCGATTTAAGGACAGGTCATGCGAAAACTCCCAATATAATTTTATTCGTTTCTCGTTGAAATACCGCCAGTTAGTCATTTCAGTAAGCTTACGTGTCTCCCCACCGCTGATGTTACATGAGGCGAGTCTTCGACCGACGCATTTAAAGTGTAAACTGGAAAAATGACAAGCCTGCCGCCAAGCCTGTCGCAAAAGCGGTACGAAAATTTTAGCAAGCCATGGTTTCTCTTATCCGTAGGTATGCTACTTTATGGCAGTATGCACGCCTTGTTTATTTTTCGATCCAACAGAAAACTGTTGCCAACATTTCTGACTATGATTTGTAACAATTTCTGCGTTTTACGATTGTTGCTAACATGTTTACAACATTCTGCTGGAACAAACCTAGTATGTAACACGTGCATAAAGTGTCTTTTTTACTTATGGGCTTTCCATTCGTAGAAAAAAGTATCACTTTATGCACTTGTTACATAAATTACTATAACTTAATTTTAAAACACCCTGTAAAATATTTTAAAATTTTATGACATTAAACAGGCAATAAAGCAACTATATTAAACGACCGTTTATTGTTAAATATAACTGTTCGAAATGTTCTTAAATGTAAGAATAAATATCCCAGATTAGGTAATCCATGGCCTGCTATTAGGATTAAACATTTTATCTTCCAGTTTAAACGTTTTCTGCAAATCGGTTTCTATAAATAGACTGAAATAAATCCTGATATATGATCTAGGTCTATTTTTATCAAGTTTATTTATGTGTGTAATTATTTTTATAAACAGGGTGACCAACAAATGCTTATTTTTTCCTGTATGTTAAAGATTATTTAACATTCAGGCTGTTACAAATTGAAGAGCCACCATTAGGATTTAAAAAAAAAGGGAAAGTTACAGTTGGTTAAACTGGGGCAAAGGCCTCAGACACTATACTAAGCGTGAGCGTCAAGCCGCTGATTTAAATAAAGTTCTTTTATTCTCGCATAAAGATCAAAGACAGCGCTCTCACATTTTCCGCTCAATGCTGGTCGCTGACAGGCTTGTTCCTACAGCAGTTAGAAACCGTTTCAGAGACAAGAATGAGACGAGCAACTAAATGTAAATAAATTATCCGAGAGAGAGATAGCTGCTGGGCCTTCCTTGTCTGTCTTCAAGGCAGGTAAACGCAGATGGCGCGTGAGTCGACTTTATCGTTTGCCCGCCAAATTCAAATTATATAGCTCTGCTATTTTTGTCCTTAATGTTAGGTACTTGTTTTTGTTTCCTATTAATATAAAATATTGGGGTTTAGTTCAATAATTACACACACCTTATTAAAAATGTCATTTATTTGGTTTTTACAAAGATTTTTTCTTACAGATAACCATGTCAATATTACCTTAAATTATCTGTTGAAAAGCACAAATTTAATATATACACTCTGATCACTAATAAAGTCAATATTTAAAGTCAATTAAGTGTAAAAACATGCGAAACACAATAAATCACAGAAAATGTAAACAAACTGTCCAAACAAATCGGCCATTGAAAAATATCAAACACAAATATCGATTAACATTTCGGCGTGACTGCCTGCGGCAACGGTGTCAAGTTAAAAATATTGGATTCATGATGGTATATTTTCTTTCTCTTAATTAGATGTGAGCCAAAAAAGGACATTAAAGTGTACATGCAGAAATTGTAAACAACTTGGCAACCAGGGCAAAGCGATGATTGCTCCATCTACGATAGCCTGCCATGATGAAAGACAAAGACATATTTATTGGAACTTGGGTTAAACCAGAAAGAGATAAATACAATGGACAAATTGTTAGGACCAGTTACTCGTCTCAGTGTTGTCTCTGACCGTTTGCAATCTGTCAAAGCATGCGCACGAGACAAAATTCAACGGATTTTATCTCCTACGCATGAGTCTGACGGTTTGCAAACTGTTTCTGACTGATGTAGGAACAAACCTAAAGCTGACGCTTAGCATCGCGTCTGAGGCCAATGTTGGGCATTTTTAGGCTTAACGATATTTTATGTTAAAATTTAAAAAATTTAGGAGTTATTCGGTAGAACCAGAAATTTGCAAAATAACTGTGTTTTTCTGAGTTTATTTAAAAAGATATATTTTAAAATATATATTACATTGTTATTGCCCGTTTTTTGTTCTGAAAAATGGTGACAATAAATTTAAGATAAGACGTTTCGTTCTTGAGCCGCCATCATCAACTTTGTTCTTTTTTAATAGGCGGATTATTTGTTAATACACCTAATAAACCTGTATTTTAATTTCAAATCGACAGGTAAGAAGTTTTGGCAAAGAAAGCTGTTTAAAAAATAGGATTAATAATAAAATTAACAGCTCTTCGGATCTTTGTTGTGTAATCTATATTGCTGAGAGTCGTGAAAAAATCCAATGCATGTACATACTATACAAAGTTACTCTTTACTCTTCTCTTTGGTTTGCAGATAAAGGCCCCTTAAAATAAAGGATGGTTTTTAAAGACTTTTTCGAGACGGCGAACATGATTGTCATTTTTAAAGAAGTTCATAGGATAAGATTTTTAATACCATATTATCCTGTTTAAGGGGTATACACATAATGAAATATTAGCTTGTATAGCATTAAAATAAGTACATCCTGTATGTTTTCTGAAATGAGATGTGTAACTCTAGGAATATCACTTTTTATCATTGTATAGCGAAAGAGTTCTGTTGACGATAAAGTAACATGCACGTATTAGGTTTCCTGGCCACTTCGCTTTGTCAAGAAATATATCAACATATTGTTAATATATTTATTCTTGTGATATTGTTATAAATTTGTATATAGTTTTATTATTAGATCAAAATAAAATCATTGATTTTTACTTATTCATGTGTTTGTTTTTATCCTAAATTTTGGATGGTTTAATTGATATGATTATGCAAAAAAATTAGCCGGCAAGATTATAGCTCGAGGTAGTCCAGAGACAACAATGAGACGAGTAACTGGTCCTAACAATTTGTCCATTGTATTTATCTCTTTCTGGTTTAACGCAAGTTCCAATAAATATGTCTTTGTCTTTCATCATGGCAGGCTATTGTAGATGGAGCAATCATCGCTTTGCCCTGGTTGTTTACAATTTCTGCATGTAAACTTTAATGTCCTTTTTGGCTCACATCTAATTAAGAGAAAGAAAATATACCATGAATCGAATATTTTTAACTTGACAACGTTGCCGCAGGCAGTCACGCCAAAATGTTATTCGATATTTTTTGTGTTTGATATTTTTCAATGGCCGATTTGTTTGGACAGTTTGTTTACATTTTCTGTGATTTATTGTGTTTCGTGGCTTTTTACCTTTAATTAGACTTTGAATATTGACTTTCATTAGTGATCACAGTGTATATATTAAATTTGTGCTTTTCAACAGATAATTTAAGGTAATATTGACATGGTTATCTGTAAGAAAAAATCTTTATAAAAACCAAATAAATGACATTTTTAATTAGGTGTGTGTAATTATTGAACTAAACCCCAATATTTTATATTAATAAGAAACAAAAACAAGTACCCAACATTTAGGGCAAAAATAGCACAGCTATATAATTTGAATTTCGCGGGCAAACGATAAAGTCGACTCACGCGCCATCTGCGTTTATACCTTCCTTGAAGACAGACAAAGAAGGCCCGGCAGCTATCTCTCTCTCGGAAAATTTATTTACATTTAGTTGCTCGTCTTATTGTTGTCTCTGGGTAGTCTAAAAAAATTGATCTTAAAACGGCACACAGACTATTCAAATTGTTGTTGGCAAGTTGGGAAGTTGCCAAGTTGAAATTTTTTTTTATCCTTGGACAAACCACGAAGGCTAAAAGCCTAAATATTAACCTAGCGTGGGTGTCTTAAGCGAGGTAAGAGGGAGTTTGTTGACACGGGTCTTTAATACTTAAAGATTTGGGGGAAGGAAAGACCTCCGCGGGCAGCAGGTTCCACAATCTAGAAACTCTAGGGATAAAAGAGCGAACAAAGTGAGAAGTTCGGGGCCTGTCCAGTTGGACCGTATAGGGATGCATACGCGCGGAACCACGAGTTTCTCTGTTGGGAACCGTGAGTGGAGGAACCATACTGGACAATTCTTCATAGACTTTTGCTCACAGACACATCCAATCTGAACATCAATTAGTCGTAAAGACTGGCAGCATGATTTTAATGTCATATGCAACCCTTGGTTATTACAATGACGTAAACAGGGTGTCCCAGTACTTACATATATGTGGACAATTTCTCAGATTCATATAAAACACATTAAGATAATATAACAAATACTTATAATTTTTTTATGCCCCACTTTACTAAGATATTTGTCTTTAACGGATGCCGCTGAAAAACGGTTTTTCTTGAATAACTTTTACACCCTGTATAATAAAAGAATAAAAATAGTATTGTGCTTAAATACGGCTGTATCGAATAATTTTGTCTGCCAGTATAAGCTCCGGTGGTCCAGTCACAGAATGCTCGCCTGTCACGCGGGCGGCCCAGGTTCGATTCTCTGCGAAGGCAGATTTCTTTTTTTTTATAGAAATAAAAAATTAACGAATTTACTTATTTTTAGTAGTTTTTTTCTTTAATATTTATTTATACTAATATTATAAATAAAGAGGTAAAGTTTGTGTGTGGTTGTTGGTTTTGTAAGGGCTAATTTTCTGAAATACTGAACCTGAATCATAAAAACTGTTTCACAATCAGAAAGCTACAGTATTTAGAAATGCTATGGGCTATATTTTATTATGATTTAACAAAAAGTTGAAGCAAACTTAAAATTAATTTTAAAATCGCGGAAATGTAAAATAACAGCGCTCCTAATCAAATTTGATTAACAAAATTTAATTAATATGTAAGTAATTATTTTCAATTTAAATGAAAACTAACGTCCTACAGTAGCACAACTAAAAAGGGAGGGGGAGCATCATGCAATCTGAAACACACAGAAAAGTTATGGGGGTGTAAATTTATATCTAGGCAGTTGGTACAATCAAAAACTCAAAATACAATCAATATTAATTTTAAATATTTTTTCGAAATAGGCTTATCTGCGACCGGAGCATCTGCGATCATTAAAACCGACCTATAAGCGACCCATGGATTTAAATAAGAGTGAACCCCAATGGGTCATAAGCTTTGTTGCCAAGTTGTTCATAAACTCTTCCCATCCACTTGTTTTCTTTTTTGGAAAATATTTTAAAAAGTAAAAAGAAAATGTAGATACAATCCCAATATTATTTATTTATTGCATATAAAGGCCTACAAATTTACGTAAATATAAAATACAAGAATATACGTATTGCAATATATGTATGTGTGTGTATTCGTCTTGGGTTTAATTAATGAAATAAAAAGAAAGGCGTTGCTTACCTGAAGTAATGATTCGTAAGTGTGTATTAGTCTGGGTTTAATTAAGTACCTACCCTTAGTACCCTTTTCTGATTTTTAATAAATATCTCT
>JACEGR010000934.1:0-202643 GCA_014170235.1 Listronotus bonariensis | reverse complement strand
ATATGCTTAGATCTTTACCTAAGCTGGTTGTTTAAACAATCAAGGTAGTAAATGTAACGTCATTTTTTTTATTTGTCATGTGGTTGTCATTTAGCTAATAGTTTATCTTTTTATTTTTGTTTATTGGGTAATTGCGGGTATTTTATTTTTTGGGTCAGTTGTTTCCGTTTATAACCAATTTATACCTACGAGAGTAGCATTGCCGTTTTGGGTGAACAGTTTACATGAGGGAATATGGTATTAGTAGTGTTTTTTAATATACAGTGTGTCTACGTAAGTTGGCGTCATATGGAAAGGTTTTTTTTTTATTATTAATTTTACGAAAAAAGTAATTCTTTATAAAAAGTTTTGCATGTTCCAAAACCTTAAATGCAATCATCAGTTATCAAAAAAGGGTCTCAGTTATGTACGAGGTTTTTGCTAATATCGCAAAATTGTTATAAAAAAAATGTTTAAAATTAAAAAATCTTTTAAATATGCAATTTTGTTCATTTCCAAAAATGTTTTTTTGATTTTTTTTCTGCCATAATAGTAAAAATTTAGGTTTGACATTAGTGCACTATACTTTATGATTATAAATACCACAGTGTTAAATAAACTTTTTAAAAATAATTTTTACTAAAACAAGAAAAATGTACAATGCACTAATTTATAAACTTAAATTTTCTAGATTTTTGCAAAAAAAAAATATATTTTTTTGGAAATTAACCAAATTGCATATTTGAAAATAATTTTTAATTTAAAATATTTTTTCTTTATAACAATTTGCGATATTAGCAAAAATACAGGTACTTTACTCTTGAGCAAAAATTACATTTTTGGCCAAACCTCGTACATGACTAACACAATTTTAATGAATAACTTTTTCTGTAAAAATAATAATAAAAAAGATTCCCATATGCCGAAAACTTACGTAGACACACTGTATGGTCACCGAATGAATATTATTAATTAAAAACCAAATAGTGTAAAATATAATATATTTAAAATAATTAACCGTTTTCAAAAAAAAAAAAATAATAATAAATAAATAAAACTCTAAAAAATTTAAAAATATTGTATAAAAAAATTAAAATGAAGTGGGGTAATAACATATAGTACTCTAAACTCTAAATAGTAGTAATAATAATAATTAAATACGCTTTCCATATTTCAATACCATATGTTATTATTATTTCTTTATTAAATTTTATTAAACTTTTTTCAAGAATAAAAGGTGATTAATTTTTTTTTTTAGACAGTCTTAGTACCTACAAAACGTGGGGTCCCAGCCTATTAAAACAGTACTTAAATGTGGAGGTTTCGGAGGAATGAAAGATCTCTCATAGAAGGAGTTGTGAAAGACTCCAATATACAGATATGGAAACAATTTTTGAAGCAAGGTCTATCCAAAGAAAAAAAATACTTTTGCTCAAAAAAACGTTCACGCTGCTGTAGCTATAAATATAAGATACAGGGTGTTACAAAGTTATTGCTCACCATAGGATCTCGAGAACGATTGGGTTGATTAAATTAAGGCAAAGTGGCGCTTCAACATTTTCTTTCAGACATTTAAAAATGTTCGGAGAAATTTAAAAAAGTGTAAAACAGTTCTTACTTTTTTTTTGGGTTTATTTAAACAGATATTTTACCATAAGGGTCATAATAATATTACGACTTTTTCTCAAATACAAAATGACTATATATTTGTTATTAACCATTTTGCTTCAATTTATTTTTTGTATATGTTACGCGATTACTCCGGCGTTTGTAGATCGATTTTAAAAAGCTTTTCCTTTTAATTTAAAAAGTGCATTTCCGCAGTGGTTTCATAAAAACCAAGTCAGGATCGCGTTTTTACGGCAAAGCTGTCTCTCGAAAATTTAATATTTTCACTAAACTTAAGTAGGTGCCTACTATTAGTGTTTTTATGTGTATGTTTACCGAATTTATAGTAATAATAATAAAAAACTAAAAGCAAAAAATAAACATTTTAACCTTGGTTCGACTATTCGTACAAAGTTTTTCGATTTTCTACTGCATCGCACATAGTGCGACTCTGGAGAAAATATAATTTTTCCTTGTTTGTCAAAAAATGTCCTTCAATGACTTCTCGCAATTTTCTCAATAATATCTAAACTAGTATAAAAGTTTTCATGGACTTTCATTATCATTTATTTTAACTGATATACGTTTCGAATGGTGTCTATTTCTAACCGTTTTCAAGTAATAACTTAGTTATTACAGTTGGACATAGACACCATCCAAAATGGCGTGTATCACTAAAAAATAAAAGACAATGAAAGTCCTTAAAAGTGGTATAGAAGTTTTTATAAAAAAGATGATTTTTTTAAAGTTTATCACTCTGTGGTTCCAAAAGTAGGATGTTTAGTACTAGTTATGAAAGGGTAATATTATCGAGGTAATGTTACCAATAATGTTGGTAATATTACGTTACACTACCGGAAGATCGGTAGCATTGAAAATATTGTTTTTTCCGCCCTACACTCTCACCAAATTAACGCGGGGATTGTGGTAAATAGTTTACCAAAAATGGTTGTTTATCAGTAAGTTTTTAGGTAAACCGTTTACCACATTTTTGGGAAACTATTTACCACATTTTTAAGATGCAACCATTGGCCCAGTTGTCATCTGGCGTCATGTTAAGATTTTAATTTATTGGATTAAAATAATTTGAACCGAGTGCTAATGAACCTTTGTTTATAGATTGAAACCTTTGTATTGTAAGTAACCTAATATTAAATATTTCATTATTTTATTTCTTTTAAAGTAATAATAATTTTTATTATATTGTGTAAGAGCAGAATAGTTCTTCATAGTGTATAAAAGTTTTAATTTTCTTAAAATGTTAAATAATTTTTTAATTTTATTCTGGAGAAAAGCCAAATAATATTTTGTTTTAAATAACCTATATTTTTGGACAAACATATAAAATCAAGCACTCCTGGCGATTGCATTGCAGCAAAGCCATAAACCCAGTCAAGCAAGTCAAATCACTTTTTATTAAAAAGTTTATCTCCCTTGGGGATAATGATGAGGATAATTTATCATTATCCACTCTATTACCCTAGTCCATTCTGACTTTGACTTGTTTACAAAAACGTTTTTGTTGTTTTTCGTATTTTTTTACTGAAAATGTGATTCGTATTACGGGTAATAGTACCGAATTTTAAATTACCCGTAATTTTACATCCTTATTTAGTACACATATTTATACGATTCTTTATTTTTAATTTTGGTTGCAAAATCACCCCCTAAAGCTTTTGGTAGACCTACTGTACACCCTGTATTCTGTAGTTTTCCAAGCATTGGCATTGGCTGCTATACATTTAATTTTGTCCGTTACTCAACCACTATGCAAATTTTCTGTCAATATATTATTGGAGCACTATAATACTCAGACTAACTTATACAATATAAGGTTTAAATTGCGTAATTAGCGCCGTTATTGGCAGGATTATTTACAATATACGCGTAAACAACGATTTTTTCAAACTTTTTATTGAATTTGTTTATGCATATCCCACATTTAATTTGATTAATAGCCTACACCCACGAATCACGCAATTGGTTATAAATATTTATAGGTTTTGCATAATTTTTAGCCATAATTTGTCTTGAAAAACGTAGCAATGTGACAGAGGAATGTAATGCTTTAATTTGTAAACAAATTATTCTAAAAATAACCTGGTTTATACATAGATTATGTAGTCAAGATAAAAAATGAATAGGCGGATATACTAATTACTAAATTGTGATGTGGTACCTTTAAATCCGCCACATCTACTACTTATTACGAATTATTACAATCTGAATTTAGTTGATCAAGTTTAGTGGATTAACTATAATCAAATATATATATATATATATATATATATATATATATATATATATATATATATATATATATATATATATATAAATATATATATATATATATATATATATATATATATATATATATTATATATATATATATATATATATATATATATATATATATATATATATATATATATATTTCGATTTTTCTTGATCAACTGAAGTAGGTCAACTACAATTATTGAATAAAAATGAGACATGTTTCCGGTCAATTAAGTTTCATTGATTACCCAAAAAATTGATTCATTGATATATGATATTTTATTTATCATTCGAGTTTATTTTATCAAACCAACAAAAATCGCATCGTAAGGGCCAAATACACTTCGGGCTACTTTTAAACAATTTTAAAGAAAATATTATTGAGCTTTTTGCCAGAATACAGCGTATCTTCGAAAGTTCTTAACAAATGGGAAACTTTATTATTATTAATTTTACGAAAAAAAGTGTCTTTTATAAAAAAAACCTAAGAAAATACATTTCCACAAAAATATTTGAAGGTTGGATGTACCGGGTGGCTTAAAAATTACTTGTTTCCAAATTAAAATAAGAGGTATTTCCTAACTACGGTACCAAACTTTAAAGGGTGATTTCTTATGTCATTTTATAAAGAAAAGTCCCTACATTTTTTTGAAAGACTAAAATTTTTATATAGCACCAAATGGTAAAATTTAACCGGCAAGTAATACCACATATATTTTTTAAAATTTTTAATAAAATCGTTTTATGAAAAAGTTTAACTTTTTTGGAAAATTACTTGCAATGTAAGTATTATTTACATATACATTGCTTAAAAAATTTGAATGTGAACATTAAGAATTAGGAAAGTATCAGTTTTTCGTGTTCACAATACAAAATTATTTTTTATATAATATTTTACACATAAAAGAAATGTTTAATCATGAATACCTTTTTACATAAAAATGT
The DNA here is from genome assembly GCA_014170235.1 of Listronotus bonariensis. Taxonomy (NCBI): domain Eukaryota; kingdom Metazoa; phylum Arthropoda; class Insecta; order Coleoptera; family Curculionidae; genus Listronotus; species Listronotus bonariensis. The sequence goes on along the minus strand of JACEGR010000934.1, from coordinate 197,834 downwards.
TTCTTGCATTATGGTTTTTTAAATAATAAATGCGTAGACGTGTATTGCACAGTCAATCCAGGCAAAAAGTATTTTCCCAGAATAAACCAAATTTTTAAATATTTTGTATTTATATGTTTAAACAAACCTTTTTGTCAACCAGTATATTTTACCTCAGTTGCCTTAATAGATATTACATTTGTTTTTAAGTCCGACACTACTTCTCTAATCTAGACATACTTACTACAAATTACTTTATTTTCTTTCTTTTATTTACTTTTTATTAAATAATTAAAATTCATTAGAAGCTTAATACAACGTAAAAACGTCTTTACTCGACCTGTTTAGTGAATATATTTTAGAAAACGGCGCAATTTGTATCTGCCCACCATCTATGGTGTATCAACTTCTCTGAGATCTTCTTTATAAATGGTATTATCGCTTTTTGCCCGTCGTGCGTAAAGCACTGTATTTATAGACTGTTTGCCAGGTACCTCGTTATTTACTGTATAAAACACTTTATTTGTAATGATGTTACTAATGGTATTCTAGCCTCCTATACTTTAGGTTCACTTGGGTCAAGTCTCCATTATATAAGGAAGTTATTTACGCGTTGTCCTTATATGAGAGGATAATTTTTAAAAATTAATGATTCTATAGCAATTCGTTGATGTAAAGATGCGGAAGGATTCCTACCTGTTGGTATAGATAGCATATTATTAGCCGCCATATTTGCACGACGAAGTCATGTTTCAAAAAGATATATACTTTACTGGTTGTTAGATTTTAAGCGTATAGGTAGAATTCTCTATATGGCCTTAATAAGTGTATTATGCAGAAAAATGCAAATTATTAAATGTTATGTAAAAAGCTATTTTAAATTGCCTTAAAAATTCAAAATAAATGTTCTATCCAGAAAGCTATCACTCCTCGAAGCTGGCTACTGGGAGTTTTTCGAAATACTTACAGAAATATTAACTTTAGTAAGAATTATTTTGTCATACTTTAAACAGTATTTTTCATGTTAGATTTCTTACAATGCCTTTATCACTTTTGTAAAATTGTTTTCTAAATCGCTGTTTTCTGGTACCAAGGCCGTGCTTCAAATGTTTGCCTGACTACTCAGCGTTTATTTAGCTGTTTCAACTTGAAGCAAATACATGAGATATTCAAACATTTTCTAAGTCTTCCATCCTTTACACCTAATTTACATCTACAATCGGGTACACCTCAATGAAACTGCCTACGGTTGGTTCTTGTTTTATTTTTTATGGGTAAGTTGAATATGTCCGAATAATTAGTCATCTGATATCATCTTTAGCATTCGTATTATTTTGGTCTTCATCGTGGAAGCTGTGTCTTATACACTTTCTGAAATTGTTTGTCGCCATACCTCATTCTCAGGAACATCTCAATTAGTTTGTAGTCGCACTTCGTTTCTTTGGAAATGTTTCTTAACATCTACATGGCTTCACACTCTTAAAACAAGAACAACACCTTGAGAATTCTTTAGTATACTCCAATTATTTCCAATTGACTGTAGCTTCAAAGTGTCAAAGATGCGTAACCCAGAGTATCTCGCTCATCAAGTAATTTTATAACCTGTATTAACATACCTCATGTAAAATCTTTTTAAATTTGTCCATGTAGATGTTGTACTTCTATTTACATTTGACAATGGACATCTTGCACCCTCGACATTGGACTTGCTAAACTTGACAAAGATCACTGTACAGTACGCTTTATTTGTTTTTCTTTAACATATTCTTTGTTAGGTTAATAATATAAGTAATATATTGTTTTCTCTATCCCATTTGGGCTATGATGAAATGCTATCTTTTAAGGTTTTTCAATCTTTTAGCTCTTATTTCATATTTGCTTGACACCACTTAACTATTTTTAATTTCTTTATTTGTTATCGTGTTCATCTTGACTACTTTGGATGAAGCTTTATTTCTTATTGATTTTTTTATTTTTTCATAGAATGGTAGTTAAATTAAAGGTTAAGATGGACTAACTATAAACTCGACATATATGCTGTTAAAATCAGTAACAATATTTTAAAAACCGGAATAATTTATATCCCACTATCCCACCATCTATAGAGAATCAATTTCTTTAGGATTTTTTTACTTGTTGGTCTTAACAAACTGGTGATTTGGCCACGACATCATTTTAATAAATGGTATTATCGCTTTTTGCCCGTCGTGCGCAAAGCACTGTATTTATAGACTGTTTGCCAGGTACCTTGTTATTTACTGTATAAAACACTTTATTTGTAATAATGTTACTAATGGTATTCTAGCCTCCATACTTTAGGCTACTTGGAACAAGTCTCCATTATTATAAGGACGGTATTTACGCGTTATCCTTATATGAGAGGATAATTTTTAAAAATTAATGATTCTAAAGTAATTCGTTGATGTTAAGATGCGGAAGGATTACTACATGTTGGTATAGATAGCATATTATTAGCCGCCATATTTGCACGACCAAGTCATGTTTCAAAAATATATATGCCCTATTGGTTTGTAGGTTTTAAAAAACTAAAAAACACGCTTTTATATGCAACCGAACTAAAAATTAGAAAATAATTTTTCATTAAAAAAATATTGTCATTTCATAGTAAAAAGCGTGGGGTGCATTTTACTATTTTTTCATAACTTTTCCATCATAGATATTTGCAAATATAATAATTATAACATTTAATATATTTATCACCCACGCTTTTTACTATGAAATGACAATATTTTTTTTAATGAAAAATTATTTTCTAATTTTAGTTCGGTTGCATATAAAAGCGTGTTTTTTAGTTTTTAAACTATTAATTATTTTTCATTTTTTAGTTTCTGCTACTCTTGACAAAATGGCGAAAAAATTTTTTAATGAACAAGAGTGGCAAATTTTAAAATTTTTCCAACAGATTGCAACTCACTAAAAATTTCTTCTTCATTAAGTAGCAAAGTTTGAAATTTTGCCAACAGATGGCAATCCAGGCAATGTTTGGACCGTTGCCAATATATTGCAACCCACTAAAAAATTTCTTCTTCATTTAATAGCAAAGTTTGAAATGTTGCCAACAGATGGCAACCTAGGTGTTGTTTTTATAATATAATGGAATTTTTTCCTGGCGATCCAAAAAAGATAACGGGATACTGTTTGCAGATTATTGCATTGTCATGTTTCCTTAATACGTGTGCAAAGTTTCAAAGAAATCGAATAGCTGGAAGTTGGTTAAAATTAGGCTCAAAGATTCCGTTACATAGCCAGATAGTTACAACCCAAGTTAATAAAAAGCGTGTTAACGGCATTTATTAACTGTTATTGTTCATAAAATTGAACACCAATGGTGCAACTAACCCTATATTTTTATTGTTCATAAAAATTGAACACCAATGGTGCAACTAACCAAATTGTGTAAAAACTAAAAAATTTCTTCTTCATTTAATAGCAAAGTTTGAAATGTTGCCAACAGATGGCATCCTAGGTGTTGTTTTTATAATATAATGGAATTTTTTTCCTGGCGATCCAAAAAGATAACGGGATACTGTTTGCAGATTATTGCATTGTCATGTTTCCTTAATACGTGTGCAAAGTTTCAAAGAAATCGAATAGCTGGAAGTTGGTTAAAATTAGGCTCAAAGATTCCGTTACATAGCCAGCCAGATTGATAGATTGATAGATAGATAGATAGTTACAACCCAAGTTAATAAAAGCTTTTACACTGTTTTCACATGCAGTTTTTGCATTTCACAACACCTTTAAGACAACGCGGTAGTGCCACCACGGGCGTTATTTTTAAAATAACTACAAACTAAGTTTGGCAGAAACTTCACAGCGGCTTTGCCATTACCATCTGTGTGAGGTGACGAGCTATCATCAAAGGATGGTTTTTCTCCGTAGGAAGGTTATTTGCTTGTTTTTTTATGCTGGTTTTCTTATAACCTTTTTATCAATCTTGTAAAATTGGTTTTTTAAAATGCCGTCTGTTGGTATTAAGGCCACTTTTCAAATCTTTGCCTGATTCCTAAGCAATTTGTCACTGTAAGTGTTGCACTTCTTGTTGGTCGACTTTGTCTTAGTTTACTTAACCTCGATCTTATGGTTTGTCTTACGCTTGTCGAACCTGGCAGTGGAGTTGACCTTGAACTAACTGTACAGTCTGCTTCATTTTTTCTTTCAGTTCTTCGTTTAAATCTTTTAAGGTAAATTTTAATTTAAACAGTGTTTTTATTCTTATTTTATTCTAGCTGTGATTAGTTTTTCTTTTAGGTTTTTAGATTTTCTTTTAGGTTTGGATTGCTTTTAATTCTGTTTTACATTTTCCTGGCTTCTGTTAACTTTTTTAAATTTCCGTTATTTATTGTCGTGTTTCTTTATAATAACTTCGGATTTTAGGCTTTTTTCTTCCAGAGTGACCGTCAACTTTTAAAGTTAAAAAGAACTGACTAAAACTAACCACATATGTTTTTAAAAACAATTTTATTAGAAAACGGAGTATTTTATATCCCAATATCTATGGTGTATTATTATTTTTTAGATCCTCTTAAGTAAAGCACTGTATTTAGACTGTTTGCCAGATCCCACGTCCCAAATATGTCAAAAAAGGTTTTCTTGGCTAAGGATGCGCTCCAAATTATGGCTTAATATAAAAAATCAGCTTTAAAAAAGTCGAGTTGTGTTCTGAACTAAGCTACATTTAGCCAAATAAGGTTATAAAGTAATAATTTCTTGTTATTAATGTACAATCTTGCATTGAAGTAGCCTGGCTTCTTTATAATCATACATGATTAATTGAAAAATAATATCTCTAGAACTATAAGAATAAATATTTTTGAGCGATTGTGTAAATAGATAAAAATATTTTTAAGGATATCCTGTTATGTGGTTTTACGCTTTAAAACTTCTATTATCCACCTTAAGGAGCGGGAAATCTGACTACCGGTAAAACTAACCACAATAAATTTTATTTTAACTTAATTAATTTAGATTTACAAGTTCCAAAACTTCAAAGTAAATCTCCTCAGAAATATGATTACACAACGTTAATAAACTACTTGTTTTATAAATTTATGAACGTATCCTTATTAGCTATCAAAGACAATTATAGTTTAAACCATAATTGTCTTTGTTGCTACTAAAAACATTTTTTTTGGTTTATATCATACACTACCAAACCATAATGAAGTTCCACGAATACCGCAATCTCCTGGTCAGTTTATTTGGATTTTCTTTCTTGAAAGCAGGAGATAGATTCTTATGATCAGATCGAAGGGGTTTCCAACCACATAAAATATTTAACATGTAACTTAAAAGATTTTAATAATAAAGTATGAAGAATCAAGGGAAAGAAAAATAAAATGTTAATGAAAGATTTATTCGAAGAAAAAGCCAAATCATTTTGTATTAGAACATATCAACAATAAAATAAATTTCAATAAAATATATTTGTATTAATACAGTTTACTTTTGTAATATCACACCCCATATTTTTTTATTACAAAATACAGGGTGGCCCACCATATTCGACACGGTCTGTAGCTGGATAACCATGAGGTTTTAAAAAAAGTAAATACTGAAACATATACAGGTCGGATAAGGCCACAGTATAAAATTATTTTACTCTATACAGGATGTCTCAAAAAAGTGTGACGTATCAAAGTTATATTTTTTTAAATGAAACACCCTATATTTTATGACGGTTTTAGATTCTACATAAAAATAATTTAAGTTTGTTAATAGTAACAAGTGTCTAATTTTATTCATTTTTGTGATATTTGATTTTTTTTTTCAAAATGCAGAGGTAAAATTAAATTGATTTTACTTTAACACTTTTAAGACTCTTAAAACTTTAAAATTTGTTACAAGATTAGGAAAAATGTGCCTTATTATACATAGGTCTTATCGAGATCATAGATTATACAGGGTGATCAAAAAATAATTTCAATTTTTTAGAAAGTCAAATAGCAATATCTCTCTTATTTTAAATGGAACACCCTGTATTTTTTCCACCACATGATAACAAACCAAATGCTCTTTCAAATGATGATAGGTTGCCCATACCTATCTTTATAATTTTTAAGTAAATTCCGTTTTAACATATTTTTATTCCAAATGTCTATTTAAATGTAAGTAGGCTGTGATATACCTATGCCGATTTACTAAGCCGTTATTGCAAAATGTAAATTTGTTGGAAAAAAGCACAAAATTAAAAGATTTTGTATTATCTGCCAATATTTTTAAAATTCACAGAAAAAAAAATCATTAGTTTCTTATAATGCTACTTCCAATAACACTTATTTCAGCTGAATGTGGTAATGATAAAACTTGTGTTTTTAAACAACCCTAATAATGCCTCTGGTCAGTTATGACGACATTCTGTGACCTATAACTCGTTTCTTCCATTATCCATAATCACTCTGTCAAATTTTTAAAGCAACTATTAAGGTTGTCAGATGGTTTCTCCTGGAATATTTTTCAGGATTAACTCTAGACTAAAGTAAACCATTTTTTTCACATCCTACCAGTATTATATCATCTTGTTGTTGTAGAAGAAGGGTTTTTATTTAAAATCATTGAAATTTCTTTTAAAACTAACTAAAACACTAGTTATCAATAAATGGTCGTTGTTATTTTCTTAAGAAAAATATTAAAGGCTGCTATGTCACAGCCAACTTTAATTTAAATAAACATTTGGACTAAAAATTTGTAAAAACAGATTTTACTAAAAAGCACAAAAGATAGGTATAGGCAACCGTATACACCATTTGAAAGAGTATTTTATTTGTCATCATGTGACGTAAAAATACAGGGTGTTTCATTTAAAATAAGAGAGATATGGCTATTTGATTTTCTGAAAATTGAAATTATTTTTTGATCACCCTGTACAATATTTGATCTTGATTTGACCTACGTATGATATGGCAGACTTTTTTCAAATCTTGTTACACATTTTAAAGTTTAAAGTCTTAAAAGTGTTAAAGTAAAATCAATTTAATTTTACCTCTGCATTTTTCAAAAAAATCAAATATCACAAAAACGAATGAAATTAGATACTTGGTACTATAAACAAACTTGAGTTATTTTTTAAACGTAGAATCTAAAACCGTCATAAAATATAGGGTGTTCCATTTAAAAATATAACTTTGATACGTCACACTTTTTGAGACACCCTGTATGGACTAAAATAATTTTTATACTGTGGTCTTATCCGACCTGTATATGTTCCAGTATTTACTTTTTTAAAAACCCCATGGTTATCCAGCTACAGACCGTGTCGAATATGGTGGGCCACCCTGTATAGTATATATTTTATACTAAAATTTACGAATACATTTTTAAGATAGCTGCTGGGTTCAATTTGACAAAAAAATGGAAAGAGGAGTCTTGTATCACATAATTTCAAAGCTACTAAGGAATACTTAAACCATATTTTCAGCGTAAAATTATTTGAGATCATTTTAAATCACGAACAAAACAAAAGTTGGTTAACTCCTGTTGCAAATAAGTTTAAGTTGTAAGTGACGTCATAACATAAAATAATTTTAAAAGCATTTGTTTTTGCGACTTTATAGACAGTGACATAAATGGAGAAATCGTGACTTAACGATATTTACGGCAAAGATATGGCTTTTATATTCCGAAAATATAAAGTCGATACCTTTACCTACTACAAAAGGGTGGTCCTTTAATAATAACATAAACACCTTATTTTGATGGCTATATTTCCAAAACTGCAAAGGTAGATATAACTAAGGTGGTATTCTTATTATTATAATTATTATAATAATATACTATCAGGGTCTTTGATAGTGCTTTCGGTAATAACTAATTAACCAGAACTAACCAAAACACCCGTGTATTATAGCAAAATTAAAAGGATCTTTAAAAGAACTTTTAAAAATAGTACATTAATTATGTCCAACGTTATTATTTCAGAAATATGGCCATTCAAATCAGGTATTCTCTAGAAGCTTTAAAATTTTGTGTCACAAGACCCTCTTTCCATTTAACTTTAATTCACAAAGTGGCGCCCAGCATTAATTTCGAAATTTTCATTTATTAATTTTACTGTAAAATTTATAGTACAGAGGATAGCAACTGTTTTCGAGCAAAAATTAATTAAGATCTGGTTTTTAGATATGTTGTTCTTGTTCTCCGGGTAGACTTTGGGATGTCTGGCTGGCGGTAGCGGTTTATTGCCAGACACTTTTATCATTGCTAATTAAACAGTAATTCCCTTCCAGTTTCTGAACCATTCGGTATGTTTGGATGAAACTTGGAACGATAATATATAACCAAGGTCTGTATTTTTGACATATCGGTGATCTCTAAATGTCAAGGTGACACCTCTAAATGTCAAGGTCACAGCTGGGCGCCAACGCAACCGCTACCGCCCGCTAGACAGCTAAGGATCTACTCAAAAGACGAGGAAGAACAACATATCAAAAAATCAGCTAACCTAAAATTCTTGTTTTCCTGACATTGCTACCTCCCGGACCAATTAATGTCATGGTCCGTGTAAAAATCTAATAAGCCCTGTATTTTTATTATTATTTTCATTTTTGACAAAATGCTTTCTATTGAATAATAAAAAGACTAATTTTTGGTACTATCGTATCATGTCTACTTTTAAACTCATTTATATCACTAAAATCGTTCAAGTTCTTTCACCTTGCCTTGCCGCCTGAATATAAACAACCTCTTTTATTTTTATAAATAATAAATAATGCCAATCATGGCACCGAAAAGTTGAAATTTAACAACTTAAAATGCACCGCGGAGATGCATTACCACAACTTGCCAAAAGAGAGATTTTTTACAGATTTCTGCATCATCTCCTTCAATTATTTATAATACAAGAAAACAAAGAAAGTTTGTAGTGTGTAATAAAATTTTATTGATTTTTACAGGGTGTTTCCTATTTGCGGTTAAAAAATTTCTAAGCCAATTTTATGAAAAAGGTCGTATAAACATAGGTCCGGAGATGCAGGGTGTCTAACTTTAAAACGAAAATCGGGTTTTTAATAATATATTAAATATGCCTTATTCGATTTTAATAAAATTTGGCTGTGGTATTTGTTAAAATAGAAAGGTAATTTAGCCTTGAACTAATTTTAATTAGTGATACCAGTGGTGGCATACGACGCATCTTTGCTAATATTATTGACTGTACGACACTGACTTTTTGCAACTTTTATATTTTTCATTATAAAACACTTAAAATTACAACTTTTTTTGGTATTTATAATTCTAGGTATCTGTCTTAGTTTTCCTGAAAAACAAAACTTGCCAATTTGGATAATCTTGACAATACAAAAAGGTTAATTAATAATAAATTAAGTGTTGTAACTTCTTATTAGCCAATTATGTAACAACAACAAATACTTAATTAAATAACGTTTATATCTGGTCTAACAATTTTTCATTAAAAAAAATAAATAGGTTTTTATGAAGTTTAACAGCCTGTATCTTGGGAACGAAAAATTTGGGACCCATATTTATATTACCTTTTAACCTTTTTTTTTTATAAAATTACTTTGAAATACACCTTTAAATTTCCATACCGCAATTCGAAAAACACCCTGTATAAAGCAATATTTTTATAGTTATAGTATGTCTATACAGTATACCGGTTTAGTTAAATATAACACATAGGCAATGTAAGAAAAACAGACGGTTTAACTAAATACCGGCATGTAAACATGGGTAACTAATAGCGCTTGTTTTGTTATTCCATTACTGACCGATACACCAAAACCCATTGCTCAAATTGGTCTCAAATTTTTTGATAGTCCTATCGACTGTTGATTTTCCGGGTATCGGCCTATTCGGATACTGAGCAGTGAACAAATCTGACACCTTTTGGTAACTATTTCCTTGATAGTACCATTTAATCATCAATACTTTTTCTTCAGTAGTATAACTCATGGTTAATCTTTTCGCTCTACGATTTTTGATAATAATAAGGCACTAAATTTCAAAATGACAACGTTATGTCCCGCTAACTGGTATTTTTATTGTTGTTCATAAATATGAGGCGATAATAATGTAACAATTTTTAAAATATATTAGCATCTTACTAGCAAACGGTTAACCAAAAATCTAAAGTTTTTACCATGGACGTAGATTTGCGTCCTCTCTAGAATTAATAAACTTATTAAGATGTCTTATTTTAGTCTCATATCATCGTCATTTTATTGTGACATTTAGCACAAATCAAAATGGCCGATTTTTGTATACCGGGTGGTTCTCACAGGTGGTTTTCCTATAAATTTTTTATCTTTTACGGTTTCGGTGGAAAAATTTAATTTGTATATCATTATTTAACATATTTGAGGATTGGTTGATCTATTCACTTGTTTTGCAATCATTTCCGGTAAGACCAAAAGTAATAGAAAACATGTGACCAATTCACAATTATGTCAATTATCGATATACCAAAATCCCATCCAAACTTTATCTTATACTTAACAAGTCACAAAAAATAAAATAAATTGTATTTTTAGTTTTCGTATCTAACGAAAACACAAAAATTTTACACACATTTAAACAGTCAGTGGCGTACCGTTCTTTTGTTAGGAATATTCCTTTAGTTGCCGCCACAAGAATAAATATATTAACCAGAAGGATATCTCGAAGGCGGCTTCTTTGATGTCTCCTAGCGCGTCTTATGACCTCGAACTGCATATTTTGCAGGCGTTTCATGAGCGTACCTAAGAAATTAACATGTTTAGGCGCCTATCTCTTAAAAATATATTTTAATATTATTATAATGCATTTTATAACATCTATGCAATCAAATAAAACAGATGCTTTAATAATATGTCGTATTGAGATATATTAATAATTATTATGAAATGTGTCTATTTATTTTCGCATATGACAATTTTTTATTTTTCATATTTTTGAAGTTTCTATTTATCCATTTGAGGGTATGGAATAGTCTAACTGTAACAAACCATTTAATTAAATAACTAATTGGAAATTGTTCACAAGGATGTAAAAAACTATTTTTAAACGGTTTTACTTGACCTGTTTGTTATTTATTTGGAATTATTTTTTGGGTCAAATCTAGTAATTGAAATTTGACCCCCTTCCTGACGACCGATCGATCTGAAATTTGGTACACTTCCTTAGTCTTGATGACAATACAATATAACATATTCTTTATGATTGTAAATCCAACATGGCCGCCGATACAAAATGGCGGATTACATATTACTTTACTACAACCTCAATATGGGTATCAAATTAAAGGGCTTTATTGGTAGAATAGAACCCACTATGAAAAAAATAAAATCCAAGATGGCCGCCGCCACAAAATGGCGGATTATATATATTTTTTCACAAATACCTCAATATGGGTATCAAATGGAAGGGCTTGATTGGTAGAATAGAACCCACTATAAAAAAATTAAAATCCAAAATGGCCGCCGCCACAAAACGGCGGATTACATATTTTTTCTCACAACTACCTCAATATGGGTATCAAATGAAAGGGTTTGGTTGGTAGAATAGAGCTCACTATAAAAAAAAAAATCAAGATGGCCGCCGCCACAAAATGGCGGATTACATTTTTTTTCACAAATACCTCAATATGGGTATCAAATGGAAGGGCTTGATTGGTAGAATAGAACCCACTATAAAAAAATAAAAATCAAGATGGACGCTGCTGCAAAATGGCGAATTACATATTTTCCACAACTACTTCAATATAGAATCGTTGTTTAGTTCTGGTTAGTTATAGTAAGGCGAACTCAATAGAATGAGAAGTATCAACTAACAACAAAACTAAAAACTTGAAAATAAATTATGTAAAAAAACTTTTATGTTAAACGGATTTATTGTACTAAAAGCTAAAAAATAATTCGGTAAGTCCTAGCTACCAGATCGCACCAATCTTCTCATCAATCTGGGGTATTGATCAGACAAATAATAAAATCGTTGGGCAATTGACATTTCTATCATAAAATTTACTCTGGATACGCTTCAGTTTTTTAAAATATGTATTGTATAATTTACACAAGTGTCTATTTATTTTTCCATATGACAATTTTTCTATTTTTAACATTTTTGAAATTCTTGTTTATACATTTGAGTGTATGGAATAATCTAACTCTACAAAATAATTTAATTAAATAATTAATTGGAAAATTTTCACAAGGATGTAAAAAACTAGTATTTTTGCAGATATTTTCAAACTTTTGAATTAATTTTTTTGTATAACAATACTTTCAAAATTTATTTGAAATAAAGTTTGGGTTGATAGGTAATTAATTACACAATTCACCGAAAAATCACTAAACAGAATATTATAGTCCAGAAAAATAAAACGTATCGCAATAAACTATATAAAATACATTGACCGTTACCGAGTCGTTGCTTCGCCTTTCACTACTGCACTGGCAATTTCGGTTTAGAATTTCGGTTTAGTAGCCCTCGAAGGTCACAGCCTGCGCCGCTCAAGGTAAAGAGATATCCTTCTGGTTAATATATTTATTCTTGTGTTGCCGCTCTCGAGATAGTGATTATTTATTTAAATAACATTGCCAAATAAAAACAAAATACACACAACGCCAAAAGTCTTGGCCCTCTAAAATTTTTATACTTCTAATTTATTTAGAAAAAATTCAAAGGACTAATTCAAAGTGTTGTCCATGTTGATTTTAATTTAGTTAAAAAAAATATTTTAAGTTCATATGTGGTTTAAATAAAAGAAATATCAAAAAAAAATAAAAAACAGTGTTAATTTATAGATAACGTTTATTGCAACAAAAATTACCTGTATGACAATACAAAAAAAGAAAATACAGCTAATACTCTGTGGGCCCTCCCCTTCTTCTGAGTAATGAGTTTACACGTTTGGGCATGGAAATTATTAAATAATTAATTAATTCCTGCGATATGCGGTCCCATTCTTCTACGGCGGCTACCGCATGGTTCCTCCTCGGTTCTAGGTGGTGAATTGCGATTGTGAATAGCTCTGGAAATAATATCCCACAGATTCTTAATTAGATTTATGTCTGGAGAATTAGCTGGCCACTCTAATCTGTTGATTTCTTTAGCATTAAGAAGCTCCTGAACTCTTCTGCCTTGATGTGGTCTCGCGTTATCATCCATGAAAATGAAATTCTGTCTAGTTTCATGGCGGAGGGGAATGACATTTGGCCTAATAACATTTTCCGTGTAAATTTCGCTAGTCATATTTCGTTGTATGCGAATTAATGAGGTTCGACGGTTGTACATTATTTCCCCGAGAACATTACTGTTCCTTCTTAATAGTGAACGACTTTACAAAGATAGTAGAGTCTTGACTGACGCCCTGGCTCTCTTCATACCCTTTAACGATGGTAATCACTGACCAGACCGAATCTTGATTTGTCAGAGAAAACGACTCTTTCCCACTGGGCTAAAAGCCATTCCCTATAGTTTTTCGCCCACTCGTGGCGGGCAGCACGGTGTCGACACAATAAAAAGGTACCCTTAAAAATCTTCTGGCCCGTAAATTGGTGCTGTGAAGTCTTCTGAGAATGGTATTGGTGAAAATTACGCGGTTGAACGTACCTTGGAAATGATCTTTAATAGCTGGGGCCGTTACGTTCCGATTTCGGCGGGTAAATTGGATAACATATCTGTCCTCTCTTTCGGTAGAAACACGTGGCCGTCAACTACGAGGCAATTTTTCCACATTTTCAGTTTCTTGATACCTGTTGATGATTCGATTTAATAAAAAATCTTACAAGTTTAACAACTGACTTGAGAACAAAGGGATTTGCGGACTCACGTTTATATGAACTTTTTTATAATTTTATTAGTCAAATCTTTCCCTTAGAATTTTCTTTAAAAAAACTGTTTTTTAACAAATGCAAAAAATTTTGGAAGGTAATTTTTTGTTCAAAATAAAGGAAAGTTTGCTTTATAAACATAAGGTCAAAAGTCGCCTGTTAGGGAGATATCGCTGAACAAAAATGGCGATAAAATATGGTTTTTATTTTTATCCTAAAAACAGAATTATAAAATTCTACGAAAATATTACTATTATAAAAATACACTTTCTAAATAATTTTGCACTTTTTAAAATTAATTAAAGTGGTAGAAATAGACTACCCCCATCGTTCTTGCTAACCAAATTTAAAGAGAAACTTACGCATTGACGTCAAAAAATATAATTTTTAATAGAGTGGTTTATTTAAAAACTTTTTGTATTTTTTTTCATTAACCTTTACCAATTTTAAATAAAAAAATAAAATGTAAATTATAACGTGATGGGACGGGGAAATTTATTTTATAAATATTCTATTTACGTGCTGTAACATATTAAGGTGGTTGACATTACTTGGTACTTTAAATACAATGCTAATTTTGTTTTTTAAGAAAAAAAAACATTTTTGTTAAATTTTCTCGCTGTCTCCCTTATGGTTGACTTTTGAGGTTATGTTTAAACCTATCGTTTATTTTGAACAAGGAATTACCTTCTAAAATTTTTCGCATTTGCTTAGAAACACCCTGTATAACTTTTAGATTTGCAAACAGAACAAAATTTTAAATCTCTTCATGTACAGTTTTCCTCTTTACATAAAACTAATATACCATGGACATGAATTTTTTCAAGAGATGCTATTTGAGATCCAATAGCCGATAAAAAATAGCGTTGGTTTTAAAAATACGGTACCCATGTGACTAATCGTGCATAGAATATTTTTTTAATGTTGAAGCTGTATATAGTTTTGGTGCTATTGTTTAAAGTTTTTATTATTTGTTGATAAATATAGGTTGTTGTAAGTATACATGCATGCATTTTTTCTTGTGGAATTAAAAAAAAAAACGTTTTTAGGTTCAAGCACAATAATAAACATACCCAATTAACTGTGGATCTGTTATAAATAAAAATATACTGTTAGAGCACTTTTAAATTTACTATTTTGATAAGAAAACCCCTTTAAACACACTCAAAAATTCAAAAATAGGAAAAATTGACTTTTACTGTGTTAACCACTAGAAGAAAGAGATTAGGCAAAGAATGCCTGCATGTTAAAATTGGGTTAGGGGTGGCCCATCAGAGCTTCGCTTTTATTGTTGCTTCAGACCAGGGTATCTCCAACTCACGGCCTAAAAGTTACGTGTATATCACCCCCCCCATTAATTTTTTATTAACCAATTTCCTCCCAGTGGTGCATAAAACGTACCATGGTGCAAATTGTTTTATTTTGGTTCGCCAGAATTTTTTTTTTTTTTTACCATTTGTTGTATATGAAACAAAGAAGTTGATTAGCCACTCTAAAGTAAAGAAATATTTCAAATGATAAAAAGTTAACTATTTTACATTTATCAGATTTTAATTGAGTGTAGAGTTTGACAAATATATTTATAAATTATAATCAAAAATTAATCGGAGCTCTCTGTGTTGAGAAAAAACGTTGGTGCGAAAACGCACCACTGGTATTGCCATATGTATGCAAAATGTGACAAATATTTGCCTGTTTCAACGCGTTTTATTACATTATATTGACGGGCCAGGTAACGGCCAGGCAGTGTTGTTTCGCTATTTGTGCTAGTTAGAAGTACGTTTGAAGTCTGATGGTTAAAAATGTCATTTAAAAAAGTTTTTAACGCAACGAGAGTTAGAAGCTGAGCTGGAAAAGTAGTGGATGAACTTGAAAATGACGAAAACGGTAGGTAAAATTATACAGTATGGATATTTGAAACTTATGGAGTGGTACATACAAAATATAAAATATGTTTATACTTATTTTAAAATTTTAGAGGTAATTGATGCCGTTTATATACCCCCTAATGTCGACACATTGACGGATGAAGAAGATATAGATGAGGAAACTAGTGTTCAAGAGATGTCCAATCCCACAGATGTTGTAGGCAGCTTTGAAATGCAGATACATACATCGGCTAATGAAAGTGAAAATAAAAATGAAAGACAGTACCATTGGGACTCATCAGATGATGAGACGTTAGCTGCTAAAAAAGCCGACTGATGACCCCTTCGTTATCCCGTGATGTTCTACCCACAGCTAAATGGATTCAGGGGCAGATCGAATATACACATTTCGCTGTTTCAAATGAGTTTTACGACAAAGAACACATAAAAAATGAGCTTTCTGGTAAGACACCCCTAGAAATATTTTTACTCTTTTTTGATGATGAGGTAGCCAATCTCGTTTTGGGTTTCACAATGAAGTACGCTGCGGATAAAAATCGACACGACTTTCAATTATCAAAAGAAGAACTTCTAAATTTTATTGGTATAATATTATTTTCTGGTTATCATACGTTACCACAGATTCCATGTTATTGGTCAACTGATGAAGACAAAGGTATAGATTTTATAAAAAAGTGCATGAGTAGAAACCGGTTTCAAAATATAAAACAAAATATACATTTATCGGATAACGAGAAATTGGACAAGGATGACAGATTTTCAAAAGTTAGACCTTTTCTTGATATTATCAATAAGAAAAATTTACAGTGGGGTATTTTTTCTTTCAATTTGTCCATCGATGAACAAATGGTGCCATACTTTGGCAGACATTCGTGCAAAATGTTTATCAAAGGTAAACCGGTACGTTTTGGCTTTAAAATTTGGTGCCTTTGTTCATCGGATGGCTATTTATTTTCTAGTACTCCCTATGGAGGCGCGCAAGGCAAAATATATTCCGATTTAGGACTTGGTGGTGACGTCGTCATGAGTTTGTTGTCTGTGGTAGAAAGACCATCTTCCCATCAAATTTTTTTTGATAATTTTTTTCATCGTATAAGCTTTTTGTTTATTTGAAAAGGAAAGGTTTTTTGCCACAGGGACCATACGTGAAAACAGAACTAATAAGTGTCCAATAGAAGGTTCTAAAATATTTATGAAAAAAGAGCGTGGTTCTTTCATCTCTGCATATGATAATGATTCAAAAATTTCTGTTGTACGCTGGAATGACAATTCAACAGTTACGGTTTGCAGCAATACTCATAACGTTGCACCAGTAAGTAAAGTAAAGAGGTTCGATAGAAAACAAAAGAAAGAGACATATATACCTCAACCAAACGCCATAACTCAATATAATAGATTTATGGGGGAGTAGATCTCCATGACAACGGGATTGCCAACTATAGGAGTCGCGTTTTGGGGAAAAAATGGTGGTGGCCTTTATTTTGTAATTCTCTAGATAGTATAGTAGTGAATGCCTGGAAACTGTATAACCTTGCCAATGACACAAAAATATCTCAGTTTGAATTTAAATCATACATAGCTTTGCGTCTAATCAAGACCGAAAGATTACAAATTATTAGAAATGTTCCTTCGACTTTAGAAGAAATAAGGCTTGATCATCAGCCCCACACCATTTTTCCTCATGAAACTAAAGCACGAAGGAGATGCAGAGTATGCCACAGTCATACTATTTATATGTGTGGGCGATGTAATGTACATTTACATGTCTCGTGTTTTGCAACGTATCATCAAAATTAAAAATATATATAGTGGTTCTTACCAGTGGTTCATTTGCGCACCAAAAAAAAATTGTTTGTATTTGAATTATTTAAATGTAATAATATTTGTATTGGTTTATTCTTTAGTGTGTACTATATTACTCTTTTTTTGCAATTTTTGTTTAAGTTTTTTTGGAATACATATGTTAAAAAAATATTTTGGTCTACCTTTCTTACCAGTGGTTCGTTAACGCACCACCAATTTTTTGCAATGTAAAGACTTTAATTTTTAAATATGGCAGAAACGTATTTTTGTTGCTAGAAATAAATAAAATTGTTAAAAAAATTACTTTTTTCTATTATTTCTACCCTTGGGATTAAATGGGTTAAATACTTAAAACGCATAGATTTTAAAAGACTTTTATTTTAATTTTAATGAACAAACTCTTACCTAATTATTTTTTTATAAAAAAAATAATAATAATTATAAAACACGAGTAGGTACTAATGAGACACTTAGGCCCAGTATTACAATTGCGAGTTCAGTTTAGGTTTAGTTGAACTCGACTGGTACATGAACCTGTCCATCTAAAATATATTGCTGTCAAGTAAATGTTCAAAGTGACGGCAATATATTTCAAATGGAGTAGGTTCATGTATAGTCCCTTGGCAGAGCCGCATTATCCATTAGGCTGACTAGGCTACAGCCTAGGGCGCCATAAAAAAAATAGGCGCTAGACAGGGGAGTAGTAGGCGGTAGACTGGAGAGATTGTAGGTTGAGTGGGGATTTTTGGGGACTAAATGCTCTGTGAATAAGGTGCTTTGGAATGAAATAGGCAAATAGGCGTGCGTGAAAAGGAGGGAATGACCTTTTTTTTAATAATAGGCGCTACGGAGGAAAGGACCTTTTTTTTGCTCTTTGAAAATATTCTTGATGGAAAATAGGCGCTCCAGGAGTTCTACCCAGGGTGCTTCTAACTGTTAATACGGCCCTGTCCCTTGGCCAGTTATGAAATTGACTTTATGATAAGAACACTTTTAAAACCTGTTTAGGAGGGTTCCTTTTGACGAGTCTACCACGAATGTCTATGCCGAACTATATGGAAGCGACGCTTTAACCCAGCCTGTCAATGTCAAATGTTTCGGGTGTCGGACTTCGCAAACGTGTCACATTTTTTGTCGGACGGAAGTTTACCACCACAACTTTTTGTTCGACCTTCAAACAGTGAGGACGTCGCGTAGAAAATTACAGAATTTTTCCCGGTGTGGCGGTTAGAGGAACTGTACGGGCGTTTTTACCTTTGGGGATCGAGTAAAGATTTACGCTAAATTGACGGCATCTACTTCTGGAGCTAAGCGCTTTTAGCGAAGATTCCTATAAGCTTATGGCATCCTGTTTAAAAGTAAACACGAGATATTTCTTAATCGGCGGGAAATAGATTTGCGTGCCATGGGAACTGTCAGTAGTGACAGTGAAGGTTATACGTAACACCAGTAGCAGTTCTTGGTTTGACAGCTGTCAATTTATGCATTGCATTGATTTATAGAATTACTTTTTACTTTTTTAAAAATTTCTGGGAGCTACGAGCTCGATTATCCAGATTTTTCGGCGACGAAACCCTGGAAAGCATAGTCCGGAAGGGGAGGGTTGATGAATTGGACCTAAAGGGGCCAAAGCCAAGAAAAAAATAGAATAGAATAAAAAGAAGTTTACCACAATGTTTTACATGCAATTTTTAAACATGTTGCCAAAAATCGTAGGGGTTACAGTCACGAAACCGGCCTAGTCTGATACCCGAAACATGTGTTTAAACCGTATGTTTCATGACTGTTAACCTTACCAGTTTTGGCAAAATGTTTAAAAATTGCATGTAAAACATTGTGGTAAACTTGTCCGACAAAAAAGTGAAGCGTTCGCCCAGTCCGACATCCGGAACTTTTGACATTAACAGGCTGAGTTAAAGCGTCGCTTCCATATATAGCGGTATGAATATTCGTGGTAGACTAGTCAAAAGAAACCCCCTAAAAAGATTTTAAAAAAGTGTTCTTATCATGACGTCCATTTCATTACATCTATGCATCTTAGGCTGAGTGAACAGGTAATTTGAAAGCTCTAATGGTTCCTCGGGAAACAGAAATGAAAAATCGTGCTGCAACATTTCTTTCCCTTAAATTTTATACGCATCTTGTGTGTACTAGAACATACGTATAACTAATCTGAATTATCATACTTTTCACTCACAATGGGAATTTGCATGGTATTCGCTAAACAGCATTACAATTTTTGATACGCAAGGTATCAGGTTAGATGTCGCTTTCACTATGTAAGTTCTCGTAACTGGTACTGCTTATGTCTTTAGCTTAGGGCATTATCAGCGGCAAATCTTTGATCCCCGGTTTGCTGCATTTTGAGGAAGATTCAATCAATTTTACTACCCATTTTAAATACTCTTTCCTATTGCTAATTTTAAATGCTATAATGGGTGGTTAGGGGTCATTATACAAGAAGATGTGACTATTCTTATTAGGTTTAGATTAATAGGTCAATAAAAGTTATACGGCTTAAATTCTCTTCGCTTTCCTAGTTCGGATTTATACGGGGTACATGTTTTTATTATGTAAAAATCGATGTTTTAAAATACAAAGCATACCAATTAAAACAAACCACTTCGTATAATTCTGTTATTTGTATATTTAAAAAAAATTGAAACACATCACTTTTTACTTTTAGGGGGACACATTTCTTGCCAAATATTTTATGCGCAGAAAATCTACGCACATAAAAAATATAGTTATTGAAAGCGTTATATTTTGGTACTCATCGTTTTTTTCCTGTCTCCAGTATTTTCGGAGAAAAAAAGGGTGAAAAAGATGAAATTTTTAACAATTTTTTTCACTGTAAAAGCTGTAGGTAAAGGAAAATTTTATTTGGGGGGTTGATTTTATTGTTTTTTTATAGAAAAAAATAAGGTACTGACCTTATTTCGATCATAACTTTCCCAATTGTAATGCTAACGACTTCTTCATTTAAAAAACATCCGAATATGTACTTTAAAACATATTTTATATGTCTTCCTCGAAATATGCAGCATTTTCCTGTTATTTGACTTTAAATCTATCAAATTTTGTATTTGACGAAAAACGTAAAACACTAACACGCTGTATCACGGTTCGTATTGGTCGTAGAAAAATTAGGAAAAAGGAGTTTTGTTTGTTTTTTTTAAACCTACAATTTTGCTCATTACAGTTTTTTAATAAATTGTGTAACTTTCATGCTGCTTGGGAAATACCTATTAAAAACGTCGATTTTTTCTTCAAAAAATTGTTACTTTTAATAGCGAATAACTTAAAAAATACTACTTCCAGAAAAAAAACATATAAACATTATTTTGCTACAAATAAATTTTTAAATCGATTTCTATGATTTAAACTCAAATTAAAAATGTTTAACCCCCTAGGGGTGGGGGCAAACACCCCCAAGGTTTTGGCGCTCTTAGGTTCGATATAAATTTTGATCACTGGGCTTTTTCCTACCTTCTGTTGCCAGGAGGTAAAATGCTTTATTTCCTGTACTATAACAGGGTAAAATGGATTTTAAATAAAGGTAAGAAAAAAGTCCTAAATAATACATGTTGCCTCTTTTATTATTCGTAAATTGTTTAAAATAGCTCATACCTAATTTAATTTCACATATACAGGGTATTGCAGAATGTTTTTAAAAATTTAAGTGCAGATTCTACTATTGCAAAATTTAAAAAAAAAAGTTTATATGAACATGGGTTCTTAAATTCCTCGTTCTGTAGATTTTTTTTGTTTGAATGTCTTAAAATTTAATAAAATTAAATACTATACTTATATTTTTTAATGTCTTAAACATCCTTTACCCGACTTTGTCTAAATTTGGCAATGCTATTTAAAGCAAGAGGATAATTTATCACTAACCTAACCATATTTGTCCAGTGGCGTCTCGAGCGGCAACTAAAGGAATATTTCTAACAAAAAACTGTACGCCACTAACTGTTTAAATTTGTGTTAAAGTTTTGTGCCTTCTTTAGAATAAATAAATAAAAAAAGGGTTTTTTGTTCTTTGGATTTTTTCGTATCGTGTTTAGTTAAAGAGAGAAAAATCCAACCATATTTTTAGACCATAAAAGAAGCATTGCGGAACTTTTTCTTTAAAAAATTGGATTTTGTAACCTTTATTAGCAAATATAAAATAATAAATACTTATTTAAATAACCTTTACATCCAATCTAATTAATTTTTTCTAAAATAAGTGCTTTCGAAATTAAGAACAAAAAATTTGGGGCCCATGTTTATGTAAACTTTTTTATACTTTTTCCGATGTAGAATCTGCTCCTTATTTTTTTAACAATGTTCTATAAAACCCTGTATATACTGGGTGTTTTAGAAATATGGGATGAAACTTCTAGGGGTTATTCACTGCAACAGTAGAAAACGTTTGAGTAAAGAGACGATGAATTGCCCAAATAGGATTTAATGCATTTAGTTTTTGCCTTTTGTACCTACATTATATTATTACAACAAATAATAAATAAAAAAATAATATAAAATAAATCTATTAAATAAAAAAATATATTAACAACTAAAAAGAAAATAATAAAATTTTTAAACATTGAGATTGACATTTTTGTTGTGATGATATGATGTACAGGGTTATTGGTTATATTTTCACCGCCCATCTAGCTCTTTTATTGTAAACTTTAGGGAAAAATATTAAATACAAATATTGTAGCTAGTTAGATGTAGTTTATTTTAAAATTAGCATTTTATATACCGGGTGTCCCATAACTAAGTAATGAAGCAAACATACACTTTTTTAAATGGAACACCCTATATATTACTCGAGTTTTGAATTCCTGAAAAATTCTAGACATGTTTTATATACCATATCCTATACCTAACTTCAACTGTTCTTGAAATATTTTGATTTGAACATAAAAATATTAGTCTAAGCTTCATTTATCGACACCAATAACAACCGATCGTTTTTTTGCTTAGCAAGTAATGAAAAACAATAATTGACATAGATGTTCATTTCCATGCCATTTGTGGATTCTGTCTTCTAATTGTCAAAATAAAGTTTATTCAAAAATGGGTTTTACAGAACAAGAAAAAAAACAAATATACGAAGTTTTTATAAAATGTGATTACAACAGGAGAAGATCAAGAAGAGAATATCTAAGACTGTATCCTAATAGGCGCCTTCCAAATGAGCATTCATTTAAATATATATATATGATAGTGTCAATCGCAACATTTCGTTTAGACGGAAGAAACGAACACATGCGCTAAATGAAGACGATAATACAGAACTTAACGTTTTGTTATATTTTCAAGGTAAGATATTAGAATTGATAATAATATTAGTAATAGTGATGAACTGGGTTAATTATCTTTTCTAGAACACCCCGAAAGTTCGATTCCTAAAGCCATGTGAACATTTAGAATTGTCATATTGGAAAGTTCAGTCGACTTTGAGAAAGTATAAACTTCGTCCATATAAATTTACTAAAGTGCAATTTTTATCTGAAAATAACAAGCAAGCTAGAGCACAATTTTGCCAAGAAATTCTTCAAAGGCTTAATGAAAATCCGCGTTTATTTGAAAACATTTTATGGTCGGATGAATGTTCTTTTTCTACAGCTGGTATTTTTAACAGGAAAAATACACATTTCTGGTCAAGCATGAATCCACACTTAACAAAATCAATTCAATTTTCTGGACGTCGTTCTGTTAACGTTTGGTGCGGCATACTGTGGGGAAAAATAGTTGGCCCATTTTTTATCCAAAATTCTTTAACTGGTCGTAGCTATCAAGAATTATTAGAAAATATACTAGGACAACTTCCACAAATATTTCCTAACAAAAATTTGGATGAAATCATATGGCAGCAAGATGGAGCGCCGCCACACAATGTTGCCGCTGTTCAAAATTTACTAAATACTCAATTTCCAGAGTGGATCGGACGGTTTGGAACTATCAGATGGCCACCCTGTAGTCCTGACTTAACGCCCTTAGATACCTTCCTGTGGGGTGCTCTAAAGGACAAAGTAAATTCGTTCAATAATTTAGACATAAATTATATAGAAAACCTTATTAGACAAGAAATAATTAATATTAACAATTACGGTCAAGCCACAATTCATGGTGCTTTAGAGAAATTGAAGTGGGGCTACAGACGCTGTCTTGAAGAAAATGGAGGCCATTATGAGCATTTGCATCGTTAATATTAAAAATTAAATTAACATGAGTGTCAGTTTCCTTTCAAAATTCATGGCTTGCTAAGCAAAAAAACGATCGGTTGTTATTGGTGTCGATAAATGAAGCTTAGACTAATATTTTTATGTTCAAATCAAAATATTTCAAGAACAGTTGAAGTTAGGTATAGAATATGGTATATAAAACATGTCTAGAATTTTTTCAGGAATTCAAAACTCGAATAATATATAGGGTGTTCCATTTAAAAAAGTGTATGTTTGCTTCATTACTTAGTTATGGGACACCCGGTATATAAAATGCCAATTTTAAAATAAACTACATCTAACTAGCTACAATATTTGTATTTAATATTTTTCCCTAAAGTTTACAATAAAAGAGCTAGATGGGCGGTGAAAATATAACCAATAACCCTGTACAAAAGGCAAAAATAAATGCATTAAATGCTATTTATAAAATTTTTGCTTTCTAAATTTTGCGTCTTAGGGCCGTAGTGCCGTAGTGCCGTAGTGACATTTTTCGGACATTGGACCCCTATACTCAAATAGATTCTACTATTGCACTAATAACCCTTAGCGTTTTGAGATTAAAACATTACAAGATAAATTGCATTATTATTAAGCAACTAAATAAGCTTCTACTTATATTTATTTGGTGTTTCCCACAAAAGTGCGGTTTAACTTTAGAAACCGAACTATTGTTTCATGATTATTTACAAAGTAATTTTAAATATTTATAATACGAATTGCCCATGTTCCGGAGGATTTACGAAATATATAAATTTTTGTGAAAGTCCGACAATAAGAATTTATGCATCCATTGTAAGATTACCACTGAACTATAACCGTTTACCTGCTGGTAATGCAGGTTGCTGTAAACCGAAATGTCAGCCAGATAAAGCTATAAAGTTCTTCTTCGTGCCTTAAGAAAACTGAGAAATTTATAAGAATTTAAGATTTACATCGATCTGCTTCCAGTTCAACGTTCCCATTGTTCTACGAAAAGTTTAATTAATTGATCAAAAGAAAAATATTATATTTAAAAATTTTAGTCGTGAGAAATGGTAACAATGGACTAAGCCATGATTTTAAGTTAACTTAATTAACTTTAAAATATCCTTTATTTATTAAATCCATGATAAAAATGTTATTTCATTTAAAACTAATTCAAATTTACAAATATCTTTAGCCGGTAGAACAGTGACACAACTCAAAAAGCGTACATTTAAAAAAGGGGCCGCCAAAATCAATAAAAACTTTCGGAATTTTACGGTAAACAAGGAGCTTTCGAACAAAAAGAAATGTCCAATTACAATTATTTAAGACAAACACAAAAAAATTTGCTATTAAAACTCTTATAACCAAAAATTTTCAATTTGAAAAATTATAATACTATGAGGTAATATATGTATTTTGTTATTTATATATTTTTGTCATCGTTTATTTTTTTCGGGAATTTTTAAAATTTATTTTAAAATGTGCCTGAAATTAATGTTTATGTGCTATTTTCTTTATGAAATATCATATTTTATATAGAAACGAAATTAATCAACAATACATAAATTATATTAAAGCGACAAAAAATAAATAAAATTATTTAGTTGTTATAAGCCCTTGTATTGCTAATTAACCCATTAAAATTATGCTTCGTAATTGTTTTAACACAATAATTTATTTAAACAATGGTGTTTATACATTAATTAACTTTTAAGTAAAACACGCCATATTTTAAAGAAAATTATTTATTGAATTAAAATACCCTTTTTAATATACTTTTATTAAATAAAATATGTATTACAATTTGCTAAGGCATATATGGTAACAAAATTTAAATAGGAGAATAAATTAAACTTATATACGGAAACCACTTAATTATCAAGCTTGTAAAAATTTAAAAATCAGGGATACACACTGATTTTGGACACGTTTTTAAATATACAGGGTGTCTGAAAATTACCCGTCAGGATTTCTGTGGGCAATTCTGCACGAACAATTAATGCAACAAACTTTTAAACAATTTTTTGAAATCTCGAAAGTAACGAAGATACATATACATAAGGTAAAAGATTTTATTTTTTCTTATAACTTTTTTTCTAGTCTACTAATTTTTGCAAAATTTTGCATACATATCACTAATGATTCTTTGTATTGACCCTGTTAATTTGACTCCGGTAGTCAATGCCATAGAACCTAAACGGTCCTTCACTTTAATAAAATGACTTACAACTTTTTTGTTTCAATCCATTTATAAATTTGGATATAAAATTATTAAAGAGCATCAAACTATCTTTTAAAAAGGTCCTCTTGTTGTTTTATCTTAAAATGAACGGTTTCCGAGAAAAATTACTTTAAACATTTACATACACCCATGTAGAATTCTTATTTATTAACCGATTGGAATATTTTTTTTAATATTAAAGTTAAAAAAAAAAATCTACTTTAGGAACTGATCTGACATCTTCAATTTCGGTTCAAGGCCTACTATGCCACTTTTTGTTGTCAAAAATAAAGAATTTTTATTATCGATTTTTTTTAAATGACGACACCACTGGATTTAGAGTGGCTTTAAATAGCTCTGATTGAAATTTCATAAATAATTATTCATAAATAAAAAAGTTATGACAACCTTAAATTTGAAAACTTGTTAAGCTAAGAGTTACAAAATAACACACTGTATCAATATTTAGCCACACAAATTGTGATTTTTTTTATTAATTTAAACAATAAACCACTTTTTCACAAACAAAGTAATCTTAGTCTTTAATTGTCTTGTTTAATTTAAGATCCAAGCGCTACGACAAAAATGTGTTCAACTAAATGGTGGTTTGGTAGAGGCGACCAGGATCTAAAATAAACAAACACCGAAAAAGTGGTTTATTGTTTAAATTAATAAAAGAGTCACAATTTGTGTGGCTAAATGTTGATACAGTGTGTTATTTTGTATCTCTTAACTTGACGAGTTGTTAAATTTTAGGTTGTCATAACTTTTTTATTTATGAATAATTATTGATGAAATTCTAATCAGAGCTATTTAAAGCCATTCCAAATCCAGTGGTGTATCATTTTTATATTAAAAAAAGTCGCTAATAAAAATTCTTAATTTTTGACAACAAAAAGTGGCATAGTAAGCCTTGAAAACGAAATTGAAAATGTCAAATTAGGTCTTTATATAGAACTTTTTTAACTTAAATACTTTAAAAAATTTTACAATCGTTTAATAAAAAAGAATTCTACATGGGTGTTTCCATTCGAAATGGGTCACAATGTACGTTTAAAAATTAACAAAGCAAGCCTTGAAAACAAACGTTTTTTTTTTTTTTGGGTTTGGGGCAAAATTTGTCGAAAATAAGTACACTAAAAAAAGTAATTGGAAAGAATATCAAAAAAATATTTTCTTCAACACCACATGGTTAACTTCAAAAAACTTGAAAAATTGTATAGAAGCTCGTTGTATTAATTTTTCGTGCAAAATCGCCCCAGAAATCTTGACGCGTAATCTCCGGATACCCTGTATATATAAATACAATAAAGCTAATTGAATTAATTATTAAATTAGTAAACAAACTTGAGGAACCAAGGGGTGAATAGAAATGCTGTGAGAGATAAAATAGCTAAAACTTAGATTTTGCTGTAAAATGTAAACAAATTATGATCTTAAGGCTCACTTAATTCTTTGGCTATAAAGTCTATATCATGACCCACTATACGCAATTCAATTCTACAATTAAATACATTTTTAGGGTCTAAAATTTAAAATTACTTTAAAACATTATATACATTTTTAAAAAACTGTCATCCTCTATAATTTGATAAATTAAATACAGGGTGTTCCATAAAAATCATATGTTTGGTTAATATCTCGAAAAATATATAATTAAAAAAATGTTACTATACCACTGGATTCTACGTAAAAATATCTATTAACATTAGTTTTTACTTTTGTTGTAAGTTAAAAGACAACCGAAATACGAGGGGTCCAAAATTGAAAAAAAGGAATTTCGCCCTGTATAATAACCAAGATTTCTCTATACAATTGCAACGAAATCCAAACACCCTGTACATAAAAACATACCAGATATGGTTTGACCATTAATTTAATATAAAATATTATAAAAGTTTCATTCATTATACTATTCCTGACTTAAGCAACTTAACCTTGGATCAAGAAATGGCTTAAAACAAAAACTATTTAATGTAATTTTGATCGAGATTAAAAGCCATTACCCCATTTTAAGCCCATATACATTGTAATTATTTGCTTTGTTAAAGAAACATACATGTAATATGTGACATTTTATAAATAGTAAATACCGGTTGAGCTAAATAACATAACACATAGGCAATGTGAGTAAAAAGACAATCTAACTAAATACTGGCATGTAAACATGCGTTACTAATAATGCTTGTTTTGTTTTTCTATTACTAGCCGATATACCAAAAACTATTGCTTATGCAGTATACTGTTTGCTATTTACTGACCTAGTTATTAGTAAATAAATTTTGCACTATTATATTTTAGACACATTTTTTAGGTTAAATCATAGGTAACATTGAAACTTATTTTTAATAAAATTGCAAGGTTTAAGTTTTCATTAAAGTGGTTCAAATGCCTTTTATTAACTTTGGTTAAGATAAATTATTCTATTTATTTATTTTTATTTAGAAAAACACAAAATTTTGCACGACAGGCAGTATGGATTTCGCCATAAAAGATCTACAGCAGATTGATATATCCAAAGCTTATGACCAGGATGCCGCACTTCTTAATAAACTTCCCTCCTATGGTCTTTAAACTAAACTCTGTACTTGGCTCTCTAGTTATCTATCTGATCGACGTATATCAGTTATTGTGGACGGCCATTCTTCAAGCTTTCACCAAGTTAATGCTGGAGTGCCTCAGGGCTCAGTTCTGGCACCAACATTATTTCTTCTTCACATCAACGACCTTCCCTCGTCTACAACTAATTCCATTCATAGTTTCGCCGACAATAGTACCCTTCACTCCAGTTTTCAGGTTCCTAAACCCATCACTAAACCTGACTTGGAAAACAAACGAAGAGCGATGCAGATATCTCTTTCGCAGGATCTTAATTTAATATTGGATTGGGGCGCCAAAAATCTCGTCCACTTTAATGCATCAAAAACACAATCATGTTCCTTATCGCGAAAAGAGTCACCACTTACTCATCTTCTACTTATGAGCATCCAAGTTTTACAGAGCAAAGACACCTTCAATCTTGTGGGCGGCACATTTGAAAGTAACCTTAACTGGCATAAACACATTGTATCTATAGCCACGGCAGCTTCAAAAAGCTTAGATTTCTCTTTCGATCCAAAAGTATTTTTCCCCTTTTAATTTATACACTTTATATGTGTCCCAAACCCGACCTCCCTTGGAGTTTTGTTCTCATATCTGGGGCATGGCTTCCCCACAACCCCAAGCATTCTGGATTCTATTCAAAGAAGAGCTATTCGTCTCATTAATGATCCTTTACTTACAGAAAGGCTTCCCTCTCTTGCCCATCGTCGGGCTGTGGGAATCTATCGCTTTTTATAGGTACTTCCATGGCTTCTGCTCTGAAGAATTGTCCAGTATAGTTCCTCCACTCACGGTTTCCAACAGAGAAACTAGTGGTTCCGCGCGTATGCATTCCTATAGGGTCCAACTGGACAGGCCCCGAACTTTCCACGTTGTTCGTTCTTTATCCCTAGAGTTTCTAGAATGTGGAACCTGCTGCCCGCGGAGGTCTTTCCTTCCCCCAAATCTTCAAGTATTTAAGTCCCGTGTCAACAAACTCCCTCTTACCTCGCTTAAGACACCCACGGTACGTAAGTATTTAGGCTTTTAGTCTTCGTTGTTAGTCCAAAGATAAAAAAATAATAATATGTGCTTTTAAAATAAATATTTTTTATCCTAAAATCATTTTAAGGGGGCCCTGCACAAAACCAATAAAAAAATCTTGTAAAATTGCTTTTAATTTTGCAGAAAGTTTTAAGCAAGCTTGTCAAAAGTCTTAATAAACATAAAATGCAACTATGTATAGTTTTCGAGATATTAAGCTTAAAAGGGTCAAAAGTGTGCATATTTTCAAATGTATACGTCATAGTCAACTCTTTTTTCAAATTTAAGGTTTTAAGATAAATGTCCATATTAGTCCCTGGGCCAGTAATAAAATTGACTGCATGATAACACTTTTATAACCTTATTAGGGAAAGGGTTTCCTTTTCACGAGTCTACATCAAATATTCATACCGCCATATATGGAAGCGGCGCGTTAACGCAACCTGTCATTCTCAAATGCTTCGGGTGTAGGACTGGGCAAACGCCTTACTTTTTTTGTCGGACAAGTTTACCACAATATTTTTTATGCAATTTTTAAAAATTGCACCAAAAATATATATTATATTAGCGAAATAACGGGTTGACATACTTAGAGGACTTGTATTTTAAATGTAAAAAAATATCGTTTCTTGGTTTTTCTTTGAAAAAGATGAATATAGTACCAGGGCCACTAATGAAATTGACTTTATATTAATACCACACATTATAACATTTCAAAACCTTTTGAGGGGGGTTCCTTTTGACGAGTCTACCACGAATATTCATACCGCCATATATAGAAGCGGCCCTTTAACCTAGCCTGTAAATGTTAAATGTGGGTGTCGGACTGGGCAAACGCGTCACTTTTTCTGTCGGACAAGTTTACCACAATGTTTTACATGCAATTTTTAAACATTGTGCCAAAAATCGTAAGAGGTACAGTTACAAAACTCGCCCAATCCGATACCCAAAACATGTTAATGAGCCTTTGGTTGGCAAACAATGGCAAGAAAATTAGGTCAACAATTTTTTTTTTTCTTCGATCGGACAAAAATCTACATATTCAAAATACGGTATCTAACCTCCAAAATGCATTATTCCTGTAGGTGGGTGGCGTTGCTAGGCAATGTTCTTCTCCAGCCACGGCCTGGAATATTTTTTTCCGGACGGTCACCTGTCCTATGCTTTCAAAATTTGCTGATGGTGTTTGTCAAAGTTTTTTTATGTTTGGACAATCCACGAAGGCTAAAAGCCTAAATACTAACGTACCGTGGGTGTCTTAAGCAAGGTGAGAGGAAGTTTGTTAACACGGGACTTAAAGGCTTGAAGATTTGGGGGAGAAGGAAAGACCTTCGCTGGCAGTAGGTTCCACAGTCTAGAAACTCTAGGTATAAAAGAACGAACGAAATGGGCAGTTCGGGGCCTGTCCAACTGGACCGTATAGGGATGCATACGTGCGGCACCACGAGTTTCTCTGTTGGGAGCTGCAAGAAGAAGGACTATACTTGATAATTCGTCGAAGCAGAAGCCGTAAAAGTATCTATAAAAGAGCGATAGATCACCCACAGCTCGACGATGGGCAAGAGAAGGAAGTCTTTGAGTAAGTAAAGGATCATTAATAAGACGAACAGCTCTTTCTTTGAATTGCATCAAGAATGCTGAGGGTTGTAGGGGATGCCATTCCCCAGACATGAGAACAATATTCCAGGGAGGGTCGAATTTGGGACACATACAAAGTGTATGAATTGGAAGGAGAAAAATACTTTTGGCTCGGAAAAGAAATCCAAGCTTTTCTGAAGCCGCGGTGGATGTAGATACAATGTGTTTATGTCAGTTAAGGTTATTCTCAAATGTGACGCCCACAAGGTTGAATGTGCCTCCGCTCTGCAAAACCTGGCCACTCATAAGCAAAGGGTAAGTGTTTGATGATTTTCGCGACAAGAAACATGATTGTGTTTTGGATGCATTAAATTAAACGAGATTTTTGGCGCCCGAATCCAATATCAAATTGAGATCCTGTGAAAGAGATATCTGCATCGCCCTGCGTTTGCTTTCCAAGTCGGGTTGAGAGATTGGTTTGAGAACCTGAAAAGTGGAGTGAAGAGTACTATCGTCAGCATAACTAAGAATGGGATTGGTAGTGGAAGAAAGAAGGTCGTTAATGTGAAGAAGAAACAAAGTTGGTGCTAGTACTGAACCCTGAGACACTCCAGCATTAATTTCGTAAAAGCTTGAAGAGTGGCCATCAACAATGACCGATATACGTCGATGAGAAAGATAACTGGAGAGCCAAGAGCTGAGTTTAGTTGGAAGACCGTAGGAGGGAAGTTTATTGAGAAGTGCGTCATGCCAGACCTGGTTGAAAGCTTTAGATATATCAAGAGCAACGATCTGGGACTCACCTAAAAACTCAAGAGACTTGTTTCAGTTGTGTGAAACAAAGGAAAGAAGATCTGCTGTAGATCTCTTGTGACGAAATCCGTATTGCCTGTCATGTAAAATTTTATGTTTTTCTAAATACCTATGAATTTGCGAGTTAATGGATTTCTCTATTAATTTAATTAACAATTAAGTTAATCAACAATACAAGACAATGTGATACTATAGTAACGTGTTTATACCGAGATCGATCAAATCAATATAATGTTTATATTAAACTAAAAAAAAATATATAGTTTTTATGGTATCTAAAAAAGGGTAATTAAAAAAATAATTTTAACCGGAGGTAAAATAGTATTTGCAACTCGTAGGAACAGCATATTTCCGGACTTTTGATCATCCACTTCCATCATCCGGAAATATATGGGTTTTCCTGCATGTAACACAATTTACTATTTCTTTATTTTAAGTTAAACTTAAAGCTTGAAGCACACACACACACTCAAGTATGTAAGTGATACATAAATCATAATACAAATTATATATTAATTTCATTTGCAACATATGTAGGTAGATTTTGATAAAAATAAAAATGTTTTGTTTGCCATGGCTTACAACAGTTTATATAAAAGACCTAATTAAGTTCTTAGAAAAACGGATTTAAATAGTTCGCGGTTTTTTATTAAAACTTTAAGGAAAGTTATAAAATTTATAATATAATTTATCAAATCTATGTCCCTCTATAAGTAATAAGCAAACTCAATATAAAAAGTTAGGATTGGTAATTTTAATTAAAATCAAATTCCAAAAAAATAGTAATTTATGTAACAAGTGCATAAAGTGACACTATTATTACGAATAAGAAGTTTGACAGCACAAACCGTTAGGCGAGTGCGGCAATCCCATGAGTAAAAAAATACTTTATGCATGTGTTACAAATTATGTTTTTTCCACGACCCTATAAAAATTTCCCAAAATACCATTTTATCGTGTTTTATTTATCTAAACCTATTAATTTTAATTTTTGCAGCACAGCCATTATATTGCAACAAAAATCATAGCTTTCTTTATTTTTTAAGAGACAATTATCCTCTTCACAACTAGGTATGTATTTATTATTTAATTTTAGAAAATTGTATGTACTTTCTTTCTGACGAAATATTACTGAAACAGTATAAATTCCTTTTCAATTTCTTAGTCTTCCAAGTTCAATATTTCTATTAATTTTCAATAGTTTATATTAAATTTATTTGCAAACTTTCAAATTTAAAACTAGTGACACATGAACTAAAAGAAATAATGACGAAATCAAAGGTAACCTGACCGTTTGGTTCAGTTGATGTCGCGTTTACTGTTACATTGCATAAATTGATATTTAGGTTTACTGTAGTAGGCATTGAAACAAAACACTAATTCAAAGTGTGAAGCTTCGAAGTGTTAAAAAGTTACTTTTTTAACACTTTATGTAGTGTATTAGAATGGAGTACTTTAACTTCATGTTAACGATTAAAAAACAGTATTTTTTGACGGCCGTGGAAAAACATTTTTTAAATTATTAATAAAAAGATTTTAAATAATATAAGAAAAGCATTTTTTTATGTGTCCCTTAGGTGGTTTTAGTATAATATAATCGATTTTAAAAGTTTCTTAAAAACTATTGCAAAAAATATTTTTGTAATCATAAGCAAATTAACTTTTTGTAGTTCATTGGCCATTTATTTTTGTAAATTTTATAACCAGTCCGATGTTATTTTTATATGTTAAACAATAATTAAGTTATTTGGATAATGCGTTGCTATAATCAAATTCCACTAACTTCATTCAAAGGAAAAAAGAGATTATTTTAAGATGTGAAAATAATAATAGAGTATAGCCTAACAAAAGTGGCAGATATTAATCGCTTCTTTAAGTAATTTATAGCAAATGAAGATCATGCCACTGTATACTTATTGTCTTGCTTATTTTTTAGGTTATCGTTGTTTAATTACCGGAGACGGCAAAAAATGGTTCTGATAATCAAATCTACATGTATTAATATCTATAAACATTTTGAGACTTGTCATGTGACCGCTGTTGTATGGTAAAAATTTTAAAAAGTTGATAAAAATGTCAAAAAGTACTATAGGGAAGTTAAAAAACAGTTATTTTTGTACCAAGGGAGTAAAATAGCACTTTTACGCCCGCGGCTGAAAGTTCTTGCCCGAGCTCCGCGAAGGCAACAATCAGCTATGGGCGTAAAGTGCGTTTTCGCCAGAGGTGCAAAAAATATATTTTGTACGACTAAAATTAATGCCCAAGCATTCTTTGTAGTAAGTATTTCTTTTTTTTTTGTTGTATATAGATTAATATTATACACCAAGGGGAACCGGTAGGAGAAAATTTGCCAGCTTTTATTGTTTTAAATTGTAATCAGTATACTTTAAACATATGTTTAATGCAATAAATTGTTTTACCAAAAAAACATTGGGCATTATTAAATTTTCTTATTGTTTTATAAATTTATAAATGCGGGCGTTTTTGATACTTTTTTGCCCTAGGGCGTAAAAGTGCTATTTTTCCTACGACCACTTGTGAAAATAGCAAATAGCCCAC
This sequence comes from Listronotus bonariensis, assembly GCA_014170235.1. Lineage (NCBI taxonomy): Eukaryota > Metazoa > Arthropoda > Insecta > Coleoptera > Curculionidae > Listronotus > Listronotus bonariensis. The sequence continues at coordinate 163,390 of JACEGR010000934.1, read as the reverse complement.
TGATTTCATGCATAGAAAATGCGTTATATCACACTAGTGTTGCAAAGTACTTTACAGCACTAGTGTTGCAAAAGTACTTTACAACACTGGTGTGATACATATTATGATGTCATTCTAAAAACTGCTATTGGTTTTGCAAGTGACATATTTATTGTAGTGACAGTAAAAAAAACTTTTTATTTACCTTAAACGGTAGAACCCAAATTAGCGAAAATCATCTTATTTTATATTTATTAAAATTTACGAAAAAATAAAAACATAAACAAAAATAGACATAACCACAAAAAACAACTTTCACTGACTGGCACAGTGTTGTCAGGTAAGTAGATCAAATTAAAAATCTCCCTTCTACCTTTGAGCACGTACTTTATAGAGGCAGCCTTGCCGCTTGACCGTTCGACCTAAAGCGCCAGAGAAAAAAGCCTATAGATCAAATTCCTTCATCTCTTTCTTTGTGTACTCAAACAACTAGTTAAATCTTTTTTAATCCCTAATTAAACCTAAGGCTAATACACACTTTATGAATCCACTTTCTTTTATCCATTCATAAATAGAATCAGACCCTTCCGACGTTGCCAAATGCTTTCCATATTTTGCATGGTAACTGACGTTTGGTAGTCGTTTTTCCTTACTTTTAGGACTTTAGGTTATGCATTTACAATTTTCATATTTTTTATATTTTTTTCTTAAAAATATGAGGAAAAACTGTTATTTTTACTTAATTTTTTATGTGATGTTCAGTTTCATTAACTCGTTTTACCAATTTTACCCCACCCAGCACCCCTTTTCACTCCCCGGTCCCGTAAGTTTATTTACTGATATTTTTAAAAAACGGAATATTTTGGATATGCACCACTTACGTTTTATTTAGAAGAGTGTCTAAAATATGTAAGAATCGATAATTTTTAAAAACACTTATAATAGCAGAAAACCGTATTAAACTATTAGCGTTATTACCTAACAAAACCATACAGTTTTTATTAAGTGAGGGCCTTTTTAAATTCCAAAATGATAAAAGTTATATAATGCTTCTAGGTAGGTGATTTTCGATGTAAAAATATTGTCAAAACAGTATAATATAGCAGTGAGGAAAAGTATATATCACACTAGTGTTGCAAAGTAAATATCACCCTAGTGTTGCAAAGTTCTCAATTGTTTTTTATTTTTTCTGAACAGACAAACTTTAATTAATTTATTTTTTGGTGAATAATTTGTGGTCGTAGGAAAAATAGTGTACAGTACACGAGTGAAAATGACGTTCTTACACTCGTGGGTTTGTCGCACTCGGCTAACGCCTCGTGCTACAATATTCCCACTCGTGTGAAATTAGTCATTTTCCACACTTGTAATGTAATATACTATTACGCTCTCATTTGTAAATGCGGACGTTTTTAATACTTTTATGCCCCAGGTCGTAAACGTGCAATTTTACGCTCTTAAATGGGAGCGTAAAATTGTATTTTATTCCCGGTCGTACAAAAAAGTTATTTAAGTTGTTTAGAGTTGAAGTTTGAGTCAATACTGAGTGTTCGTCAACTGTAGTGTTAAACTGCTGAGGTAAAGTCCCGTCATTAAAATAGGAAAAATACTTTATATAAACATAGGTTCACAAATTCTTACAGTTACAGGGTGTTTAATATTTAAACATAACTTAAAATTTTAAAAATACAGCGAATCTCGTTAATTCGAAATTAAAGGGACTAATAAAATAATTCGAATTATCGAATGTTTGAAATAAATAAATAATATATACCGGGTGGTGCATCGCCAACCGGAACATAAAATATCCCATGCATGTAAATTTTATATAATTTGTTGAATTTTAATCTAAAGTGCCATTATTAAGCTGAAACGGTTTATTTTGAAGTCAAGTTGCCATGGAAAAAATAAAATGAGTTTCTTTTTCTTTTTTATGTGATTCCAAATGTTTCGGAAACAATGCTCTTATAGGATATGCTAACGAGCCAGCCTCGTTACATTTAACATAAAAAAAGGAGTTATGACCAGAAATAGGATTTTGCAAACTTTGACTCCGTCCTGAGAAGACGAAAAATTTAAGACGATTAATTTAATTTTACAAAAACTACTTAAAATAAACCGTTTTAGACTAATCGTGTTAAATTAGATATTTGACAATCGAAATTTAAAAAAATACTTTTAAGGTGTCATTGGTTTTAAGATATCATATTCTATTAAAATAGGATAAAATATACCGGTGGTTCCATTTAAAATTTAAAAGTAGCATTTATTTTCTGTTAAATTAAAAGTACTAAAAAACAAGTGACTACATTACTCAATCCACAATTATGTCAACAAAACGACATTCCAATTTTTTTTACCTTAAAAGGTAAAAAAGTTATAGAGGAGAGAAAAACCACCTATAAGAAACACCAACACCCGGTATAAATATCTACTAACACAAAAAAAATACAATGTTCTTTTTTGATTACTAAAAAAAACAAATTGAACAAAATATGCTGCAATCAATAAGTGTATATGAGTCGAAGGTCACTAAGTATAACAAATTGCCAATATTAATAATTTAAATTTGATTGCTAACACGCAAGACATATAATAATGAGTAGATAACAATCTTAATAAATAAGTAGTACAATAAAAACTGAAACAATGCAACTTTGAAATATAAAAAGTCTATAGGCACTAAGTCGGGCAATTACAGTTACTGAAAAGAAATATTTAGATTGACAGTGACCTTATTTTTGTTTATTGTGTTTGATATAATTACCAAAGGAAGTGTAAAAAATTAAAGTAACTAACTTGAATGTGATTGAAATTATTTAAACATTTAGTGCTAATTTACATTATAAAAGAATCAATTTTTTCACTTAGAAATAACACCAAATAAATTTGTCGTGTCATTCACTACGTAAACAATTAGTTAAAAAACTAATAGGCATTTAAAATATACAGACTGTCCACAAATGGGGTTTACAAGAGGACAACTGAACCAAAAATTTAAATTTTCAAAAAAAAAAGTTAGTTTTTTGCTTGTAAAAAAGTAGTATTCACGAAGAGGAAATATTGATTCTGTATACAGGGTTCGCAAAAACTTAAAATAGTGTATTACATTACAAGTGTGGAAAATGACTAATTTCACACGAGTGGGAATATTGTGTGCGACAAACCTACGAGTGTAAGAATTACACAAATTATTCACCAGAAAAAAATTAAGTTTGTCTTTACAGAAAAAATAAAAAACAATTGAGAACTTTGCAACACTAGGGTGATTTTTACTTTGTAACACTAGTGTGATATGTACTTCTCCTCACTACTATATTATACTGTTTTGACAATATTTTTACATCGAAAATCACCTACCTAGAAGCATTAGGTAGTTTAATACGGTTTTCTGCTATTTTAAGGTTTTTTTTTTAATTATTGATGCTTACATATTTTAGACACTATTCTAAATAAAACGTAAGTGGCGCATATCCAAAATATTCCGTGTTTTAAAAAATATCAGTAAACAAACTTACGGGACCGGGAAGTGGAAAGGGGGCTGGCTGGGGTAAAATTGGTAAAACGAGTTAATGAAACAGAACATCACATGTAAAATTAAGTAAAAATTACAATTGTAAATGCATAACCTAAACTCCTAGAAGTAAGAAAAAAACGACTACTAAACGTCCGTTATACCATGCAAAATATGGAAAGCATTTGGCAACGTCGGAAGGGTCTGATTCTATTTATGAATGGATAAAAGAAAGTGGATTTATAAAGTGTGTATTAGCCTCAGGTTTAATTAAGGGATTAAAAAAAGGTTTAACTAGTTGTTTGAGTACACGAAGACAGAGAGAAAAGAATTTGATCTATAAGAGTTTTTCCTCTGGCGCTTTATGTCGAACGGTCAAGCGGCAAGGCTGCCTCTATGAAGTGCATGCTCAAAGGTAGAAGGGAGATTTTTAATTAGATCTACTTACCTGACAACACTGTGCCACTGAGCGAGCAGTCAGTGAAAGTTGTTTTTGTGGTTATCTCTATTTTTGTTTGTTTTTATTTTTTCGGAAATTTTATTATTACTCTTTTAATATTAGAAGAAAGCCTATACTGTGTAGTAACTTAACGTTAATAAGATGATTTTTTGATAATTTGGGTTCTACTGTTTAAGGTAAGTAAAAAGTTTTTTACTCTCCAAGAGTAAATTACCTTTAGTTTTCATTTTTAGGCAATATGTTATTAGGAAAATTTATTTAGGATATTGTTTGTAATCGATAACCACAATAATACAAAATTTTATGTTAAAAAGCAAATTATGAAGGTTTTTAAGTTATTTTATTTAAAAAATTAAAAATAATTAATTTTTGATAACTCCAGAACCAGTTTCATGAATCTTTTTAATACCCATGTAAAATAAATAAAGTTATTCCAAATGCTATTTGAAATAAATTTTCCAAATGATATTTTGCTTAAAAATGAAAATAAAGGTAGTTTACTCTTGGGGAAAAATTATAATTTTTTTGTTGTTCTTGCAAACCCTTTATACAAAATTAACATTATCTGTTCGTGAATTCTTTTTTTTTAACAAGTAAAAATTTTTATGTAGCATCACTTTTTTCGAAAAATTAAATTTTTGGTCCATTTGTCCTCTTGTTAATCCCATCCGTGGACAGTCTGTATACATAATGTCTTTTAAAAGAAGCGCTTAAACAAATCCTTAAGTCTAAAATATCAAGATCAAACCCAACTTACCTTTGTCCAAAAGTGACTGATTTTGGAGATACAGTGTGTCAGATTAAGATTGGTTTTTGTTTTTTCTTATTTAATTTCGTGAATAATTGTTTTATGCTCCAAAATTTTTATACAATATGAATATACAGGGTGGTTTCTAATTGTGGTAAAACATGGGTCCGCAAATTTTTCGTTTTAAAGATACAGTAGGGGAAGGCGGGGTAGAACGGGGTACTTAATGTTGAAGTGTTTTTTTTTAAGAAATTACCTATAGAGGCCTAATATTTTTTGGAAAGTAAATTTAACGTTATTTTTAACAGTTTGTACAAAAATATTTCGTTAATTTCTTTTCCATATTTTGTTATTAAGGTTTTTAAAAAATCTGCACATTACCCCGTTTTGCCCTACCTATGGGGCACATCGGGGTACTGCGAAACAGAATAAAAAAAGGTGTTAAAAATTGGGTTAACACTCTTTATTATTAAATACCTAAACTAAAAAACACAAAACACAATTAAAAACAGCAAGAACAGCTTGAAGCATTGATTCCGAAGACCTATTTTGTCGATTCGTTTTTCTTACATATATTCGAACCATGATAAGAGCATGACAGTTAAATATTCTTGATTATTAAAGATGAAGCTTTATTGCCAAGGTGTATTGAAGAGAGCTTACATCATAAACAATATCTGAAATGAACAATCACCACTTAAATACACGTGGGGCGAAACGGGGAATACCCCATTCTTCCTCTTCCCATTCTGCCCCATAAGCATGTGCCGCGAGTATGACTAAAGAACAACAATGTCATTTGTAATAAACACTTGATTTTATTATAAAAGCTACATTAAAGGAAAGGCTTTCTTCCTAAACTACAAAAATATATAGCTAGTAAAATTAAACACTTACCGTGGTTTCAAAATTCGTCAAGTTTTTCAGTAGACCTTCAAAATATAGTGCTTTCAGTACCGCAGTTGACGAACGACTACTGAAATGCTCAAATTATTGTTTCCAGAACATTCCTAGAAAATAATGCTGGAAATATTCATTGATATGACCTTCTTGCGCTAACCCGCAAAAATTTAAAATACACTACCCCGTTCTACCCCGGTACCTCGTTCTATACCCGGTTCCCCTATGTTAATTTTTTTAAATACTATACTTTTTGTAAAAATTAAATCCTATTTAATTAAGTATTTGTAGGTATTTTTATATAATTTCTTATATGAAATTATAAAACCTAACTTTTATTTATTTTTCGTAAAAACTAAGCAAGCTACGTCAATAGATAATAAAGAAAAATGTTTTATTTTTATTTGCTTTATTTAAGAAAATATAAAAATTGCACATAATAAATTTTATTAGGTGACTGCTTAATAAACCTTTTAATAACAATGCAAAATTTTATTTAAAACGGATAAGAAAATTTAGGATAATTAAAACAAACATTTTTTTTAAGTTGAAGAAATCTAGAAAACAATGCATTTTTGAACATATTTTTATATGAACTTTTTTTCAAGAAGTTGGTTTAAAAAAATGCTCTTTATTTTTTATTACCGCTGTTAGGAAGCACACTGTACACAATTTTAGGGCTGATTTGCCTGTTGATTTTAAATTTATTTAATAATTGTTTTTTCCTTGACGGTGTCAAAATATATTGACGAAACGTTGGCATAGTTGAAAAATTATGTCTTGTTTTTTATTGTGTTATAGTTTTTAAAATATTGCCCGTAAGTTTTTTTTATTTTTCCACCTTGTACACGTTATGCATATATAGCTTAGTGACTTATTGTTCAAAAATAGCCCGATACTTCGGTTTTTGAGTAGAAGCAAATGCTTTATACAGTGAATAAAGTATGTATGTAAAGTATATTACACGGAAAAAAAATTACCAATACAAAAATCAAAATCAAGACGTGTGGATTGAGTTTGGTACTGGTAAAAATGTAAGACATATTTCGTGAATCGAAATTGCTAAAAAAATCAATGAAAAAGTCTAGCCCTTTCTTTTTTCATTCACTAACCGGTTGCGATACCACGTCCTCCTTTTATGGAAAAGGAAAAAAAGTGTTGGGAATCTTTTACGGAAGTTACAGCTTCTTTCATTGATTTATTGCAGCATTAAAAAAAACCTTCAACTCGGCAATTAAGTGTGATCTCAAAATTCGTTGTAAGCATGTACGATAAACCTTCTGATAGTAGCAACATTGATATTTGTCAAATGCAACTTTTTGCCCAAAAAACCGAACGGTTGAGAATTTACCTCCAACAATGAGTGCTTTAGCACACATTAATCAATGCATTTATCAAGCAGGATTTGTTTGGGGTAATCTCTGCCAACCAGTAGTTGAATTTCCATGTCCATCTAAATGGGGATGAATTTTAGAGAATACTAAATGGACACCACTGTGGACCACTTTAAAAAATGAAAAAATATCATCTGATACACTAATAAAATGTAAATGTGGCACAAATTGTAAATGTTTTTTTTTTTAATTTTTAAAATGTACCAGGTTATGTTTGTGTGCGGAATGTTGTAATTAGGTATTTTAGGTTGTGTAACAATGTGTCTGTTTTTATTGATGTTATATACAGTGTGTCCCAGGATAGATGTTACAAAAGAACAAATGGAACAAAAATTTTTGAATTTTAAAACAAAATTTTGTATTTATTAGTTTTGGACCATGCGACCAGTTTTACAAAAGGACGATTAAAAATTCCAAAATTTTTGGTGAATTTGTCCTCTTGTAACACCTATCCTGGGACACACTGTATAAGCCATATTTGTTGTTATTTTTATAATAAAAAGTTATTATAATACTGTTGTTATTTATTTAAAAATATAATAAATCAAATTATAAAACAAAAGAAATACGTAAATAAAATGTAAAGTATAATTATTAATTAATAAATCTAAAGTGAAAAATAATCTTTTAAAATTAATAGAATAACATTAAATATTTCGATTTCTAGGTACTTTACTGGTGTAGTACTAATTTGGTACGCCACTGGTAGCTTTATTTTAAAAGATAATAGTCTAAATAATAACATTGTGGTTTTTCGTTTATATTGTTTATTTTTTTGTTAATGGTTTAAAAGATATATGGTAAAAGGTGCTGTATGGATACCCCCTTCGACTTTTTTTGTTGTAGAGTCTTACCAAAAAAACAAAAATATTATTTTTATTATTACTATTATGCGCAATAAGGTAATATTACCAATTAATATAACTAAAGTGAGAAATATTCTGAAAAAATAAAATAAAAGTATAACATTAAAAATTTCTATTTTTAACTACCTACTATACTGATGTAGTGCTATTTTTGTACGCCACTGGTAGCTTTAATTTAAAAGAAAATAGTATAATGTTATACACCATTCGATAGAAAACTTTGGCCTTAATTTTTGTGTCTTATATTTTTTGTTTGGTAGACGGTTTGGAAGATAGATATCGTAAAAATGCCTTGTGGATGCTTCCCTCTTTTTTATATTGGAAATTCTTACGTAATAAACAAAAATATAATTTTAATTATTACTATTTTGCAGAATTTTGTGCTCTATCTAACGACCCTAAAATCAGTTTTTATCATTTTCCGTTTAGAAGATATTAGAAAAAAACTATATCAATCCCTTAACCAACTTTGAGGGGGGTGGGGGTGCCAGCAGGACTTTTTGAGGTGGGTCTGTTTAAAAAATCTACTAATGTTGACATACTTTATTCACTCTACGAAGCATTTGCTTCTACTCAAAAACCGAAGTATCGGACCCTTAAGTCACTAAGCTAATATACTCATAGTTGTTAGTATAGGTTTAAAATAATCAATAATATACATAGAATTTACTTAACTGATAGGATGGCATAATTCCACTATTAAAATATATCTCTAAATCAAAACACAAACAAAAGATAAAATAGTTTAGGTGTTACACAAAATGTAAATATGTATTAGAATTTAAACACGGCATATAATCCCTATTTCCGTAGTTGAATAGATTTATAAAACCGAGTTTATAATAGTTTATTTTAGAAACCTGCCAAGTGCACAACGTCAAAAAATTATTAAAGATTTTGACCTAAAAAAATAATAAAAGGATACTGTATTAACACTTTAATCCCCATATTTTGTTGAAAAAATATCCAACCAAATTTCATGTGCTTGTGCTTTTACTGTAGTCTGTGTTTTAATGTATGTTTACCGATTTAATAGTAATAATAATGAATTAAAAAGCAAAAAAATAAACAGTTAAAAAAAATTAAAACGACTTCAAAACGATAATAAAACTTACTAACAGTAGAAAAAAATATAAGAAAAAGTCGGGTAATAACATACTGGGTTAGTAAAAAGTACAGCAACTCTTAAATATCCTTAAAACCATTAAAGCTTAATTTATCAAATTTGGTATCTTGAAGGTACTAGCATAAAAGTAACATACCTACGGATAAGAGAAACCATGGCATGCTAAAATTTTCGTACCGCTTTTGCGGCAGGCTTGTCATTTTTTCCAGTTTACACTTTAAATGCGTCGGTCCAAGCCTCGCCTCGTGTAACATCAGCGGTGGGGGAGACACGTAAGCTTACTAAAATGACTAACTGGCGGTATTTCAACGAGAAACGAATAAAATTATATTGGGAGTTTTCGCATGACCTGTTTTTAAATCGGCTATTCCATGATAACTCTTATAATTTCCTTATTCTATGGTACTAGGTATTAAGAATTTATTATTGGATGGTCTTCTTGTTGGGTACACGCCTGGAAAGAATGCGACCCTGTTCAGCTCTATTGACCCCTATGAACTGGCCGGTCTCCTGAAACAAAATAAAGAAACCCCAAAAACCCAAAAATTCTATCAAACGACGTTTGGTGGCAAGTCTGCCACCGTTGCCAAGTTAGGAATTAAGTTAAAAAATAAAAAGAAAAATATTAACTAATTATTTTTATTTTTTAACTTAATTTTTATCTTGACAACGGTGGCAGACTTGCCACCGAAACGCTGTTTTTTAATAAGAATTTTTAGGTTTTGGGGGTTTTTTCTTTTATTTTGTTTCCAGGCGTGTACCCAACAAGAAGACCATCCAATAAATGAATCCACCTAACCAATATAGAGCATATCTCCAAGAATTTATTAGTATTACCGACACCGTTGCCAGATTTTCTTGTTTTGTTCTACACGTATCTTTTTGTTTTTTAAAATAAAATGTTTTATTTATTTTTATTGCAATAAATTGCGCAGACAAAATTTTAATGAGTTCACAAATTTTAAAAATTCTATTTTTACTAGCTGCTAAGATATGACAACACCACATTTAAGGTAAAAAGTTTAAATGCGCTCAAAAATCTCTAAAACCACTTAGGCTACGTTTACAAATTTTGGCATTTAATAAATTCTGGGCAAGTAGAATTGAGAAGTGATACTGTCATTGTTGCCAGATTTTCCAGTTTTGAGGTACCTGTAATACTTTTGGTATTTTAAACAAAATACTTTATTTTGATTGCAATATAAGGAGTGCGCCAACTTTAGTAAACTTCTAAATTTTTAAAATTTAATCTCTACGAATTTCGCAGATATGACAACACCGCAATTCTGTTGAAATTTGTCAACAATGCTGACATCACTAATCAATCAGGCATGCCAAAAAACCCTAAATACCAAATTTTGTAAACATAGCTTTAGCGGTTTTAAAGATATTTAAGCCATAAGTACTTTTTGTTGATGATCATATCTTAACAACTAATAGAGGCAGAAAGAGAAAATTTTGAAACTGACTAAATTTGATCCGTCTAATTTAATACAATGAAAATAAATGTAGCATGCCGTTTAAGAAACTAAAAAAAAAATATGTTTAGCACAAAACTGGGAAATCTGACAACAGTGCCGATATCACTACTTAATTTAACATGTCCAAAACACCTTAGATATCAAATTTATTAAATGAAGCTTTTGGGAATTCCAATTAAGGAGCACAGTGTTGCAATTCGGTCAAACAGCTGATAAAAATGGATATCTAGATTAAATTTGGCAAATATGTTTATATAAATTACCTGATTAGTTATTAAATTTTACGATAAATATTAGGCATCATTGTCTGACAAATAACACAAACGCAGGATAATAGTCAGTGTTTCGAGAAACTTTATATATAGCCATAAAGCGTTGAACGTTATTTAGACTTGAACTGCAAATAAACCAACTTCGCATGTTTTGCTTCATTGCTGAATTTTAACGAAATCCATCATGGCAACCACTTAAACGCTTAACACTAGGTGTAGACTAACTATTTTTATTTTTTATTACATTCATCCCATAAGCATAATAATTCTTTAAAAAAGTAGAATATTACCTGCAATAACAGAAAGCAAAACTTGATTATGAAATAATGACAGTTCTAAATTTGCAAACGCAACGTTGCCAAGTCGCCTAATTTTAGTTTTTATTAGCGGTTTAAAAGATAGTTAAAAGTTGCTGTACTTTTTACTGACCCAGTATGTGCTAAACTAATCGATACCTAATAACTATAAGTAAAGAAAAGCTTTATACTGTGAACACCTAGTATAAAAAAGTATACATTTTGTGAATTTTAAAAATTTACATTTTTGGGAATTTTAAAAATAAGTATACATTTTAATTAGTTTACTTAACATTGGGAAATTTGCTACATAAAAATATACGTGACGTGTCAAGGTCTTAAAAGTATAAATTGAACAATTTTCTAGGTTACTTTTATAATAATAAAATAAAAACATTAAACAAACTGGGTAGCGTAGAAATGCAAAACAAACACTGAAAAATTTGATATTTAAAGAAGAGAGAAAGAAATTAAAAGGGAGTTTATCAGATAAGAAGTAGTTAGTGAAATCAAGCATAAAGTTAAAGTTTTAGTTAAGTCCCCGTACGGGCTATCCCGAGTGGGGGTATGCCCGTACTAAATTTAGTTCAAGTCAAATAAGTTGAGTTGGGTTTAAAAAAAAATGCAAAGTTAGTGTTGATGGTCCACCGGTCTCATTGTCCCAAGAAGATAGTTCCATATGGTACATTTGCCCAAGTGACGTAAAGTGACCCTATATATGTAATTCCAAAATTCAACGTCACAATGCTTTAATACCGTAATACGGTATTACCCTATTCCTTGTTTTTCTTTTAAAATAATTTTTTACTTTAAAATAAATTTTCTTATTGTTTTTTTTTAGGTCAGTTCTATTTTATTTTAACTGTTTATTGTTTTTTTTCATGTTGTCTATAGCTTCTTTTTAGAATAAGTTAGAGTGGCTTTACTTTAAAAAAAATAAACAAAGCTACATATCAAGAAAACACCAAAGCCTTAATAGTATCTTAAGTGGTTCAATGGCAAAAAATATTTAAAAAAATATATGAAAAAAGTCAGTGGCGCAATAATTTTAGTCTAAAGCTAAGTAAGCGTCTTATTACTTTAAACAACTGTACCAAATTTTAACCAAATCGGTTTAAAGATATTTAAAGTTTTTAAAATTCCCTTTTTTAAACTTTACTGCCCTGTATTTCAGAAACAAATTAAATCCGAACATAAAGATAAGTGTTGCGTCATATTCCTAATTTTACAATAAAATAACAGTAGGAACGAATGTAACTGAGAATTTTGCAAGATTTTTAATAATAAATGATTTTTATGTAAAAAAACAGCTTGTTATCTTTAAATGGCAACATTGACAATATGAAATATAACGTTCATCACCTAAAGTAAATAAAGTTGTTTCATATTTTTTTCTCTATCTTATATAGAAGTAGCAGTAATTTAAATCCACAAGGTAAAATTTTATCGCGAAATTCCTAAGCATGTTGGTAAAGCTCCGCAAGCTTTTAAAGATGTATGAAATATTAAACCTCTAAATACGGCATTAAACTATAATGATCGCAATTTCTTAAACCTTCTCTTACGACCTTACAGTGAAATATTAGAAAATAAAACAGGATATTTACATGGTCTTAGGTTAACAGTAGATTTGGATAATTATATAAATTAATCAAATCCATAGTTTATACCCAACTGGGATCCCATCGCTAATTTTATTTACTAAGTACATAAATTTATACAAGTCGTGCCAGCTCAATGCTATTAATTTAGCTTTAGTGTGTTGAGCACTAGCAGGTAGAGGTTAGAACGCATAAATCAAATATTTTTCCACGCATTGCCAAAAAATGCTTATTATAATTTCGAACACGAAGTATTTATCATAAAATAATGCCAAAAAAATATTTACTTCTATAATATAATCTATATTTCTTTTTTCAAAATTGTGCTAGGAACATAGTTTAATGGGCAATAATTTATAAAACAACGCTGGGCGGTCTCTAAAAATATGTTGGATTTTTTTTTACTTTTAGAACAGCGTGTTAAAAAAAACACGCGACCTAAATATTTGGAGATAAATAAGACGAATTTTTACTGGCAATTTCCTCAAACCAGAAGTCCTAAAGATACCTACACAAGAGCGACATATCTCCCACAACCAATCAGTGTCGTAGAAAAGAAAGTTTTCTTCGAAAAGTGGGCACAGCTAGCGCTCTGCTTTGAACGATTAATGCTAAAAGCCATTTCCCAGAAAAAAATATTCCATAGTACACAAATAAATGCATCTAAAAAAATGAATGTTTTTTTTTTCATAGGACAAGGCTTGTTGCAAGCCAAAACTTGAACATAAATACGTAAATTGTCTTTCAATACACAGACCAGGCCTTCCATACATAAAACATTCTATTAACCAAGCGGCAACGGTACCACATCTCAACTATTAATAAAATTAAAGGCAAGATACCCGATTACTTGAAAATAAGTTATCCAGATAGTCCTTACTCTTTCATTTTGTATGCTATAATAAAACATTTAAAATTGGCATTACAATTACAATTCGAATTTAAACTAAAATTTTAGTATAAAATAAAATGGAATTAAATGAAATAAAATGAAATGAAGTGAAATGGAATAAAAATTAAATGAAATGGAATGAAATGAAGTGAAGTCTTTACTAAAGTGAAGTGAAGTGAAGTGGAGTGAAGTGAAGTGAAGTGAAGTGAATTGAAGTGAAGTGAAGTGGAGTGGAGTGGAGTGAGTGAGTGGAGTGAAGTGAAGTGAAGTGAAGTGAAGTGGAGTGAAGTGAAGTGAAGTGAAGTGAAGTGAAGTGAAGTGAAGTGAAGTGAAGTAAGGAAGTGAAGTGAAGTGAAGTGAAGTGAAGTGAAGTGAAGTGAAGTGAAGTGAAGTGAAGTGAAGTGAAGTGAAGTGAAGTGAAGTGAAGTGAAGTGAAGTGAAGTGAAGTGAAGTGAAGTGAAGTGAAGTGAAGTGAAGTGAAGTGAAGTGAAGTGAAGTGAAGTGAAGTGAAGTGAAGTGAAGTGAAGTGAAGTGAAGTGAAGTGAAGTGAAGTGAAGTGAAGTGAAGTGAAGTGAAGTGGAATGGAGTGGAGTGAAGTTTAATGGAGTGGAGTGGAGTGGAGTGGAGTGGAGTGGAGTGGAGTGGAGTGGAGTGGAGTGGAGTGGAGTGGAGTGTAGTGGAGTGGAGTGGAGTGGGTGGAGTGGAGTGGAGTGGGTGGGTGGAGTGGAGTGGAGTGGAGTGGAGTGGAGTGGAGTGGAGTGGAGTGGAGTGGAGTGGGTGGAGTGGAGTGGAGTGGAGTGGAGTGGAGTGGAGTGGAGTGGAGTGGAGTGGGTGGAGTGGAGTGGAGTGGAGTGGAGTGGAGTGGAGTGGGTGGGTGGAGTGGAGTGGAGTGGGTGGAGTGGAGTGGGTGGAGTGGAGTGGAGTGGAGTGGAGTGGAGTGGAGTGGAGTGAAGGAAATTAAAGTAAAGTTAAGTGAAATGAAAGGAACTAAACTAAACCATACCAACCAAAAACCAAAGTTATTTTATTAGTGAGCTGTTGCCATATAGGAGCAAAAATTATACAAAATAATTAATAATAGTTAACTCTTATATCACTATTTGTATGTTACTTTATGATCCTATGTAGTTATTTTTGTAACACAATAAAAGAGTTTTACCTTTTCTAATATTTTAAATTTAAACCATTTAAAGATCATAGTAGTCCCAATGGAAAAATAAAAATATATTTAATGGGCAATTGAATCGATTAATACTCCAATCAACAAAATTACCTAATTCGAAGCAGTTAGCTTCGATTGTAGGCGGAAGAAAATTGGTTCAATTTTATTTTTCTTATTTTTTGCGTAATTACAGCAATGACTTAAGTAATACCTAGTTAGTAACGATTAATGAATTAATAAAGAATTTTTTTAGTATGCTTTTTATGGTATTTTAAAAGCTTAGATTTTACTAATGTGTTATTAATTCTTTAAAAAAATAGTTGAAACTAAAGTAATAAGTGACACAAGTTATTTAGTTAAAAAAATGTTCTTGCGAGAAGCGAAAATAATAGGGATGACAATTTATTATCTTTTACCGTAATCAATGGTTTCAATTTTACCTTAAACGGTCCCTATTTAATACAAAAAGCTCTACTAGAAGACAATTATTATATAACAAATATAAAAAATAATTGTTTGAAAAAGACAACTATACAATTTTATTTAAAATACACTACCCACACAAATTATGGCATATGCTCGATTTTTTCTATAAGCTTTAATACAAAAATGCTAGATTTTAAATGTATATTCCTTTTATTAGTTAAGTTACTAAATAATTCAATTAAATGTTAAGGAAAGGTAAATCTATAACTTTGGTGTAACCGTTGATATTTGCTGTTAACAATACATCCTACAGGGTGACTACAAGATTTTGAAAAGTAATGATAATGTTTAATCGCCCTGTATGATGTGCTATGAAAGTAAAATGATGTAAGAAGTGCATTAAGTAATATTTTTTTATGATTGGAAATTACAGTACGAGCCATTAGGCCGCCATCCCATGAGCAAAAATAGACACTTTATGCATGTGTTACATGCTATATTTTTTCCACGACCGTATAAAAATTTCCCAAAATACCATTTTATATATGTTTTATTTATATAAACCTAATATATTAAATTGTCGCATCACAGCCATTATATTGCAACAAAAAATGATTTGATTTTAGAAAATTGTATGTACTTACTTTTTGTAGAAATAATACTAAAACAGTATAAATTCCTTTTCAATTTCTTAGTTATCCAACTTCATTATAACTATTAATTTTCAATAATTTCTATTAAATTTATTTGCAAACTGTCAAATTTAAAAACTAGTGACACATGAACTAAAAGAAATAATGACGAAATCAGGAAATTTGACCGTTTGGTTCAGTTGATGTCGCGTTTACTGTTACATTGCATAAATTAATATATTATGGTAGTAGGCACTGAAACAAAACACCAATTTAAAGTGTAAAAAAGGTTTAAAGTGTTAAAAAAGTTACTTTTTACAACACTTTACGTAATGTACCAGAATGGAGTACTTTAACTTCATTTTAACGATGAAAAAAAAACAGTTTTTTTTAAGGTCGTTATTTCGTTTTTAAGGTTTTTTTAAGCGTTTACTTTTTCTTATGACTTTTAAAAATACGAGCACTTATCTTAAATTTGTTTTTAGTTTTTAGAATAAGTTATTAATGGCGTAAATACAGTGCCGTATTATCCATTAGGCTGACTAGGGCGCCATGAAAAAATAGGCGCCAGACAGGGGAGTAATAGGCGCTAGACAGAGGAGTTTTTAAAAAGTTTAGGTCAAGTGGGTATTAGAAGAAATTTCTCTGTGAATAAAGTGCTTTGAAATAAATGAAATAGGCGCAACGGAGGTAAGGACCTTTGGACCTTTTTTTTTTTTTGCTCTTCATAATTTTTTGTCGCCCAAAATAGGCGCTCTGGGACTTGTAGCCTAGGGCGCCTCATAGGGTTAATACGGCCCTACGTAAATATGAATATTTTCTAAAGGCTCAAATGTAAGTTACTTGCTCGATAGTCATTGGCTCGTCATAGTAATAACTTTAAACACACTAAAGCAGTTTTTTTACGTATTATAAAGTGTTTAACAAAAAAATTAACATACGGCGTATTTTGTAAATTATGACCTCTAATTCTACCTATATAACTAACAGTTTATAGTCTCTTTACGTTTTACACTAAAAGATCCGAGTCGAAAAAACCATTTTTTTAGTTCACTTTACGAGACAAGACAGTAACCTCTTTTGTCATATAGTAGAAATATTACCCCCGTGGAAACTTTTTTCTTTTTCCAACTTTACCAAACCAGATAAAACAAAAAATTACCAGAAAAAAGTGCCGTCGTACCTTGACACATTTAAAATAATTTTAGTTTATGTGACAGATTTTTTTGTCAAAAGAAAACAAATGTTCAATTTGGCAAAAAATATTATTATTTATGTTATGAAATACTTTAAAAAGGATGATAGCCCTCATAAAGCAATAAAAGAAGCATCTAAGGCCTTAAAATTTATAAACAGTAGGTGCAAAATATAATTTAAAAAATCCATGCCCATCCAAAGCTTCAGACGTAATGTATAACAATAATGGGACCCAAAAAGTAGCAGCAACTAGAACTAAAACAGAACCTCAAAAGCCTAATCATATTCGTGATAAAAATTATAGACTTTATAAAGAAAAGGATCACATACAATTTTACATAGAGTAAAGAAAAAATGTTCCGATGTTTCGTTTGGAGCTGTCTAAGCTAGTTTTAAGAGGATTTTATTTTTGGATGCATATAACAAAGCAAAGCAAAAAGAAAACATATTTAATCAATATATATATAAATAAGATTTAGGTTTTGTATCGAAATAGTGATAAAAGAGTTTAGCAAGATGGGTCTTATTTAATGTAAAGCAAAAATACGAGAAACGTGTTACGATTTGTCATGTTTATGCGAAAAATAAAAAGGGTTTTGTAGAAATTTCACCTAATTTTTTAATGCATTAAGCTAGCGGAGACTATTAATTATAATTTTTTTCTGTGGACTAAAAATATAAATAAGAAATTATGTAATATACTTTGTTTGGCTGTAATAATAATAAATTATATAAAACGCCTATTTATTTATTGTTTTCCCTCTTTGCACGAAAAAAAATCATATTACAAATCCAAAGAGTCGAACGGATTAAAATAAAGTGTATACTTTTTAAAATTACGAATACAAACCCTGTATGTACAAAAATATCATTTAGAGAAATTCTAGGTTATGAAAATGTCAATTTAAAGGTATTTTAGGTTATAAAATAACAATTCTCTGAATTCTAATGCACCTACGTTTGGTAACTAGAAATCTCGATTCTAATTTGTTTTTTTTTCTCAAAATTTCTACTATATCTCTTTTTTTCGATATTACAATTTAAATAATTTTCAATTTGTTAAAATTAATTGATTCCCTTATTTAGTTGTTGTATAATAAAGAAGTAATATTTTTTAATACCTTAAGTAAATTTTTTTAATAAGAATCAAATTAATAAAAATTATTATACCAAAAACTGATATTTTATTAGCACAAAAATAATAAAAATTTAATTCAACCCGCCTAAAAAATCACTTCACATTCAATAAAATGTAAAAACCCAAGCATGTGTTATTAAAAACGAGTGTAAAAGAGGTTAAATTTTATGCCTTATTAAAAAGCGGGTTTTATTATTCTTTTTTATTTTATTATAATTTATTATCCATTTTTTTATTTGCGGTTACGGCCGATTGCGTAAAAATGAAAACATTAAACTACATAAAAGTCAATGTTAAATAACGGTGAAGAAGAACCAATAGTAGATCACATAAGGCTGCGTCATGCAGTCTTCATTTTATCTCGTGTTCAATTGAGTAGTGTGCAGCTTTCCGCATTCTTATGTTGAAAAATCCATAGGCGTAGGCATGTTTAACCATAAGCAAAAATTTTATTTCCGATTTTTTAAAAATGTTTGTTTTTGATTAAAAAAATCTCTGGATTATTTAATATTTTAGAAAGAAAAGTTTATGTGAACATATGTCCTAAACGTCCTAACTTTTGAGATACATGGTGTTAAAATTTTCAAATAACCAAAAAATTCGAATACACCTATTTAAGTAAAAACTGTTATACTTAATATAAGCCCTTTTTAAATAGGTAATTAATAATTTTTGTTACATAATTGCCAATTAAAAATTATAAAACCTAATTTTTAAAAGAAAAACATCCAACAATGCTTCTTTTACGGTCTAAAAATATGCAATTAGGTGATTTTATTTTTTTTTATCCTAAAATAAACAAAATATCAAAAAATTAAGAGACATCAAAGCGGTACTTTTAATTGCTTAATATTAAAAAAGCATAAAAATTTTCCACACATTAACACAGTCAGTGGCGTACCGTTTTTTTGTTGAAAATGTTCTTTCAGTTGCCTATCGAGACGCCACTGGACTTATTAAATGTAATTAAGTTAGTGATAAATTACCCCCTTAATGTCAGTAATAATATTGCCAAATCAAAACAAAATTGGGTGAAGAATGGTTAGGATATTTAAAAAAATAGATTTTTTTTTTGAAATCTTACCACTATGTATCTCATAAGTTAAGAGGTTTAGAACATATGTTTATATGAACTTTTCTTCGTATAATAAGTTAGGGAATTATACTCTGTAATTTCAGCCATCAATTAAATTACACCCTGTATACCAAAACTCACAAAACACTGATAAAAATTTAAATAGATCATAGCGTATACGAGGTAGGCGCAAATTAACGAATATGACATAAGGGAACACTACCCTAATTTTTAAACTTAGGGAACAAAATTGTTTGGAAAACTTCTTAAGAAGTAAAAGTAATGTTATACAGTGTGTCCAAGAAAAGGATCCTAAGCATGGGAGTCTCAGTACCTATTGGAGATACAGCTTAGGTTAAATTAGAGAAAGGTGTGTTTTTTAAAGCTTATTTACATGCCGTTTAAAAACCTAAATTTTCATGGCCTGCTGAGATATTTGGCATAAACGAAAATTTGACTATATCGATTTTATTTTTTTCTGACTTTATTTGAAAAAGATATAAAAAAACTAATAACACTTTTGCATTGGCACTTTTTAGCTACTACATGATGGTATTTTTAGATTTTATACCCGACGTTTCGTTTTCAAGAAACCATCATCAACTTTATTTTTTATATGGCTCGAAAAAGAAGTATCTGATCCCATTTTTTATTAAAATTCAACGATGACATGTCATATTTTAATTTTTAGTTAAAAGAAAAATTGCATTTTTAAGTTTGACATGCTAACATGCTACATTTTGTGCTGCAAAAATAAATGGTATCATTTCTGCAGTTAATATTTCACACCACATATTAAACCCAAAACGTTCTTGATGTTTCGATATTTTCTTAACACGCGGATTTTGTTGAGGCTAGTAATGCGTATTGCGTATAAAGACAACAGTAACAATAAGAACAATTGCTCTAAAAACAACAACTTGACAAACAGGGTAATATCGACAAATACTATTTTATAATGATAATTAATTATGTTGCAGATAAGGTAACAGGTATTAACGTCCAAGCATTTGTTTGCAAGGCCTACTTAAAAATAACTTTAAAAAAATTTGAAAAAATGCATTTTTTCTTTAAATTAAAATTAAAATATGACATGTGATACATCGTTGAATTTGTAAAAAAAATGGGATTAAATATAGGGTGTACTTTTTTCGAGCCATATAAAAAAATAAAGTTGATGATGGTTTCTTGAAAACGAAACATCGGGTATAAAATCCAAAAATACCATCATGTAGTAGCTGAAAAGTGCCAATGAAAAGTTTTATTAGTTTTTTTATATATCTTCAAATAAAGTTAAAAAAATAAAATCGATATAGTCAAATTTTCGTTTTTGCCAAATATCTCAGCAGGCCATGAAAATTTTTCAAGTTTCTAAACGGCATGTAAATAAGCTGTAAAAAACACAACTTTTCCTATTTTAACCTAAGCTGTATCTCCAATAGGTACTGAGACTCCCATGCTTAGGATTCTTATCTTGGAAACACTGTATATTTTAAACGCAGAACCCTCTCCCTCTAACTTCTATTCGTGTAAGATGGAAGTCAGGTTTGTTTTTCAAATTTTTAATAGGAGATTCTGCTTTTAAAATATAACATAACTTTAAATTATTAACAAGTTTTCCAATTTTGAGATATAAACAATAAAAAAGTTTTTCATTTGGTTTAATATTTATGGTGGCTACTGTATAATGTTTGATATTTCTATCGAATCATAATTATATTTGAACGTGGTTTTAAATGCCTATAAGTTTGCTATGATGGATAATGGGCTTACTATCTACGTATCTTTTTACGTTAATTTTATCAATACAGTTATTGGATAGAACGAATCTACATATAAAATTTCTTAATTTGTGTTATGTTCTAAGAAGTTCTGGTTAGATCTAAAACTTATAGTTGAATAATTAATAGTCATTTTATAATAAGATAAGATAATAAGATAAGATTTTTTTAAACGATTTTTGGTCCAATAACAGTAAGGCGTCAAAACTAAACTGGTTATCATAATATTTTTTTTTTAATATAAAGGGTTATTTTTAAATTTGCATTTTTTAACACTGTATAAAATGCAAAAAAAAAATGAGTGAAATTATGTCCGAAAATGCTTTTCAAAATACAGGGTGTTTTGGATTTTAGGAAAAATTACTTTTTTATCATAACTTTCCTACCACTTCAGATATATTCACAAAATTTGGTACACTTCTTTTGATCAATACATTACAATTTTTGCTGTTTAAATTTAAATAAAAAATTTACCAGTGGCGGTCGTTTAAACAAGATTTGTATTGAATTTTTTAAGAAAAATATAGTACGCCACTGCTTTTACTTTGAATCAATATTATATATGAAATACTGATTTACTTTGGGGTTAATTTGATCTGTAGATATTTTTCCAAAGGGCGAACGGTTTTCGTTTAAAAAATAGCCATTTAATCCATGGCCAAATTTCTAAAATCTGATATATTGCTATATTTTCTAAGTTAGGTTTTTAACTTTATAATAGCTTTCTAAACACAACAACTTTATTACAAAACTAAAATTATATCAATGTAAGTATTTAACCTTACTTTAATACAAGTTAGACAACAACGAATTTTACATACACAACACCATATCAGATTCTAGCGATTTTGACATGCATCAAAATGGCTTTTATTTTGTTAAACATAACCCGTTTGTTGTACGAAAAATATCAAGAAACCAAATTACCCCAAAAGTTCATATATATTTCAAAATAAATATTAATTAAAAGAAACAGCAGTGGCGTACAATTTTTTCCTTCAAAAAGATAAATACAAATCTCGTTTAAACGCCATCGGTATTTTGTTTTTTCATTTTACAGCTTAAAATATAAAGTGTGCTAAATTCTGTGGCAGTATCTAGGATAATAGGATAAAAAAGGCAATCTTTTTCTTTAACCCCTGTAACTCGAAAAAAAGGCGTTTTCGGACATAAATTTATTTGAAAAATGTTCTTATTATCTTGCATTTAATACAATGTTAAAAGAAAAGTATCGATTTAAAAATAACCCTGCATTAAAAAGAAATTGATGATAACCAGTCTAGTTTTGACGCCTTACTTTTGGACTAAAAATTGTTTAAAAATTATGTAAGTATTTTTCAAAAATTATTAAAGTCAGGTTTTAATCTGATAACATTTGTAATATTTTTTAGGTGTTTTAATGCTAGTGTTTGAAATGCTCAATTAATTTAAGAGAAAAGTGGACTGTATTTGGTTCGATAAGGTTTGTTTTCTGTATAAATTTAAGAAAAGGCTTTATAAATAATTAAAAAGAATTAAGTAATATTTTAGCATCCAAAAGACAATATAAAAATGCGGGCTGTATATATCAGCCAAGAAAAATCACTAAATAAAAGCGGGACACTAAAATACTTACCACTGTTTGCGGGAAATTGCACTTAAAGAAAAGTGTGGGCTCGATATACCCAAAAAGCGCGCAACCGTACAATTCACGTGAAAAATATAGTCTTCGATGCGAGCGCGTTCCAGGTCACGAAGTACCTTGGTGTCGATATTGATAACAAAAAACAATAACCCGATCAATAGGGAAAAGTACCATATTTATATGGTCCGTACTAAATGCTAAAATTAAAATAAATAATAAATATAATTTATTAATGAATGGGGATTGAACAGCTAGTATGTATGAAAATTTTAGATTTTAATGAGTTATAACCACAGTGCACTTATGATTTTTTAAGGACTATTTAATAAGGTATAACCACAGTGCACTTATGATTTTTTAAGGACTATTTTTCTTGGATAGATAATTACACTAACTACATTTTCGTGCAAAAATAAAATATCTACGAGTCATCCTTCCTAAGATATCTAATTTTCCCCAAAAAATTTTCCCCAAAATTTTTTCAAACATCCTAAGGTGCGTCGGGCGCCCTTTTTTATACCAGGAATCAATCTGCTTACGACTTTTTGGGGTAGGGAACCAATAAACATATTAATGTTTATGGCTTGATAACCAATCTTCTAACCGGGAACTAATGTTCCAATACCCTTTGAAAAATTCATAAGCGTGGAATAATAAACGTTTATTGGGTATATGTATAATTTTTGATTCATATTTCTACCATGCAATCGATTAAACTCATAATTATATTGGAAATTTGTTTTAAATTTCCATAAGTTTGCTTTCGTGGATAATTGGCTTACTATAGGTATCTTTTTACGTTCATTTTATTAATACAGTAATTGCATATTGCGAATCTGCATATAAAATTGCTTAATTTGTGTTATGTCCTCAAAAGCTTCCAGTTAACACAGAAATGGAAAACTTTGCGTACTTTAAAACATATAAACATTTCTGACAAAATTATAGTTGACTATTTAACAGTTATTTGAATAGTCATAATTAAACGTTTTATATATGGCTTGTTATTTAAAATAAAAACAAATTTACAAAGTTAAAATTACAAATTTTCTAACGCAAACTTATTTTTTCATAACAATAAAAGAAAAAGGGGAGGTGCTCAATTCACCTATATGTTTTTGTATGTATGTATGTATGTTACGCGATTACTGCCGCGTTTGTGGACCGATTTTAAAAATTATTCCTTAATTAAACGAGTGTACCCTCACGGTGGTCCCATAAAAAAGCCTAAGCTAGGATCGTGAGAGAGAAAGGTACAAGACCTATTTTTTTCTCTCTGCTGTATGTTGCTCCTCGACAAAGCTGTTTCTAGATTGACACATTCAGAATCGACAATATAGTGTTTTTTAGGTTATGTTTACAGATTTAATAACCTTTTATCTAAATAGACAAAAGCTTTTTATCCTTTAATACCAAATGTTATCACCCAACTTCTTTTTTATTATTATTTTTTACTTTTTGTTTTTTATTATTTTTTTAAAGTCGGTTTTTTTTTGTTTATTTTATTTTATTATAGAATCTTTTATAAAAAATTGTTTGTAAATTAAGTTATCTTTAAAAATAGTTTCTTGTTTTAGTTTTGTAATCTACATTGGTTAAAATAGCAAACAATTGATATGTGTGTAAAGAACATACAGTGTGTCAGACAAAAATCTGGATACGCTCATATATCTCAAATTGGGCAAAATTTGTTATCCCAGGGTAAAAATCATACTTTGAATTCAGTGCTGATATCGACGATATTGCCAGATTTCCAGTTTTGCAGAAATTAATTCAAAATTTTAAAATTTAAATTTTATACCTAATTTTTTGCTTGACCCCCACCCTGAGCAAATTTCAGGCTACGCCTCAGGTTTAGTCTTGTAGTAGTTGTTGTTGCTGTGTTTCCGTCTACCATAAAAAAATTAAAAGAAAGAAAGCTTTAGATACAATTTCACAGTTTAAAATAGTGTAGGTTGTTTTATTCCTGTGTTAAGGTGTCTCAATACTTTTTTAACCGACTTCAAAAACAAAGAGGTTTTCAATTCGTCTGTATGTTTTTTTTTGTATGTATGTTACGCGATTATTTCGGCGTTTGTGGACCTATATTAAAAATTCTTTTTTATTTGAATAAATGTACTTCCGCGGTGGTCCGTTAAAAAAATCAAGTCAGGATCGCGAGAGAGAAAGGTACTAGACCTATTTTTTTCTGCCGTACATTGTTCTTGCAGCAAGGCTGCCTCTAGGTAGGGAATATGCTCGATGAAAAAGGTGAGTGTTCAGAATCGACAACCTTGAAGCAAAATTAACCTTTTTATCGAACTAAAAGAGGTACTAGTAGTGTCTTGCAGCCCGGTGTCAGTAATATTGGCGATACGGCAACAGGGATTTTTCGGCTCAGTTTGTAGGGCCCACTTGAGGGGACTTGAGGTTAGGGGCAGGGAAAATCTATGTGTCTCTCTCTTTCTTAATAACTTCAAATATATGCATCTCACTCTCCACTTTGCCTACGTCACTCCACGACGATTCGCGCAAAGTGGGAAAAACTCGTGGCGGCAGCCATTTTATTTTCATGATTTTTGGTGTGGTTCTGGTTTTTAGCGGAGACGCCTGATTTTATGGAAGATTTTGGTGATAATTAGTGTTTCTTTGTGATTTTGGGTAAGTTTAGAACATTTTTTATGTTTTACGGCATATTTGGCTTCAGTTGATTATATTAGTATGAATTTTGTTACAGAAGAAAATTCAAAAGAAAACAGACAGATTTTCTGCAAAGGAAAACGTGCAGGTATTGTAAGTACAGTAATTTTATAATTACTACATTTTTTATTTGAATTATCAATTATAGTTTTTACTGGGA
Source organism: Listronotus bonariensis (assembly GCA_014170235.1). Lineage (NCBI taxonomy): Eukaryota > Metazoa > Arthropoda > Insecta > Coleoptera > Curculionidae > Listronotus > Listronotus bonariensis. Next base: position 137,987 of record JACEGR010000934.1, on the reverse strand, counting down.
TTTAATATTTTTGTATAAGTTTTTGTATTCTAACCTAATATTTCTTTACTCTGAAATACAAGTTTTAAAGGTGTTTTATATTAATATGTAGACAAAATTATTTAAATTTAGTTCAACCTACCGGGCTGAAATTAATCTTATATTAATCTATTTAAAGTTCTAAGGCTTTAGTCTTTGAAATATTAAAACACTTAAACTTTTCGTTTTAAAAATCTAAGTATTAATTGACTATTGATGGTACTTTTAAAACTGTCATATTAATATATTTAAATCAATAAATAAAATGTATTTTTATAAGTTTAGAAAAAAAAATTGTAAAAGATTTTATCAATGGAAAAATATTTTTAATTATATAGACTGAAAGCGACGAATATCTCCAAATAAAGTGTCATCTGAATAAATGAAAATTATTTTACCATTGGTTTTAGAACTAAAGCTTTATTGTTTTTATGGGCCTCTTACACGGTCAATGAGTAAAAGTACATTGTTAAACTGAATCCGATTTAACCGATCGTATCGAACTTAGAAACATGTTCTAATTAGTTTATTTCAAGGTTTCATTTTAAATTGACCAATCAGAACACATTTCTAAGTTCAATCCAATGGGTTAAATCGGATTCGATTTACCTCTAATCCTACATGTTCTCAGTTTATTTTCAGTTTCAGTGGAACTGCCAGTTTTTCCTATATTATGTAAAAGTGAAGAAATGAAGTTCGTTTTTGTTCTTCTTTATTTTTTTTACTTTAACACATCGGAAAAACTGACAGTTCGGCAGAAACTAAAGATTAGTTGAAACGGGCATGATCATGTAAAAGGCACTTAAAATATAAAAATATAAAGTAGTCTGATTGTAGTGCCTAAACAAATTTTCTATACAGAACATGCTTTCATGTAAATATTTTATTTTGTCTATGCACTAGGCTTGTGTGAGGGGTTTTGTCAGATGTGTTTGTATTTTTTTTCAATATTTACCATAATATTGTTACAGACATTAAAAATAAGTGTTTTTAGTTTATAGAATTGTATAAAGTTAGGACCTTTTAATTTAGTTTGTTAATTTATTTAAATAATTTACCTTAATTTTTGCAAGTTCTTTCATCACTTTCGAAGGTTTCCGAAAACGCCCGAATTATCCATTAAGAACTTTTATGCCATTCTGTACTATGGAATTTTCACGATATTTCTCGAATATTCTAGATCATTCTTTACTCTTCCACCATACTATAAAAGGGCGACAGGAAAACTCCGATAGTTAGTACAGATTCGACTTTTGTGCTGTAAACTTCGAGACATTGACAAGAGTAGATTTTGTCGTTGTTGTAACCATAGTTACGTTCCATTGTTAATAAAGGTATAAAAACGAAGACACGTGTTTTTATACAAGGTGTTTTGGAACAATATGCAGAGGGAGGGTCAGTTTTTACGCAGATGTAAAAAAGCAGTATTGCCAGTATAGATATTTTAAATTATGTGCCGAATGTGCAAGTATAAGGTGAACACATTGTGAGCCTTTTTGTTAGTTTATTTATTTATACTTGTTCTGTAACATATTTTATTGCATTAATGTTGTGAAAAAACCCATAGTATTATATTTATTAAATTCTTTTTATCCATATAAAACACCTTTTAACTTTTTTCAATAGCATGATCAGTTTGGGAAAACGACTCACTGATTTTTTCAACGTGTCCAGATTTTTTCCAGTCACTTTATATCAATATATACAGTGTGGTCTCTTAAGTGTGCAACAAATAGGATTTTTATTATATATGCAATTTGTTAGAAAATTGTATTCTTTATAAAAGTTACTGCATGCTCCCAAACTATTTAAGCAGTAGTTAGTTTTATTAAATGATCACGGATATACAGGTGTGTTAAAAATATTGAAAACAGTTTGAAGTAAAGTAAAACTAACTACTGCTGATTCAGTTTGAGACCATGCACCAACTTTAATGAAAAATAATTTTTTTATATCGGCCAAATTTATATTTTAGTTGATGTGTCTATTTTATATTTTACCTCTTTTACATTCGTACAGAGAGTAATTATGAAGTCGGCATATTAAGTGAAATAAGAAATAGCTCGCAGGAAACAATTTATTGGTAGTATTCTTTCCAGACATGATTAGTAAAGGAACTGATAGAAGTGAAACTGATACCATTCTTTTGAAATTTATATTATATTTTTTAATGTTTATTAATATATCAAATGACATCTGTCACATGATCAAATAATCATGGTCACTTGCAAGTGATAGAACTAATAGAAGTAAAACTGATAATTTAAAAAAAAATCACTATTGATGTGGTTATATCTATAAATATAACAAATGTAAATATTATTTGTGTCATAATACCCATATTCAACTCTTCATCTGCCACCCTCTTTCTGCTTATTTTTTTCTGACAGCGATAGTTGCTAATACTTTACTAAATTACGAGATACTGCTTTTAATTTGTTTTCTTTTCAGGTATGTTCCTGTTGTTCTTCTCAACCAAATATGAAAATGGTTACAAAAGAAAATTTTGTTTATTTTTGCTATAGTTAAAAATTGTTTATGTAAATATTATATATATGTATAAATATAGATATTTGAAATAAATAGTTTCCATTTTACCTTTATGTTTTTAATTGAAATGTCATTTTACATCTTGAAATTTAAAGAACTTGATTAGACCTTTCTTTAAAACATTTAACTAATAATAATTAAACATGAAAAAATAAGTTAATGCTCAAAACCATATTAAATAATCATTTTGTTTTAAATAAATTCACATTACTTAAAAAAACTTTTTTAAATTCTTCCTGAATCAAGATTTGGGTCATTTTGGTATCTATTTTAGTTGAAAGATAAATAATGATTTGAACTTCAATAAATATAAAAATCGGTATTTATTAAAGTTTAATTCATGTTAACTATTAACTAAAAAGATATCAAATAGACGAATTCTGCCGATCCTAATGAAAAACGCAGAAAGTAAATTTTTATGAGTTTAGAGTTATTCATAAAATTGAATGTATGGTTATTTGTCTGCTATGTTTTTATACTTACTTTTTGCAGATAGTCATTATTAAGTTTTAGTAAGTATATAAACTAACAAATAATCATATGTACATTGAAATTTATGAATAATTCAAAACACAAAAAAATTGACTTATCGCGTTTTTCATTAGAATGGTAGAATTTTCCTAAAGCAAAAAAAATTCATATTTTCCCGCTAAAAAATTGATTATCTCAATCGGTAAAGTAGCACCGATATTATCCGATTTCACCACCTAGCGCCATCTACCATGTATGAATTAAATCAAACGAACGCCCATTTCGCTCATAGATGGCTTCTGTTTCGAGAAAAATACATTGTTGCAACATTTATCTAACCCTTTATATTTTCTTTGGTGTCTTGGACTACAGTGAAAAGCACAAGCACGTGTAGTTTGATTGGTTGAAACCGCTACAGACGGTCACGCAAAACTGTCACATTGGGGGTCATGGTTAGTTCTGATTAGTTATTTTTTTTAATCTGCTTTTAAATTGCTTTAAACCAATCAAATTACACATGCTAGTGCTTTTTACTGTAGTCTATATTTTCTAAACTAAAAAGCAAAATATAAACAGTTTAAAAAAATTTAATCGACTTTAAAACCACAATAAAACTTACTAATCAGTAAAAAAATAAAAAAAAAGTCAGGTAATAACATAATATGTGCTTAGCTACTTAATAATAAAAGCTAAATAAAAGCTAATTGATGGTAGTTACTTGGGTACACACCAAAAAATAAATTAAAAGTACCTACCAAAAAAATAAAAAAATTAAACAAATAAAAGAGAACTAAAAATCGACGTTTCGGTGGCAAGTATGATTTTTACCCTGGAATAACAAATTTTGCCCAATTTGGTCTAAAATCTCTGACATATTTAAGCGTATTCAGATTTTTTTGACACACTATATGTTCTTCAAACACATATCAAAAAAGCCATCAAAACGTCGATTTTTAGTTCTTTTTTACTTGTTTAAATTTTTTTGTTTTTTTGTACTTTTAACTTATTTTTTGGCGTGTACCCAAATTACGCCGAACCAATACAGAACATATCTTCAATTAAATAAAAGCTTTTATGCCATTATACAGTGTGGGCCAAATTAAACTTGCACACTTTTCTTTTTAATTTTTACAGGGCTATAGGCAGATATGTTTTCTCCAGGTGCGTCAATTTTGGTCAATTAGATTTAGTCAGGTCCAGACTCACGGGACTTTTTCCAAAATGATGCATTTAACTTCGTTGCAAAATAAGTCAAAATTATCCACAATTAGGCTAATACGTTTAATTATAATAAATTTACTTTTAATTTGTGTCAGCATCACACTCAGGAACCATGGTGGCCTAACATTTTTGATTTTCAAAGCACACTAAAAAAAGTTCATATTTAAAATCGAAGGAAATGCATCCTTTTTGGGGCGCATCATTAATTAAGAATTCTCAAATTAATAATTCCCATAGTTTGTCTACAAAAAAAACTTATTAGTTCAATTGTAGCTAAATCCGGTTTCTTTTGCAACGAGGTCAAATACAATATTTTGAAAAAAGTCCCGTAAATCCGGTCCTGAATAAATCTATTTAACCAAAATTAACAAACTTAGAGAAAACATATCTACCTATTAGACCTGTAAAAATAAAAATATTAGCGAAACAAATAAAAAGATATTGTTATTTAAAAAGTGTGCAAGTTTAATTTGGCCTACCCTGTATGCTATTACTCTACCTTTTTTGTTATTATTTTTTAGTAGGTTCTATTATTAATTGTTTTCAAGCCGGTTTACTTTTTTAAACTGTTTATTACCGTGTATATTTAATACAACAATAACGTGTTTGCTAAAACTACAATTAGCAGCACAGAATTTCCGTAAAAGCGTTTAGATTTTCATCTCAAAGAATGAGCCCACGGTTAAATGAGCATTAATTCCTTTAAAAATGATAACGTGTATGGCTGATGCCTGCTCATGAATTAAGCACTTTATATCTACCGGCTTCTATATATTTTGATGCCGGCATTTAGCTCAAGATGGAAGGCGCAATTATTTGATGATCTTTTTTACCTTAAAGTATATAATGACGGTTTAACCATCTTAAATACCAGACTGCTATTAAAATATTTTGAAATATTTTAATTAAGTTGTATATTTTTAATCTTTTATACGAGAAGCTAGATCAAATATCATATATTTAAAAGGTTAATTACGCAGAATGGTAAGCTGTCTACTGCAACTCTTAAATATCTTTAAAACCGCTAAAGCTATATTTACCAAATTTGGTATCTGGAAGGTATCGGGCATGAAAAATTTAATAATAACATCGACGCCGTTGCCAGATTTCCCTGTTTTGTGCTACACTTATCTTTTTCCTTTTTCAAAATGAAATCTGACATTTATTTTTATTGCAATAAATTGCACAGGTGAAATTTAATGAGTCCACAAATTTTTAAAATTCAATTTTTACTAGCTGCTAAGATATGAAAAACACCACATTTTAGGTGAAATTTTAGATTAGATGTGCTCGAATATCTCTAAAACCACTTAAGCTGCGTTTACAATTGGTATTTAAGGGTTTCTGGGCAAGTGGAATTGAACAGTGATACTGCTATTGTTGCCAGATGTTGCAGTTTTGACCTACATGAAATATTTTTGGAATTTTTAATGAAATGCCCTATCTACTTCAATTGCAATAAAAGGAACGTGCCAACTTTGGTAAGATTTCAAATTTTAAAAATGTATTCTTAAACAGTTACCGAGATATGAGAACACCGCAATTTAATTAACTTTTGGCAACAATGCTGATATAACTAATCAATTAGGCATGCCAAAAAAGTCCCTGATACCAATTTTTGTAACATACCTTTGGCGGTTTTTAAGATATAGGCCCTAAAGTGTAGTGCATTGTATCTCATCAACTATTGGAGATAGAATTTTGAAAATTTAGAAACTTACTAAATTTGATCCGTCCCATATAATGCAATAAAAATTAATGGGGCATTCCATTTAAAAAACTGAAAAAATACGTTTAGACCAGAATTGGGAAATCTGTTAACAGTGCCGATATTACTTTTTAATTTCAAATGTCCAAAACTCCTTCGATACCAAATGTGGTAAATTTAGCTTAAGCCGTTTTAAAGATATTTAAGAGTTGCAGTACTTTTTAACAAACCAGTATGTATTTTGGGAAAATATTTTCACAGAATGGTCGAAGAAATTATAATAATATATTTTTTTTTGCGTGACGGCAAAAATTGTCATTGTATCTTTGTTAACAGGTACTAAAATGTGACTTTTCATAAAATTACTTTTTTCCTGGACACACATACACGCAAGTAAAGGTAAATATTTAATTTTTAACTAATTTATTATACGGAACCTACATTTCCCTTATACAAGGAGTTTACTCAGATATTTTTTAACTTTATATTATTTGAAGTAAGTACTGAACAATCGCTTTAGTTTTAGCTTTTTATTTCAATCCGTTAAATAACAAAATTACATTAACAGATACCAAATAATTTCCTTAAGGGTTTCCATAGTAGGTCTAATTGTGTTTCAAATATACCAGTCGAACAGTTTGAACTTCAAATTTTACACAAATAATTTACTGACTCTAATATTATGTTTTTTTTTGATAATAAGTCGTCGTTTTTCAATCACAGAAAAAAATGTTTATTATACACGTGAAAAATTTTAGATTTTAGCTTTCAGTTTATTCTTTTCCTTTGCTTTGCGTCGGTAGACAACACAACCTCGAGCTTAAATCAAAAGCTCTTTTCCTATGTATATTAAATAACTATTTAAATATACTCTTTTGCACATTTTAGTATTTTTCTTTTCTTATAAAAGAAAATAACAAAAAATTGTCCATTTTGTTGTTTGGAACTACATTTAAATGCAACGGTTAAAAAATCGTTTTTTTGTGTGTTTCCCAGGATAGGTGTTACAAGAGGGCAAATGGATCAAAACTATTTTAACTTAAAAACATCCCTTGTAAAAAACTAATCGTTAGTTTTAAAACTAAAAATACCAAATTTTACATCAATTGGTAATACACAGGGCAAATTAAAACAATAATTATGAGAAATGAACAAGAGAATAATACTTTTATTTTTCAAAATGATGAAAAATTATATAGGAAAATGTATTTTTTTTGATAAGTAGGTACCGTAGTTGCGGGTTACCTTAGCTCCGGCGGGTAACATTGACCTAAATCGGAAAAATATTTTTTCTTCCAACCCAGAATGATATGTGGATGTATATATAAGTGAGACCAGTGCCGAATTTAAGCATAGGCAACATAGGCAGTTGCCTATGGGCCGCCACCACAAGAGGGCCTCGCCTTTACCACACCGCCAAAAAGTTAGGATAGAAATTAAAAGGGAAAAATGTTTGAGGAAATAAGAAGTTCGTCCTTGAATGGAAGTGGGGATCTTTTTTTGCTCTTCAAAATAGTTTTTGGGAGCTGTATATGAAAAAATGTTTAAAAGAAGGTTTTAAAGTAAAGACCCTTCTGTACATTTGAGGGGGTATTCACCACATGCTATGCTCTGTCTATGGGCCGCGGAAGCGTGAATCCGGCGCTGAGTGAGACTAGAGTAAAAGCACCTAAACCGGTAATTTAATTGGTTCAGACGATCATGACAAACTGTCACATTGGTGGAGGGGCGTCATGTTTAAATCAGTAAAATACATGTTTTTTTAATCCTTATAAGCGCGTTTAAAAAATAACTAACCAAAAATAAACATGACCCTCCCCCTTCCCCAATTTGACAGTTTTGCATGACCGTCTGTGGCACTATGAACCAATCGAATTACCAGTTCCGGTGCTTTTTACTGTAGTCTTTGTACGTGTACTGTAGTGCTAATTTGGTAAGCTTCTCTATATGCTTGTTTGATGAGTATCTCTCGAACTTTTAATTAATAGTAGTAGGCAGTAAAACTGTGAGGTTTTTAAAGTATACATTCATAATTTATTTTTATTGAACATATTTTAAGAAGTATGGAAATAGCAATTTAATAGGTCTTTATACATTATATATATATATATATATATATATATATATATATATATATATACATATATATATATATATATATATATGTATATATATATATATATATATATATATATATATATATATATATATATATATATATACATATATATATATATATATATATATATATATATATATATATATATACATATATATATATATATATATATATATATATATATATATATATATATATATATATATATATATACATATATATATATATATATATATATATATATATATATATATATACATATATATATATATATATATATATATATATTAAAAATATTTTACTCCCTTTAAAGACAGTTAAAAGAAAACGTCCTGCTTTTCTATGCTATCCACCACGACTCTCTCCCCAGACCGGTTTCGCCTGCCTTACAGGACTCCTCAGTGAGGCTGTATCGAGTCGTGGTGAATAGCATAGGAAACCAGCGTCCTCTTATTAGACAAGTTTCGTTGTCCAGCGGTAGGATATTAAATCCTGCCGTTGATGCCCTACTGAAATCGCATTCAGTAAATACGAGCATCAATTGTAGCGGGGTGGCTATGTATGTTAAAGCAAAAAGGAAAAATTCCCTACTGTCTTGGTGTATAATGCCCTCCTTTATTATTTTAACAGACAATCACTTCCGAAATTTTAAATAAACCGCATTATTAATAACTGAGGTACTAAGGAGGATTCATGACAAGCGGGATTCACTTTAACTTTCGTAAGATTAGAGTTCCAAAATACCGGATCAGCTAAATAACATAACACATAGACAATGTAAGGAAAAGAGACGTTTTAACGTGAATACCAGCATGTTAAAATGGGTCACTAATAGTGCTTGTTTTGTTATTCCATTACTGGCCGATATACCAAAACCCATTCCTCATGCAGTATATAAAAAGGAAAGTATTTTTTTATTCAGAAATGGCTGCTGAGTTTGGACAAACAAAAGGTATACTCAGGTATCATCTCTCTTGCGCTTGCGCTCTGTAACTTGTTGAAAACACATCTATGTTAATAAAAGAATTATGGTAGCGCTGATATGTCGGTAGCAAAAGAAATTACAAAATGATTCGTAAACAATGTTCATATTTTGGGCCAAAGTACCCACAAAAAACGGTATTTACCAAATAAAAAAAAATAGTAAAAAAATTCAAATTACAAAGGAAAAATATTTTAAATTAGTTATACATCTAGCTGATTGTAATAGTTTTGGACGATGCTACAATTTTTGCCAGAAAAACGTTTGAAAATTTAATTTTTTTTTGTTTTTTTTTTGTCCCTTTTAACACCAATTTTAGGACACACTGTATACCTTTTGTCTTACCTTGTATACCCTAAGAGATAATGAAACTCTGGTTTATGATTTAAATGCCACAGAACTTACTTAATAAACTGATATTTTTTTTCTCCCATTAAACATAAAGAAGTTATTGGGAGGGTGACAGGGCCGGATTTAGAGATGTAGAGGCCCTGGAGCAATAAGCCTGTGGGCCCTCCCTCTAAGTAAAAGTAAATGGAAATGTAATTTTTACCAAAAAGAAGGTTTTTATAAATAAATATTTAAGTTTTGTTAACTTTTTTAAAGGTGGAGACCCCTAATTTCGTTGTGGGGGCCTCGAGGCAGTTGCCCGCCTGCCCTCCCTTAAATCCGGACCTCGAGGGAAGGAGAGGTAATTTATATTTTGACACTAGGTAGAAAATTATGTACTTCCTTTAGAATCATACAATACTACACAAACTAAAAGAATTTACTAAACAAATCGATTTCCCACCTTTCGCTGTAGAAAATATTTATAAGTAGGAGCTTATTTTTTTATTATTACGTGATACAGTTAGGATTTAAAACAAAATTACCACTAAATTATTATTGCATGAATACAAATAGGCGTCGAAATATGCTATAGAAGAATACGAAATAACAATGTGTATTTTGTACAACCTACGAGCCTATTATCAACGGACAAATTTGTAACACTTTAACCCGTATAATTATGTAAATAATTTTATAACAATGCACTTTTGATACAATGATGTAAATCAAGTCAAAACGATGGGCGGTAAATGCCTAATTATTGTGAGGAAATATTACCGATAATCATAATCGTAGATTTATGTATCTTGTATTTAATTATGGAATTAATTAATGTAGTCCATGCGGCGAGCGTCATAAAACTTACATCATCAAATAGGTTTTTTGATCTCAAGTTTATACGTTTGTTTTTTGCGACATGACAAATACGGAAACTACAGCTTATTTTATCAAACTGTTTTTGTATTGACACATACGTGTTTTTTTATAGATGTTTTATGATATTTTGTATTTTTTTTATCTTTGGACAAACCACAAAGGCCAAAAGCCTAAATACTAACTTATCCTGGGTGTCTTATGCAAGGTAAGAGGGAGTTTGTTGACACGGGACTTAAATACTTGAAGATTTGGGGGAAGGAAAGACCTCCGCGAGCAGCAGGTTCTACATTCTAGAAACTCTAGGAATAAAAGAACGAACAAAGTGGGAAGTTCGGGGCCTGTCCAGTTTGACCGTATAGGGATGCATACGCGCAGCACCACGAGTTTCTCTGGTGGGAACCGTGAGTGGAGGAACTATACTGGACAATTCTTCAGAGCAGAAGCCATGGAAGTACCTATAAAAAAGCGATAAATCCCCCACAGCCCGACGATGGGCAAGAGAGGAAAGCCTTTCTGAAAGTGAGAGATCATGAGACGAATAGCTCTTCTTTGGATGGGATCAAGGATACTTAGGGTTGTGGGGGATGCCATGCTCCAGATATGAGAACAATATTCCAAGGGAGGTCGGATTTGGGACACATATAAAGTGTATAAATTAGAAGGGGAAAAATACTTTTGGCTTGAAAGAAAGAGAAATCCAAGCTGTTTTTGAAGCTGCCGTGGTTAAAAATACAATGTGTTTGTGCCAGTTAAGTTTACTTTCAAATGTGACGCCCACAAGATTGAAGGTGTTCCTACTAGTATTTGGTGACTCTTTTTGCTACAAGGAACATGATTGTGTTTTGGATGCATTAAAATGGTCGAGATTTTTGGCGCCCCAATCCAATATTAAATTAAGATCCTGCGAAGGAGATATCTGCATTGCTCTGCGTTTGTTTTTTAAATCAGGTTTAGTGATGGGTTTAGGAACCTGAAAACTGGAGTGAAGGATACTATCGTCGGCAAAACTATTAATGGAATTAGTTGTGGACGTGAGAAGGTCGTTGATGTGAGAAGAAATAATGTTGGAGCCAGAACTGAGCCGTGAGGCACTCCAGCATTTACTTGGTAAAAGCTTGAAGAATGGCTGTCCACAATAACTGATATACGACGATCAGATAGATAACTAGAAAGCCAAGTACAGAGTTTAGTTAAAAGACCATAGGAGGGAAGTTTATTAAGAAGTGCGGCATGCCAGACCTGGTCAAAAGCTTTGGATATATCAAGAGCAACGATCTAGGAATCACCTAGAAACTCAAGAGACTTATTCTAGCAGTGTGATACGAAGAAAAAAGATCTGCTGTAGATCTTTTTGGCAAAATCCATACTGCCTGTCGTGAAAATTTTTTTTTGCTTGTAAATATACCGCGACGTAAAATCCAACTATTAGTCCGGGTAGTAGCAACGTCGAGAAAACAAGAATGTTGTTCTCTCTCCTTTTTCAAAAGATCTTCGGCTGTCTGGCTGGCGGTAGCGGTTGCGTTGGCACCATGCTGAGACCTTGACATTAAGAGCTGTCACCTTGACATTTAGAGCTGTTACTGATATGTCAAAAAATGCAGACCTTCGTCATATAATATCGTTCCAAGTTTCATCAAAATATACCAAACGGTTCAAAAGTTAGAAGGAGGAGGACTATGCAGGTTGAGTTTTTAAAACCTGCAATGGCTATTATGTCTAAACCATGGCAAATATCAAAAAAATAAAAGATACTGTTTCTTTAAAGCCCTGGAGGAATATAAATGACGTATTTTTCGAAACACCTCTATTAACCCTTTAAGTTGCACTCCCAATTCCAATTTTTTCCGTATGTTGTTTAGTTTAAAAGAAACAAAAATAAAATTTACTTAATTGCATATTTTTAGACTATAAAACAAGGATTGCGGGATCTTTTTCTTTTAAAAATTAGGTTAGGACCAAATTTATTTTAAACTAAATGGGGATTAAAAAAAGACTTTAATCTTAGAATAATGCAGTGGCGTATCATTTTTCTCAAAAAATATTTACCTTAAACGTCTCATGGACGACACTGCTGATAAATATAGTTTTTCATGTATACCAAAAAATGTCTTTTTATGCAAAATACTTTTTTATGTCTCCTAATTTTTTCCCTATGTTGTTTAGTTTAAGAGAAAAAAAATAAAATTCACTTAATTGCATATTTTTAGACCATAAAAGAAGGATTGCGGGATCTTTTTCTTTTAAAAATTAGGTTTTATAATTTTTAATTAGCAATTATATAACAAAAATAATAAATACTTATTTAAATAAGGTTTATATCCAGTATAACAGTTTTTACCAAAAAGTGTTTTCGAAATTTTCTGGTTTTTTGAAAATTTTAACACCCTTTATCTCAAAAGTTAAGACGTTTAGAACATACCTTCATGTAAAGTTTTTTCCTTAAAATAAACCCAAAAATCACCTTCTTCAATATTAATATTCAATTAAGAAACACCCTGTATATACACATTTGCCTATATGGTTCATTTGTTTTGGGGGCCCCCGTAGTTACGTCAGTGTTCATATGGCATATTAAATACAATTGTTCCATTTCTTCTATGAACTACTGATGTTCCATGATGATTTGGCAAGTCGTTTGCTAAAACTAGCCGAAAAAAACTTAATTTACAAGAGGTAAAAAGAAATTAAAAACATATTTTTATGCCTATAGCTTATTTTGCAATATCCTTTTTATTACCAAAGAATTACAAACGACATTTAGGCACGGGTGAATCTATTTAAACTCTCATATATGGTGTTTGACAGTACCCATGAACTTTAAACTTGATTAGCCTTCTTGCCTATTTGATGTCGGAATCCGTTGGGTAACAGCTGATTCTTTATATGGCAATATACAGATCTTAATCTTTAGATAGGTATTGTTGAACAAACATGTCTTTAGTTCATTTTGTATAGTAGGCTGCAAGAATTTTGTTTAATAGCCAACTGATATCTTAAGTACCTGCACTTAGCTTGATGTCTAACTCGAAGATGGGTGTAATGTATAGCACCATATCTTTGAAGGTACCATAGACAATGATATGGTTTCAATGACCTTCTTGGAGGACAATTGTATTTATTTAGTTCTAGAGATATACACAACGTTTCAGTTGGTTCGTATCTCTAGTCGTTTTCAAGTGATATTTTTTTTTCTTTTTGCAAAATAGATTTTCTTAAATATCGCTTATCTTATTATTCTTTTAAAAAGACAAATTGTGTCTTATTTTAAGAATCTATACTTTTTAAAGAATACATAGTAAGATTAACATCATTTAATAACACGGCAATGTTGGATCAAAAATATTGCTTAAGCTTAAAAATATTTTTTCAAGAAAATTCCACACCACCGTTTTTTGACCAATCAAATTTGTAGTTTTGGTTGCATTACCATGACAACACAAGTATTTATTGGATTTTTTTTTCTCCTGCCTGGGGTACCCTGGAGCGAATTATATTGGAAATTTTTTGACATAATCATTGAATTTGTTTTAACGTCATGTCTGTCATTCACATACATAATTATAGAATATGTTATTTTGTAGTTTGTAGTATTTCAGACATAACATAATATAAATAATGTAAGGTAAGACCCTAAATGACAATTTTATATACTATAGTTAGTAAAATAATATCATAAGACTGAAGTACTAGACATAAGTGAGGAGCAAACGAAAGCAAGGTATGGGTCTAAAATAATTAAAATAAACTATTTTTACCAACTGTAGTAATACATGGTATATATAATATAAATGAATAAACAATGATACGCTCTAAAATTACATAGATTTGCAACTACAATTATTGGTAAAATGGAAAATATTTATTTTATAGTAAAATTTTAAAGCTCGTGTCAAAGAGACAAATATTAATTTAAAAGAATATTATTTTACACAAACTTCGTGTGAAATTTTCTTACCGAATACCACACGTGCTTAAATTATTCCGGGAAATTTTTCTCGGCCACGAATATTTTAAGAAAATTCTCCCTCGTCTGCGGCTCGGGATAATTTTCAAAATATTCGTGGCTTTGACAAAATTTCCGAAAATAAATTTAGCACTAGTGGTATTACAAGTGAAAATACATTATATTCTTCTTGCAAACATATTGTTTTATGTGTGTCTCCTATAATTTCCCAAAGTTATGCGTATAGGTTAAGTATCACTCTGTATACTACATGCTACTAATACAAGCAAATATTTTTTATAAATAAAGGCAAGCAAAAAATGTAGAGTAAAAAAACGACTATAGATAAATACAGTGTGTCCGCCTAAGTTCTCTACATATGGGAATTTTTTTATTATTAATTTTACGAAAAAAGTAATGGTAACAGTTTTAATATACGGTTTTCTGCTGGGTATTTTTTACAAATTATTGATACTTACATATTTTAGACACTCTTCTAAATAAAACGTAAGTAGCGCACATCCAAAATAATCCGTTAAAAAACATATCAGTAACCAAACTTACGGGACCGGAGAGTAAAAAGGGGTGCTGGGCGGAGTAAAATTGGTAAAACGAGATAATGTAACTAAACATCACATGTAAAATTAAGTAAAAATTACTTTTTTTCCACATATTTTTGAGAATAAAGATAAAAAATATGATAAATATGAAAATTGTTAATTAATAACTTAAATGTGCTAAATATGGAAAGCATTTGGCAACATCGGAAGGGTCTGATTCTATTTATGAGTGACTAAAAGGAAAGAATTCACACAAACTGGATTCATAAACTGGGGAAATTAAAGGATTAATAAAAAAGCGTTAACTAACCTGACCACCCTTTATAATCCCTCTTTTATTATTAAACATTTATACAACGTTGCCAATTGTCCATATTGAAAGTGGACACATGCCAAAAAAAAACCTTTTATTATTAAAAAAATAATAATAATAATTCATACCTGCGCCTTCCTTTATTATTAAGGAAAACTAATAGATAACATGTACGTCAAAATATTTATACTAAATAATTACCTAAGTAATTCCTTATAAAAAGTTCTGCATGGTCTAAAACCTAAAAAGCAATCATTAGATATTCATTTTTCTCAATAATCAGTAGTAGGTATACAAGGTATCTCAATCTGGTTTATAAGAAAAGTACTCTTATTTTTGAAAATATTGTTAAGGAAAAATGTTAAGAATCAAAAATAAATCCTAAATATGCAAGCTCGTTCATTTTCAAGAAAAAAGTTTTTTTTTAATTTTCTATGATAAAACGATGAAAATTTAAATTTGTACATTTGTAAATACTTATTTTGAAATGTAATATCTAAAGAAAGTTTAAAAACTGCCAAAATAGTGAAAAGTCACTGAAACGCTCGTTATCGCATAAAAAATTAAAGAAAAACTTTTTTCTTTTAAATGAACGATCTTGCATATTTAAGAGTTATTTTAAATTATAAACATTTTTTAATAAGTATTTCCGATATTTTTAAAAATAAGAGTACTTTTCCCCTGAACAAAATTTACATTTTTGAGAATCCTACTACAGAAAAAATGAATATCAAATGATTGAATTTTAGGTTTTAGACCATGCAGAATTTTTAATAAACGATAACCTTTCTTTGTAAAATTAATAATAAAAAAGTTTTCCATATGTAGAGAACTTAGGCGGACACACTGTATACACGGTGTCTCTAAAGGTCTGTACAAAAGCTACCACAAATTGCTTGGATTAAAATACAACAATCTAACGCAGCTAACCTTAGTCAAAAAGTTAATAGATTACTAGATGCAGGGTGTCAAAGTTTTTTATTTTTATTTTAGTTTGTTAGACATTTTTCTACAATATTTAGTATTAAGGGGTTTTCAGCGTGTCAGGTATATCCAATAACATTTAGAATTAAATATGGCAATCCACAACACTAAGTATCAAAAGATCCAAAACTGTAAGAAGTTCATTATACCGGAAGGTTCGTAGCCAACCGGAACATAGGAAAGCCCAATGTAAATTTACAGAGGGTTAATTTTTGGCTTCCCTGTACATTTTACAGAAAAAATGTAAAAAAACTTTTGAAGCAACCAATATGACAAACCCTACAAAATTAAAGAAAATGGAGTTTCCGCTTTTGATTTTATACCCCTCATATATGATTTATAAAACCTGCTAAATTAAAAACAAGATATAGATACCATCGTTAAGTAAAGGTATAATTTATTTATTTTAATTCCACCAAGTTTTTCGTCGCAAAAACACATTCAAATTCTTATTTATTAATAACTTACAGAAAACATATTAATATGTAACATAAAATAAAAACGCATTTATGCCGCTATCGCAAACATTCAAGAGATTCCAGTTTTTTAGAGGTGCTAATAATGATTAGGAATACAGATTAACGTACTTAAGCACTTACATCGTTGAAACTTACATTTCCAGTTGTACCAGGCTTTTTAGACATTAGATTATGTAAAACAAATATATTTTTATTATTATCAATATATTTAAGGTCATAAATCGCAAAATATGCATACAAAAAATTATTATGCATCTTTTTAAACAAAAACAAAAAAACATAGTCCTTGGGCAGTAATAAAATGGACTTTATGATAAGAACACTTTTAAACCCATTTTAGGAAGGTTTCTTTTGACGAGTCTACCACGAATATTCATACCGCCATATTTGGAAGCGGCGCTTTAACTTAGCCTGTCAATGTCAGTCAAATGTTTCGGGTGTTGGACTGGAAAAAGGCGTCACTTTTTTATCGGGCTAGTTTACTACAATATTTTACATGCAATTTTTAATCATTTTGTCGAAAATCGTAAGGGTTACAGTCACAAAACCCGCATAGTCCAATACCCGAAACATGAGTTTGAGGATTATGATTTCCTGACTGTTACTCTTATCATTTTTGCACTAAATTGCATATAAAACAGAATTATTTTAAAATATTCGTGGCCAAGATAAAATTTCTAGAATAATTTAAGTACGTATGGTATTCGGTAAGAAAATTTCACACCAAATTGATTTTATCTAATATTATTATTCTTTTAAATTTTATGTTTGTGTCTTTTACACGACCTTCAAAAACAATGCATAAAATAAATATTTTTCATTTGACCAATTGTAGTTACAAATTTATATAATTTTAGACTCTAAAATTATTTATTCTTTTATATTATATTACTACAGTTGTAAAAAAATACATTTTAATTTTTTTAGACTTATTCCCAGCTTGCATTTGCTTTTTAATTAATTTTGCTACTCCAGTCGTCAGATATTATTTTACTCTTTTATACAGGGTGATTTTAAAAAAGTTTTTAAATATTTAACACACCGTAGCTCAAAAACTAAGACGTTTAGGACATATGTTCACACAAAGTTTTTTCTTATTTTCTGTTGTAGAATCGCCCCATAAAGTTTGTCGATTAAGTTATTGGACACCCTGTATGTATGTAGGTAATTTAATTGAAATTAATGAAAACTTTGATATCTATTGGTGCCTAAACGGTGAGGTTTATCGACTTTAATAAAGAGTACTTTATTTTTTAAAGTTTTTGCTTGTCTATAAAATGGCGCCCCCATCTTTGCGATATCTGTCAAAATAAAAAAGTTATGATGTAAATTAATTTTAAGTTTTAGGTAAAATGCCCTCTGGCGGTATTTAAAAAAAATACTTTTGTCTTAAAATTTTAGAATCTGCAAAGCTCGATTTGTGTGCCAAATATCAACTGGATTGGTTAAAAGATAAATGCAATATGTCGAATAAACCAAAATAAAAATTGTAATTTGACGGCTTGTAGCTCGAAAACGGATGACATTTTGAAAAAAAAAAATATATGAAGCTTTACCCTTATTTTGTTAAGTAGAATCAACCCCTTAACTTTTGTGATCGATTTTTGAATCACCCTGTATTATGGTACATCTAAGATACTACAACTGGTAGAAATTAAACCTTTTTTTATATTTATTTATAAGAACGACAGGCATGACCTAACAACAAATTATTTGATTATGTCAAGAAATTTCCACTAGGTATAATTCGCTCCAGGGTACTCCAGGAAAAAAAACCGAAAAATTCTGGGATTCTTATGGTAAATGCAACTAAAATTACACATGATTGGTCAAAAAAATAGTGGTGTGGAATTTTCACTTGTAATATCTACCACTAGTGGTAAATTTATTTCCAGAAATTTTTTAAGCCCACGAATATTTTGATAATAATCCCGAACCGCAGGCGAGGGAGAATTTTCTTAAAATATTCGTGGACGAGAAAAATTTCCCGGAATAATTTAAGCACGTGTGGTATTCGGTAAGAAAATTTTACACCAAGTTTGTGGTAAATAATATTCTTTTAAATTAATATTTGTTACTTTGACAACTTTGACACGAGCTTTAAAATTTTACTATAAAATAAATATTTCCCATTTTACCAATTGTAGTTGTAAATATATGTAATTTTAGAGCTTATCATTGTTTATTCTTTTATATTATATATACTTTATATTACTGCAGTTGATAAAAATAGTTTATTTTAATTTTTTAGACCCATACCTTGCTTTCGTTCACTCTTTACTTATGTCTAGTACTTCAGTCTTATGATAATATTTTACTAACTGTAGCTGTATAAAATTGACATTTATGGTTTTAAAACCTTACATTATTTTAAATTATGTTATTTCTAAAATACTACAATTGGTACAAAATAACATTGTCCTTAATTATGTATGTGAATGACAAACATGACATTAAAACAAATTCAATGATTATGTCAAAAAATGTTCCACTATAATTCGCTCCAGGGTACCGCAGGCAGAAGAAAAAATTTCCGATAAATACTTGTGTTGTCATGGTAATGCAACCAAAATTACACATTTGATTGGTCAAAAAACAGTGGTGTGGAATTTTCAATATAATTTATGCCAGAAAAAAATGTCCGATAAATACTTGTGTTGTCATGGTAACGCAACTATAATTATACATTTAATTGGAAAATAGAAGTGGTATAAAATGAAATAATAAATTTTGCAACTGTTTGTAAAGTTTGGCCGATTTTTCTTTTATATCAGATTATTCTTATCTATTTGTTATTAAAATTTTATCACTAACCCCTTTTAACTTAAAAACAGGGCCCATTCAAAGCTATTGAATATTATTTTCTTATCTATTTTAAAAAACTCTGCAAATAGGTTTACGTTGAATTTTAAAACACATTTTATTTCTATTATTAGCAATTATTATAAACCTAGATTATACAACAGTTTTTTAATCAAAACGATTAATTTCTAGTGTTGGCTAATAAGCAAAAAGATTATATGGCATGTTTTATGAAAGTAGGATCAAGAAATAACACCAAGAAAAAAATGTAAACAACTTTACTACAATTATAAAATATGTTAATTAGTATGTATAACTACTAATGGATAAGCAGTAGTATAAAATAAATAAATTATACATTAAACTACCTAAACAGTTAAGGAACGCTCTTGTCCAAACCGTTATTTACGTGGGAGAAAAACCTTGGCCTTTGGTCAAACTTAACGATTGTAATTAAAAAAATAGGCAAATATTTTTATATTTAAATATATTTTATAAAGATTTCTATAGTGCAGCAAGTTCTGTGACATTTTTTTATAGGTGCAGGCTTGGGTACGTGACGTGCAACTCTTATACAGCCATATTAGGAACTACATTATCAAGTTTTAAACTGTTTTGTATTCGTTTAGATGCTTCTACATATAATGCAATGTAAAACAAAGTGATAAGAAACGATTATTGATTCTATCTACCTGTAACCTTTTAAATTTGAAAAAAAATTAACACCACTATTTTTTGACCAATTAAATGTGTTATTTGTGTTGCGTTACCATCCAAGTATTTTTCGGAAGTTTTTTCGCCTGGAATAACGTGAAGTAAGTTTAAGTAGACATTTTTTAACATATATGCATAAAATAAAGAAATAATAATTAAAAAAAACTTATAAAACAAAAAATAACAATGTATTCGTAAGTTTTAGTCACGTACTATTTACAAGATGTAACAATAGAATTAATTTTACACTTTTAAATACTATTAAAGCATTTTTCCTAACCTTTGTTCCATTTCTCCGTAGTGGTAAACTAGTCCCACAAAAAGGTGACGCGTTTATCCAGTCCGACACCTGAAACATTTGACATTTACAGGCTAGGTTAAAGCGTCATTTCCATATTGACCGTATAAATATTCGTGGTAGACTTGTCACCGGCAGTGGTAAACGGGGCGCAAGGCCTTCACTAAAGTTTATTTGAACAGGTAAATGAGGCGCAGGGATCTTGGGGTCAATAAAATCGTATAGGTAAACGGAGCGCAAATGTTTTCTTTAAAGTAAAAGTACCGAAATAAAATGTTGGTCTGTTTTTAAAATTTTTATTAATTACGAAACAGTTATTGCATCAAAAAATATTTACATTCTTTTGTTTACTGTCTTTGGAAAATGTAAAATTTTTGTAGGCTATTAAATCTTTTCCACTCACACTTTCAATTACTGATACCGACATTTTCTCACTATTAAAATCTTGAGCGGAAATCTTTTCGCACATCTATTCACTATTACAATGAGAACTGAACTGATTAAGTGGTCTACAAATTATTAGTGTCAATTATAGGAATTCTTACCTGCCCTGACCCACACCCCTCTCGGGAAGGGCTGGTGCCCCATTTACCTATGATATAAACGTAACCTTACAAGCGTGCAGGTAAAAGAGATATTTTCGTGCCCCGTTTACCTCCGTCCCTTGTCACAATACAATTTTGTTCTGTTTTTAAAAATAAAAGCAATAAAATCCTAGACATTTTTCATATTTTTAGTTATTACTCGCCCTGTATATTATTAATCAGACTAAAATTTTGTATTTGTTAGTTTTGGATCATGCGACGAATTTTCCCAAGAGAACGTTTTAAATTTACAAAATTTTTGGTCCATTTGTCCTCTTGTAACACCTATTTTGGGACACACTGTATATTGATATTTTAAATAAATATAGTTTAAATTTCTAAGCTTGTCAAATTTAATTTGTACCAAATATTTTGGGTCGTATAACTTACGTTATAAAACTTTTCAAAATAAACGGATATCAAAAAAAAATTGACCTGATATTTTTTTATCTTTTTGACATCCCACGAAGGCATATGCCTAAATACTAGAGTACCGTGGGTGTCGGGTTATTAGATGTTTAACCCATCGTTCCCCCTGTTCCGTCAACGTTGTCCAAGCACTGAAACATGCAGTTATGCATTTCACAGGACCTTTTAGACAACGCGGTAGTGCCACCACGGTCGTTATTTTTAAATAACTACTACCCAAATATGTCTTCCCCGCTGGGAATCGAACCGGCGACTTCTTCGAAGATCAAAGCTCTGTCCACTGAGCCACGGGGAGACAATATAGATATAGAAAAATAGGCCACATATATAAAATCAGCACATGTTAATTACCCGAAAACGGTTACAAAACCTTTAACCTCAAAGAAAATAGTTAAATCGCAGACCAGTGTAGTTAACAATTTAAAATTAAATAAAATAACGCAAATTATGAAGTCAAATATTAAATAGTAACGAATTTTTTGTTGTAGAAATAATTTAGTAAAGTTTTTACACATCGCACCTTTCATATTATAGGGGCACAATTAAAAATTTTGTGAAATTGATATTAAATATCGGGTCGCGTTACTCGGAAATAAGATAGAGACACAATTATGTTTGTGCGCCCCATGAGTGGCTCTGTCTCTTTCTGTCAAGGGCATCATGCAAAGTAATTGTTTTTGTGCCTATATATCACAAAAACTCAATTTCACAAAATTTTTAATTGTGCCCCTATAATATGAAAGGTGCGACATGTTTGTAAAATTATTTGTCCGGATTTTTGTCCCTTATAACAAAAAAAAACATAAACAAGTCACGATGTTTATGATGGCATTAGTAATAGAACAATTTTTTTTAGGCCAGCAGCGCACTGGCAACTTTTTTCGGCAACTAAAAAATTGCAATATTAAGGCTACACTTTTTGTTGTTAATACGGTTCAAAATATTTTAAAAACATTACATTCCCTTGTTAAACGGTGACGTCATGTACGTCGCGTATTTAACCGTGTTTGAATACATCCTGGACAATGGTTTAAACACAATATAGTTATCTTTGTCGGGCGGGCATATGCATCGTACTCATTAAAAACATTGTTTCGGTAATTTTTCGTAAACTTTTAACGGGGCTGTACATGGCAAGTAAAAAATGTTTATGTTTGGTGTAAACAAAAGTACATATTAATCCTAAACAATAAAAATCATAATCATAACCTAAAAGTTTATTGTGCTGTGACGCAACGGTTTGAAAACATACTTTTTCTTGATTCTCATATTTATATTGTCATTTTCGAATACGGTTTAAACCAGTGAAACGAATACGGTTAGCAAGAAAATTTAACTTATTGTATTTGCTCTTATATGATACCGCGCACTAGCAGCTTTTTTATCACGGCAAATGAAAAATGACATCTTGATCCAATACCGTTTTTGGTTTTTCTTTTTTTTCTAGATAAAAGCAATAAGTACTGCTGTCTCAGTGAACACAAACTTATAAGCAACTTTTTAGCTGAGCAACTTTTATTTGGTCAACAAAAAAGTTGCCAGAGCGCGGCTAGCCTTAGTCCTGATTTAATTTTTACGCGATAAGGATTACAATTGGGGATTGTAGTGATTATACTGTGTTATTGCTGAAACAAAGACTAGGTGAAGACTTTATTTTTTGTAGGTAATTATTATTTGTCTATAGAATTAATTATACCTCTTTGTTTAATTTTAAATAATTAGGTATCTCCGTAACTAAAAATCTTTAACTAAGTTTTTTTTTAATTTTCGGTCATTGTTTGTCTTTACATAGCATAACTTTCAAAGTTTATGCGTATAGGTTAAGATCACCCTCTATACAGGGTGTTCTATTTAACAAAAGAGTATTTTCCTGTATGGGTCAAAAATTTGATTGTAAATTATTTTTTCTAATATAATTGGACCCATTTGTCCTCTTGTACACCTATCCTTGGACACACTGTAGAAATAAGGGTAATTTTCTGTATAGCAAATTTCGTCAAAATCGGAGTTACCGCAGGTTTCTAGAAAATTACCGAAGTAAGACATACACCTAACTTAATGCAAGTTAGATTTTTACAGTTTGCAGAGTTTTGTTGTTGTTTTGCCAATTTTGCCTAAAAACTAACCGAGAATGTAAAAGAACAAATTAATGACATTTTAGAACGTAGTAATTATATTTCTCATTTAACAACTTTGTTTCACACGGCTTAAATTTGCATTAGTACCGTTTCACTAATTTATTAAATCAACACCACAACGCCATTGGATGGAGGAGAAATGAATAAATAATTAACAAATTTCCATTGGCTCAGACTTTAAATTAGCGATAAATGCGTAATAGTCATAATAAGCAAAATAATCTTAATTACTTGCCATCGTCCAATGAAAATAAAGATGTTAAGTAGGTTCATTAGGTTTATTAGATAAGTTAAACAGTTACGTCCCACTTGTGTAACATTGCGAGTACAAAAGTTATTGTTGGTAATAAGTTGATAATTAAAATGTTGTTTGGGTAAACATACATGGTATTTAGTTTAGGTTTAGATTAAATTTTAATTCAAATTCAGACTTTTCTGGGTTTTATAATAATAGCTTTGTTGGCGGGTCTAGTAATGAACCGATTCTGAACGAGAACCGAAGTGGTTTAGAATTGTTTTAAAGCGCATGTCTAGTTATTTATTAGTTCGGAATTTTTATTTACCGCGAACGATTTTCTATACAGCTGAGGATGTTTTCTAACCTAGCCTTTTGGTTAGGATTTTTCATGGTTAAATTGGATACTATACAAAAAAAAATAAACAAAAAGGTAAATTGTTATACTGTCGAATGCCACTCGAGGTCTCTCGGCGGAAGATGAGGGATTCTCTGCCTCCTCTTGTTTTTAACATAAGTACCTATGTGTATTTAACTAAAGATAAAATTCAAACAAAAAGAAATGGTAAAATGTTGTAATATTGTCTATATTTTTTAATTAAATCTCTATTTATTTTATTGCATACATACATTCATACGGAATACAATTAAAAATCCTTTGTTTATATACGCTCAGAATCACAAAAATATAAAAAAATATTCAACCCGCATAAAAAGTGGCAAAACAAATAAACTGTAATACAACGGTTTATTTCTGTACCACAAAAACAGAAAACAGCTGACAATGTCGACAATGCGCATGAAATTCCGAACAGAACTTTTAGTTCCAACAAAAATCCCAGGACTGCTAATCAGGTTACGAACCGGTAACGAACTGATTCTATTGTAACCCGCGAACACAGAACTCAGGATTTTACTAACCGCGAGCGCTGTTTTTTTACTGCGCATGCAAATAGTCCCAGAACCGGTTCAGAATCGAACCCGCGAACAAAGCTAATAATAAGGAATAAGCAACGAATTCAGAAACTAAATAGTGCTTACATGCCTATACTATACAGTCTTATGGCAGCATTTGTCCTCAACATATCTAGAACTTGGAATCTCGTGTTGTCCAATTTTAGGCAAGTTCTTACATAAAGCAATATAAAATATACAGAATATCGGAAAATATGATACCAATTTTCTATATACAGTGTGTTTCACAACTTCTCCGACAAACTTTTAGGGCTAATTCTACAATTTAAAAATATAAAAAAAAATCATATAAACAATGTCCTAAACGTATTAGCTTTTGAAATACAGGGTGTTAAAAATTTAAAAATATATGGTTTTTATAATAACTTTTATACCAATTGAGATATTTTTAAAAAATTGGGGGACATCTTCTATGCACCAAAGCACATTTTATTAATTATTACCAGTGTCGTCCATAAGGGGTTTAAGGTTAATATTTTTTAATAAAAAAATGGTACGCCACTGCATTTTTCTAAAGTCAAACTATTTTTTAAACTTTTCATTAGATTTGGAATAAATTTGACCTCTTGACTTTTTTTTTATTTAAAGTACGGTTTTCGCGTAAATAAATAAAACCAATTCTCGGCATGGGCATTTCGTATCGATACGATCAAATTTTTGAGTAAAAAAATCACCTTTTTTATTTTTAAATTCTAATTTTGAAACATAAAAACCTCATATAAAACTTTGTCCTAAACGTCTTAGTTTTCGAACTACAGGGTGTTAAAAAATAATATATTCTTTTTTAAATTAGACCCAGCTTCATTGACTTTAATAATATTAATACAATTTTTTTGTTTTTTTAGTTTGTTATGATGTTTATGGTTTTTAGTTTTACATTATAGCTGTCTTTTAAAAATATACTCAGTATTAGTATAGTAAATAGTATTATCAGTTTTCCAACTGTAAGCAGTTGCTACCGAATAAAAGGTAATGTTCATCAGCCGTGGCTAAAGCTAATGCCATATGCAACTAATTTATTTTTAAAACCAAAACATACAAGTAAGTAATCTTTAAAAACAACCATAAATCTATAGTTATATGAAACCTCTTTATACAAAATCGAGCTTATTTACTCGACCGCATTTTAAATTACCCTTATAGGGTTAAAGGACCTTGCAATATTGCAAATAAAAACATTTTGCGCTTTGGAAAAAAAAGCGTTGATGACCGACTTATTGTATTCTTTCTTCGTAGCACGCGGTGGTAAGGAGAGTGCATCTATGAAAATTCGATAATACCACTCGGTAAAAAATTTGCATGCGTGACATACTTTTTGCATTAACGGTCGGTTTAACCGAAGAAGATACAATATATTAAAAAGTACTACAATAAAGTGAAACTTTAGGCTGGTCAAAACAACAAAAAATGTTTTTCTTGTAACATGATGACACTTTTAGTTAAGGTTTCGGCAAACAACAAGCGCGACTTGACGTTAGCGCGTCGTTGACGCATTGACACGTTGTAATACTAAACTTAAGTTTTTGGGCTATTTGGCCTTGTTGTAGATTTTGTTTCCTTGGTGTTTCGCCAGCGCAAGTGGTTGGCATCCTCAGGAGGTTTCTAGTAGACTACTTGCGTACTACAGCCAGAATAGCCAAAAAACTTAAGTTTAGCAGAAAGTGAAAGCCTTACACAGTATACGTTGAAATACATTGAATCCTTGCCTAGCAGTCAACGTGCGTCACGTCGCGTCGCCGTCCTGCCTGGCGTCCCATGGACGTGTTTTTATACGACATTGCCGCGCTGAAGTCCCCGTACGTCGAGTTGCGTGCTCGCTGTTTGCCGGAAGCCTAGCTTACAAAGTTTGACCCATTTGACAACAATATCACAGTCCTCGTCTGCTCATCAGTCTTCGCATAGGATCATACTATTTTTGTACCAAGTTTTATTAAAAATTACTCAATTATTAGTAAAAATCCTTTTAAAAAAGTCAAAATGGATATGTTTGTCTTTTAGGACCCAAATGACATATTTTTTTGTGAAACTAAATACAAACCTGAAATCACTGATTTTATAGGTCGACCTTTGTAGCACTTCCACCAGGGCGTGCTGACTGCAGGGCATTGCCAAATATGCTTGAAAATAATTAAATTCTAGAATAATATTTAAATAAATTAATAGTAAATTTATCAACAATTAACATAACAGAACGCAAAAAGTCAAAACCGTGTCATCACAATGCACAATATCAATATCTTCAACCGGTTGAATAAACTATCGATGCAATCTGCAACTATTTTAAAAACCCAGACAATGAAGTACGTGATGCATCTTTATATCTATAATAATAATTCTTTGGTGTAAATACCCATTATTTGTCTTGCATAAAGACGATTTAATAACACTACTTTCCAAGACCCTGATATTCACATTCTAGCATCGAATGCAACAGCAAATAAAGGTATTATGCAGGTATGCGCCATGGAATGTGATCTTTTCTTGCAAAATGACGTAACCATCTTTTATAGGCGCCCTTTAGATTAACATTGTCGTTATTGCAGCCTAAAAACAATTAGAAATTAAATTTTTGACATATACAGGGTGTTTATATTTTGAACGGAGTCTACACGCTTTATTGTTTAAGATAAGAAGTTTTAGGGTTTTATAAGACCCGCCAGGATTTGTTAAAAAATTAAACAAATGATAATCGCAAAGTAAACAAATGAATATCGACATTGTTATTTTAAATGGAACACCATGTATATTTTAAGTTTATTAAAAAGGGTTTTCTTTTCTGTTTACGAAAATATATACTTTGTCTATGTTTGGACCATCAGTTGTCGCAGAAATAAACTATGTAAAACTCAATTTTAAAAATACAAACATTAATTTAGGAGGGTCTATAAATAGAAAATAACTACTAAATATTACACATTTTTGAAGAGCTCTTATTCACAATAATTTTATAATTAAAAAAATATACAGGGCGTTTTATTAAAAAAAAAAATCATATGTTTGGTTTATATCTTGAAAAATATAAATTTTTAAAAATCCAACTACACCACTGGATTCTACGTAAAAATATCTATTATTATCAGTTTGTACTTTTATTGTAAGTTACAAGATAACTGAAATACGAAGGGGGTCTGAAAATGGAAAAAATAAATTTCGTCCTGTACGTCAACAAGCAGCTACAGTTTGCGGAAACCGCAAGTCTTTATCTCTAATAATAACTAAGATAGCCTGCAATTGCAACAAAATCCGGATACCCTGTACAAGGTGTTTCATTTTCGATTGTTTTACGGGGTATAATAAAAATATAGGACTATTAATTTATTTTTGAGAAAATCATTTTAATGAAAACAGATCATGGCTATTACGATCCGTCTCAGAGCTACAGTATGATTTTTGGATTTTTCTAATTTTTAAAACTTTATTTATCTCGTTTGCAATTAAAATTATGAAAATACTTAAGATATGTTTATTGTAAAGTTTTTTTTCGTAAAATATTGTAATGTAACTAGTTGTTTTGTATGTTCGGCAGTTTTGGAGAAAATTACTTAAATGATATTTTTTTCATGGAACATCCTGTATATTTTTATTTATATTTATTATCCTTTCTTAAGGCTTAAGAAAAATTTTACTGGTATGTATTTTTATTTTAAATTTTACTGAAAATTAGCATTTTTCATATATTTGTATTTCTTTAATAGAATCGCTCTTAATATAAATTTTTAAGTGAAACACCCTGTATATTTTAATATTTTTAGAAATAATTTCGAAGAGTGATTTGTCATTTTTAAAAGTTTTTATGCGTACTTGATTTATTGAGGTCCAGTTGTATTATTGCATCGAGGTGGCTAAGATCTATTTTATTTTATTCCATTTTTTTGTTGGTTTTGGTCCCTTCAGGTCCAATCCACCAGTTTTCCCCTTCCGGACTATGCTTTCCAGGGCTTCGTCGGCGAAAAAATCTGGATAATCGAGCTCGTAGCTCCCAGAAATTCCAAAAGAAAACAAAAATAATTCTACAATCGATACAATGCATAAATTTTCGACTATCAAACCAAGACCTGCTACTGGTGTTACGTATAACATTCACTTTCACTACTGACAGTTCCCATGGCACGCCCAATATATTTCCCGCATTTTTGAGAACCACCTCGTGTTTACCACCAAACAGGATACCATCAGCTTATAGGAATCTTCGCTCACATCGCTTAGCTCCAAAAGAAAGATGCCGTCAATTTAGCGTGAATGATCCCCGAAGGTAAAAACGTCCGTACGGTACCTCTAACCGCCACCCCGGGAAGAACTTTGTAGTCCTCTACGCACGTCCGCACTGTCCGGAGGTCAAACAAAGAGTTTGTGGCTAAGATCCTTTATTTATTTCTTTATTTTTATTCCGATCGTAAACATATTAGTCACGTCAGATTTTTCAAAAACCCTTTATTTAAAAAGTGCTTGTCTAAAAGGGGTTGCCATTTAAAAAATTAGAGTTAGACATGAAAATGTCAATTTGCCCAAATTGTTTTATTCCTATTTTTATATAAGTCAATAAAACTTTGCGACTGGGCTCTAAAAACATCTAGTAGGCCTAAAAACGCTTTAAAAATATCACATTCTGACTTAGAATTAACAAAATATACCGGGTGTTCCATTAAGAAAATTCAAAATTAAAGTCATTTCTGGTTAAACCAGATGTTACTGGGAAATAAAAATATGCGTAAACTCTTTTCTGCTTATATCATTTACCTATACCAAGTCTCATTTTGGTATGTCAAATACTTTAGGAGTTATGGCTTGTCTAATAAATGCGTTGACACCGGGTTTGTGTTTTTTTTTAATAGTTTAATGACTTGTTTTCTAAGCATATCAATAATAGACGTTAAACGAAACATCACTTCATTATAAAAAAGCCCAATTACAGAAAAATACAGTAATATTTACTAAAATTCGGGACTTTTTTCTATTATTTACCATGGACCCTGTACAGCCCCATAGACAAGTCCTGTTAGGCGGTCTGGGACGAGGGTCCCTGGTGAATAACATAGAAAAGCATGATCAGCAAGTCTTTTTCTAATTGTCCCTAAATAAAGATTTTTTAACGGGTGTTTATAAAATCATAATTGTACAGCACCACTTAGGGAGGAGCCGACACTGTTTGCTTCTAATATTCTTTTTATATTTCTATAATGATCAGTAAATGTTTTGTCCTTGTCAATCATATCTGAAATATTATTAATGAAACTCCCCTGCGAGGTAAGAAACAATAGAAAATATTGCAAAATTAGATATTCAATCAAAAACAATACACACAATGACACCATGGAAAGTGAGAGTACATAATAATAGTACTTTAGATGTATATTGATTACATTAAAATAGTTTTAATTTTTTATCTATAAAAAAATCCACCCGCTATATAAACTAGTAGACACAAATTAGGAAATGCAATAGTTTGATAGATATTTTTGGCATATCTGTTATATTCCTTAAATAATGTTTCTTTAAAAGATAATAAAATGGGGCAAGTCAAATGGTTGGTTGAATATATGGTCTATATTGGTTATGCGGATTCATTTATTCGATGGTATTTTGTTGGGTACATGCCCATCGCCAGTCTACAAAAACTTGGACCGCTTTGGTCTGGGACCCGGAGTACAGCGAGGTAATCTTGTTTACCTCTACTAACCCCTATGAACTGAACCGGTTGGTCACCTAAAAAATGGAACTTACAAAAACCTAATTAAAATTCGACGTTCCTGTGGAAAGTCTGCCACCGCACCCTTATCAAGATAAATTTTAAATTTTTTAACTTAAATATTAGTTATTATTTTTAGGCTTTAAGTAAAAAGATTCTAAAAATCTTTTTATTCTTGTGTTATAAGTGTATTTATTATTATTTATAATACAAAAATGGTGATGAGTTAGTTAATTTTAGGTTTTCCTAAAAAACTTTCTAAAAAGCAAAAGTAACTATAGCCGCGCTCGTTGCTGCACCGGTGAGATCATGGGACGTCACCGGACCAAAATAATGACGTCATTTTAACGTCATTTTAATGACGTGTTTTTGACGTGGTTGAAGTGACATCTCTTCGACGTCATTTTTTCGTCATAATAGCTCATAAAAATCTAATAACGTAATGTTTAGAAAACCTGCCAGAAAAATTTTGTGACATTATTATGATTTGTGTCAAAATCCAACCGAAAGATCATATGACAGAAAAATATGAATAATAAATTTACAAAATTGAAATAGGAAAAAACTCTACCAATAGATGGCGTAATGGACAATAAACTACCACGTTTATTTAACATCTTCGCTTTTTATCACCTACACCGATTTGATGGGACCAAAATAGTTCGAGACCGGTCTGCGGTTGGTAATCTCAATTAGCTTTAAAAGAAATATCTTCAGCTAGTGAAAAATCTGCATCTCCAGGTGGTTGGACAGTGTTCCGAGGGATGCGACCGTGCAGTGCAAGGAAATTGCAAGCAGTAATGAGTTTTTCCTATTTTAAATTTCAAATAAAATATCGTATCATTTTATCTTATGATATATATATATATATATATATATATATATATATATATATATATATATATATATATATATATATATATACATATATATATATATATATATATATATATATATATATATATATATATATATATCATATATATGAAAGCGACGCTTTAACCCAGCCTGTCAGCTTGTTGACATATTTTGTGTATCGGACTGGGTGAGCGCGTCACTCCCTAAATAGTTATTAAAAGGGTTAGCCCATGCCCTATTGATTAAACTTAAAGCTTAAATTTTAAAAATGTTTGCCATATAAATATTTTCTTTTTAAATTTTTATTTTTATTTTATTTTATTTTAATACCGCTGGCAGACTTGCCACCAAACGCCGCGTCGAGATTTAAATAAAGTTTGGGGAAATGTTTTCTTTATTATTTTTTTTTCTAAGGCGACCGGCTAGTTTATATGGGTCAATAGAGCTAAACAAGGTTAGCTTGCTATACTTACCAGAACTATCCCATTTTTTGTTAATTGGCGATTGTCGTGTACTCAAAAATACCATAAAAGGGTTATTTTTGCAAGCTTTACAGTGCAATTTTTAACATAAAATTTATTCTATTTAAATGAAAGAAAAATTGTAAAAAAATCATATTCCTCCCAGGTTACCATCCCATTTATAATTTTTAAAGCATATGTTTAAAATAAAATTGTCCCATCCTGCCCATAAATGGTAATACCTCATTAAGTTTGGTTAGTGTATTAGTACTTGATTTTTTATGAAGTAAAACAATGTAGTTAGTTTTATTATATGCATGTCAGACTTAAGGTCAAATGAATAGTTGAAATTGACGAAGTAATTTTGTAACAAAAATGGCAGATTGATTGATTGATAATATTGTTATTATTTATACCACTAGAACAACTACTTATATTACTTTATGATAATATACAGGGTGTGCGGAAATTGTGTATGCAACTAAGGACCACCAGATTCTTGTTCTAAGGTGTGATAAAATTTACCTCAACTAATCTATATTTTTGTGTTGCTTGTTGGGACGGTAGATAGCTTTCTTTTAAACAAAAATAACCGTGAGGATAAGGTTTATTTATAATGAGGCGACACGTTTCTGCTGCCAAACAACAACTTTTCTTTTAAACTCCAATTTTTGAAATATTGAGATGTTTAAAATTTTGATAAAAATAAAGTATTAATTTATATTTGTTAAAGCCTCTGTGTAATGACTTTCTGTTTTTAGGGGTAGACTTTTTTTTTATCTTTGGACAAACCGCGAATACTAAAAGCCTAAATACTAACGTACCGTGGGTGTCTTAAGGGAGGTAAGAGGGAGTTTGTTGACACGGGACTTAAATACTTGAAGATTTGGGGGAAGGAAAGACCTCCGCGGGCAGCAGGTTCCACAATCTAGAAACTCTAGAGATAAAAGAACGAACAAAGTGAGAAGTTCGGGAGCCGGTCCAGTTGGACCGTATAGGAATGCATACGCGCGGAACCACGAGTTTCTCTGTTGGGAACCGTGAGTGGAGAAACTATACTGGACAATTCTTCAGAGCAGAAGCCATGAAAGTACCTATAAAAAAGCGATAAATCTCCCACAGCCCGACGATAGGCAAGAGAGGTAAGCCTTTCTGTAAAAGAAGGATCATTAATGAGACAAATGGCTCTTCTTTGAATAGAATTAAGAATGCTTAGGGTTGTGGGGGACGCCATGCCCCAGATATGAGAACAATATTCCGAGGGAGGTCAGATTTGGGACACATATAAAGTGTATAAATTAGAAGCGGAAAAATACTTTTTGGCTCGAAAGAGAAATCCAAGCTTCTTTTGAAGCTGCCGTGGCTATAGATACAATGCGTTTATGCCAGTTAAGGTTACTTTCAAATGTGACGCCTACGAGATTGAAGGTGTCTTTGTTCTGTAAAACTTGGCCGCTCATAAGTAGAGGATAAGTATTTGATGACTCTTTTCGCGACAAGGAACATGACTGTGTTTTGGATGCATTAAAATGGACGAGATTTTTGGCGCCCCAATCCAATATTGCGAAAGAGATATCTGCATCGCTCTGCGTTTATTGTCCAAGTCAGGTTTAGTGATGGGTTTAGGAACCTGAAAACTGGAGTGAAGGGTACTATCGTCGGCGAAACTATGAATGGAATTAGTTGTGGACGAGAGAAGGTCGTTTATGTGAAGAAGAAACAATGTTGGTGCCAGAACTGAGCCCTGAGGGACTCCAGCATTTACTTGGTGAAAGCTTGAAGAATGGCCGTCCACAATAACTGATATACGTCGATCAGATAGATAACTAGAGAGCCAAGTACAGAGTTTAGTTGAAAGACCATAGTAGGGAAGTTTATTAAGAGGTGCGGCATGCCAGACCTAATCAAAACCTTTGGATATATAAAGAGCAACGATCTGGGACTCACCTAGAAACTCAAGGGACTTATTCCAACAGTGTGATACGAAGGAAAGAAGATCTGCTGTAGATCTTTTGTGGCGAAATCCATACTGCCTGTCATGCAAAATTTTGTGTTTTTCTAAGTTAAAAAAATACTAATTATATTATTTTGAAGAAAGAATTGATTTCGCCATAAAAAAATTATATTAAATGCCTATTTTTCTATGAGGATAACTAAATTTAAATTTCCCATTGGAATATTAAGACGCCCGCTTACCGTATTTGAATAAGATGTACCTTTTGTACTTTATAATAATAATTATTATAAACTCTTTACTTTTTAAATTATAATATACAGTGCACTCCAATAAAAATGAGTCATCTAGTATATTTCTATTATTTGTACACTTATGAAAATATCCTGAAAAACTTTTATTTTTATTTTTTGGGTATAAACCACCGCCTGCGGCATTGTTTAATTATAAGAAGAAAACCGCCATCCAGCAGTTTTTTCTATTTACATACGTATATACTGGCAGTTTTTCCCCATTTTATCGGTAAATGCCGCCGTCCGGCGGCTATGCTTGTAAGACTAATAAAAACTTCAGAATCATAGTTTTTTAAATACTACTTGCCCAGGCGGAATAGCAGTAGAAAAGGTCGAAAAAAATTTGCCTTACAGCAAACTATTGGTATAGTTTTGTTAAGAGCATCATACCTTTGTATGAAAAACACTTCCGAACCAAAATTATGCGTTGAGGGGTGAAGGGGGGTTCTTGGGGGTAAAAATGTTTTTTTGCAATTTCAAGCTAAAGAGTAAATCCTATTAAAAAAATGTAAAAGCGTTCGAGATTTAAATTACCAAAAACTATCATAACCATTTTACTCTAACCTCAAAAATTTTCGAGAAAAAGAGAAAGAACTGTTTTTTTCTGTTTTTAATTTTTATCTTTTACAAAAATAGTTCGATTAAGCTGACATTTGGAGCAGATATATTTTTAACTATTTTTAAAATACTATATTTTTTTATCAATAAATATTTAGATGTTATTATGAAAACATACTTAAAAAAAAAAATTCTTCTTCTATAAAAACAAAAAAATATTGACATTTTTTTATTATACATTTGTTATTTTCGTCGAAAAATTAGTACTATTTATTAAAAATGTAATTTTTTAGGAATTTTTAAATATTTTAAAAAGTTAATTAACATTTTTAAATGTAAAAGTTGAATTACAGGTATACAAGTGCTATAACAGGACAAATGGAACAAAATTATTACATTTTAAATCGGCATTTTAGGAAAACTGATTGCATGGTGCAAAAAAACAAAGAAATACGAAATTTTGCTGTTATTGGTAATATACAGGGCTAGTTATAACTAAAAATATTTAAAATGAGCTGACTGATAAAACAGTACTGTTAATTTAAAAAATAGAACGACATATAATTAAATGTTGCAAATAATTAGTTTTACATTTTAATTTATAGTTAAAGCATTGAGAAAATATTAATGACAAGTTTTTTACATATTTTGCACTTTTAAAGGGAGTGGAAGCGAACATAAATTTTAAAAGCATATAAACAAATGGGGGTCCGCATACCATCGCAGATTGCCCTGTATATTACCAATAAAAGCAAAATTTTGTATTTCTTTCTTTTGGACCATGCGACCAGTTTTCACAAAATGTCGATTTAAATTTTAAAAATGTTGTTCCATTTGTTCTCTTGTAACACCAATTCTGGGTCACACTGTATACCTGTAATTCAACTATTATATTTAAAAATGTTTTCTAATTTTTCAAAATATTCAAGAATTCTTAAAAATTACAATTTTAATAAATCGTACTATTTTTCGACGAAAATAACACAATGGTATAATAAAAAATGTCAATATATTTTTTCTTCATTTTTTTAATTAAAGTATACATATTTTTTTGCATTTAATAAAAGTTAACAAACAAAAATTGCCCTTATCAAACATTTTTGATGAAAAAATTAAATCAAAATAGCGGTTGAAAATTTTCATTTTTTTTAAGAGTTTTCATAATAACGGCTAAATATTTATTCATGAAAAATACAGTAAAAAGTATATCTGCTTCCAATGACAGCTTGTTCAACGTATTGTTTGTAAAGGATAAAAATTAAAAACCGGAAAAACAGTTCTTTCTACTTTTCTCAAAATCTTTTGAGGTTAGTGTAAAAATGGTTATTACATAAGTTGTAGGTATTTTTAATGTCGACAACTTTTACACTTAACTTTTTATAAGGTACACCGTTTGGCTTATAATTGCAAAAAACCATTTTTACCCCCAAAAAGCACCCCCTACCTACCCTAATGCATTATTTTGATTTGAAAGTGTTTATCTTACAAAGGTATGATGCACTTAACAAAACTATACCAATAGCTTGCTATAAGGCAATTATTTTTTTGCAATCAGGTTTTTAATTAATTAATAGTAATAATTAATTTGCTGTGCCGTAAAAGTTTGGTTTTCTTGTGGTTTCATTGTTAAATGTTATAATTTTAAATAATCAATAACCAAAAATAAAAGTGGGAGGCACTTTGGACACTTACGAAGATTTTGTTAAAGCTCTTAATAGGTATTTAAAAAAAGAATGTCCTTTTAAAAAAAAGAGTTATTTAGCGGAAAGAAAAAAACTGATCGTTTTAAAGGAACCAAAAAAATCATTACCAATTATAGTAGGCATGGATTTGGGTTGGAAAAAATTTAAATCTGCAGGACACACACAAAAGTTACAAGGTAAAGGAAATTGTTAATTAAAGTAAAAAAACAGAATATAGACTTTTTATTAGCCTTACAGCAATGCCGCTGGTGATCGTTTAGCCAGTGACTTATTTTTATACATTTTCTTCGTAATTTTGAAAACGTCAACAGTCACATAGACCGGAAACTTTTTACAAATAAATCCTTTGCATCATACCAGAGCCACTCTTAGCTAATTTCTATCTTCATTTTATCAGAATTTTTTATGCGTAAGACAAGTTAAAACTCTTTAATATTAAGGTTATAATTTCCTTTATTTTTTACCGATATCAAATAATCTCCATTCTTTTTTCAGGTATGTCCGATTAAATAAACCGGCATGCGGCAGCTTGAAATGAAAATATCGCAACTTAAGACGTAAGTATAGATATCTAGCAACCAAGAATCGCTTATCAAACATCTCGCAAAACGCAATAAAATACCATAAGTGTTATTTATGGTAGTATGGTTGCTCTTGGTAAATTAATGGCATTTACTACTCCGCGTTGAAAAATTACTTCAGATAGTTAAAAGTTACTATAAACTTAAACAATAAATACAGGTATCAGGTTTAATTGATTCAGGATGTTGTATATAATTATTTAAAGATATGATGGGGCTTTTAAAAGATACGTGTACGTAGATGATGATATAGGAAAAGCAGCTTGGCAGAGTCGGTGTTTGGAACAGGGGACCGAGGTACTTTTGGATAGCCTGTTTTTATTTCTCTTACAATAAAGATCAAGTTTATACAAAAAATAATTTTTCTTTAAACAATACTAAAAATTAAACTTTATATCCAAAATAAAAATAACAATTTTGAAATGTCCCGGAAAATGTTGCTGATCCCACTATAGAATGGTCGGTGTTTTTTGTGATGGTAGCAGCGGTGGTAGCACAAACGCTATTTTGTATAGAAGAATAGTCCATTAATAAATTTTAATATTTGTTCTCCTTCCAAAACTTTAGTCTTCTTCGGGACGTATCCTTTCGACTTAACTTTTAAAAAAGATATGAGACGATGGTATTGCGAAATGTCTATATTTTCATAGACCATCAACGTTGACCTTAGGGTGGAATACTTGGTCCAGAGAGAGTTCGGACTGTATTTTTCCGACTAAAAATAATAAAGTTTGTTAAACATATGTATTAAAATAAAATCAATAACTTACCATATATGCCATTAAAACGGTTTCGGTTATTTGAAGAATTGCGTTCGCATCTTTCCAAATACCAAATATGCCATACTCCCGATCATACTGTTGCCTTGATTTAACTGGCAAAAGATTTTCGGTCGCTTTTATGGCCTTTTCTCTTATATTTTGTGAAATTTCTTCCATTTTGAGCAAATCGTTAAATAAAAGATGCCAACTGACTAACTGATAGAAACATCAAAGTCAAACTTAACACCAGTCATTATCTACTTACGTATACAGGTACAGGTGCAACTTATTTTTTATATTGCGAATAAATAATGTAATAAGTCATTGAAAAACTCTTTTTGGGTAAAACATAAAGCATTGTATGCACCACGGGCTTTACTGAACTATAATGCCCATCGTCGAAATAGCCCGAGGGCTAGATTTCGACCTTCAGGGCATTATAGTCCTAGTAACGCCCTTGATACATAAATAGCTATAAATAAAAATTTCACAACATAAAAGAATATCGGACCTACACCAGGAACAAAAATATTATTACAATGATTTAAAAAGTCAGTAATCATAGTTACTTACCAGGTATTTTTTCCCAAAATATGGAATAGCATATTTACTAACTAGAGCTGAAAGTGCCGTTTTTCCGCACGCGACTACAGTTGATGGAACGACGCGTAGCGAAGTTCGGTCAAGCAGTCAGGTCAAAAAGGCACTTTTGGCACGTGTTAGGAACTCTATTTTTCT
This sequence comes from Listronotus bonariensis, assembly GCA_014170235.1. NCBI lineage: Eukaryota > Metazoa > Arthropoda > Insecta > Coleoptera > Curculionidae > Listronotus > Listronotus bonariensis. Next base: position 99,662 of record JACEGR010000934.1, on the reverse strand, counting down.
ACGAGCGTAATGAAAACATAGAACCAAAATGTCATTATTATGCTTTTTTATTTTAACACAATGCTACCTAATACCCTACTTGTACTTGTTATTATTGTTTGTAAATGTACAATTTGTGGCATTTTGCAGGGTAATAGTGAATTAAAGGAGTTATTTTGTTGAGGAAATTTTGGTGTCTGCAAAATGTGTTTCTTCCACCTTTTGAGTTGATTTGGCCAAAGCAAAAATTTTTAGTGCTTATTTCTATAGGTAAACGGCCATTCAGTAAGTCGGAAAAAAGGTATACCTGATTTGTGTCAATATCTTGGACCGTTCTTCATAATATTGCATTTTAAGTCCAAACATACCAGCATTTTGTATGTATTAAAAAATCAATATTTTGAGAAAACTGTAAAAACATGGTAAATTTAAAAATATGTATAAAAAAACTGTCTGAATTCTGTATTATAAGGTAGAAAAAGCTCGCAAACAATAGTTTTGTAATTTTACCAGATTTTAATGATTTTCATAAAAAAAGGAATTTTTGTAACACACAAAATGCTGAAAAACGGTCCAAGACATCGATCAAAATAAATTATACCTTTTTGTGTCAAAAATTTATACATAAAAAAAAATTGTCTTACACTGTTTATTCTCGACAATATGAGCAGCCGTTAACATATGGAAGAAAGCATTAGTATAAGGACATTTAGTTGACAAAATGTCATTAGTACTGTTGCTACAGGTGCGAAGTTATTATTAAAATACGTTTTTTTTTTTAATTTTACCTTTGTAGGTCAATATCTCCCTAACGAAGCGAGATAATACTTTTTTAATATAAAGCACTTACATTATTTTGGCTCCTTTTATCACCCCTATTATTTATGACCTTATCTTTCCGGACACCCTGTGTTATATACAGTTTTTCTATACACGATTTTGGAGACGTCAACGGTCACATAGACAGAAAACTTTATAGAAAATAAACTACGATCACACCGAGCAAGTGCAAAACACGCAATGCAATAAAATAATATTTTTGCGCACTGTTGCAATAGACTTTAACGTTTTTTAAATACCTAGTTAACTTTTATCCAAAAGTTTGTTATTAATATTTTGTATACAGTGTTGTAAGAAATTAACCATAAAATATCTCATGATCTAGCGGGTTTAGAAAAGAATGTTTAGAATAAAAGTTGCATAATGCTTCTAGAGCTATACTTTCGCAAAGACCGTAAATAAACAGGGTGTCTTATTTAATGATTGTAGACCAACATTATCTATTTTCCAATAAAACACTCTAATTATTTTTAAAATTTGGTCTCTACGGTGAATTCTAAAAACATTTTGTATCAGATCCCCTTACTTTAAAGTAGCTTGCTATTACTGGTTATTTGATATTATACATTAAAAAAATAGAAACCAAAATTTTGACAAGCTGTCATCTCCACAGAAATATTATCAGATACTTTAAACTTAGCAGTATGTAAGAATTAGTAGTAGTTGTTGTAATAAGGATCAAGAGACCTTTAAAATAAGGTATTATTGGACCTCTACTTCCATTAAAAGTTTTGGGGGTAAGTTTTACCACTACTAGATGGTAGCAGTTTAGAAGGTGTAACTGGCAAAAAAATGTTTTTCACACAAAAACTAGCTCCGTTTCGTTTTTAAATAGCCACCCACCATGATATGGTTTGATATTAAAATATACAGTGCATTCCAAATAAAATGAGCCACTCTAATTTCCATTATTTGTACACTTATAAAAAATTCTGAAACACGGAATTCTTATTTTTAAGGGGACACATTTTTGTGTCAAAATTTACTTATTCAGTGTTATTTTCTCTCCTCACCAACACAAACGTCAAAAAGTTCAAATAGGAAGGAGGGTCAAGTAAAACCTTATCTTAAATGGTTTCAAATTATCTCTTTAACAGACTTTAGTTTTTCATAATTAGTTCAGTAGTTTCTGAGAAAATTTACCCTAAATAACAGGGTCATTAGTGCGTGGCTTACCTCTATAATTTTTTATTATTTAAAATATTAAAATAAAATTGGGTACTTGGCTATATCACATAAATATGCATTGTTTTATAAATTCAGAAATTTTATATTACTTCCGGTTTAGCCGGAAACAACCTAAACTTTGTTATTTTATATGAGACCCAGTAAATTTTACTAATTTAAATCGAAAATGATATTCTCAGTATAATGACACCTAATTTGCTGCATTTTGACTTTTAACATCTAAACATTTTATTTTTTAATTTAGAGTGCCATAAAAGCATGTCCAAGAGCCTTTAAGTAACGTTGGGCCTGTAAGGCTAGAAATTTGTATAGTGATGAGTCATAGCATGCTAAGTACGACAATCATCACCCGCCAAGCGTCAGCCCTGCGCATCATCACCCTGTACATTTTTGACAATTAAAAAAAAAAAATTGGAGCTGTAAGCTTGAAATTTTCTAGGATTTAATTTATTTATAGTAAGGATTGAAAAAATATTTCAGGCGTTTTCGATGAGCACAAGTATCTGCTGAGCGAACGGAAAGGTTTGACTGATTTGATGGCCATATTTCCAAAACTAATAAATTTAGATGTACCTAATGTGGTGTTTTTGAAAGCTCCTTTAAAGATTTTTTAATGGTGATACTTGCGAAATTATACAGGGTGGATTTTTATTCTTTTTTAATGAGGTACCCTGTTAATTATTTTACCAATTAAAAGATCTTAAAAAGAGCTTTAGGAAAATACCACATTAGGTACATCTAACTTTATTAGTTTTGGAAATATGGCCATCTAAATCAGCCACACCTTTCAGTTCGCCTGGTAGGTACTTATGCTCATCGAAAACGCCGGTCAATTTTTTTAAACCTTACTATGAATGAACTTAATCCTAGAAAAATTTTAAGCCCACAGCTCCAAGTTTTTTTTTAACTTCCAATTTCCGGGTTTCCCACTTAAAACAAGAAAGTTTAGGTCGTAATCCCTGAACAAGTGAATTTTGACACAAAAATGTGTTCTCTAAAAATAAGAAAAAAGTGTTTTAATATTTTTTTAAAAGTGTACAAAAAACGGAATTATTCAGGGAGGCTCGTTTCAATTGGAATGCACTGCATATATTTTTTAATAAACAAATGGATAAAGGTAACTTTAAATTCGGATCCCGGAAACCATAAGAATTTGTGTATGTTTTTCATAAACATCGAAATAAAATCTAAACTCGATTTGACCTTTAGGATAAGTTTACACACTTATAAGGTTTAAAACATACCGGTACAATGTTTTTACCTCCAGAGGCGCATAATAAATTACCTTTACACTAAACAGACAAAATAGTAAGAATTTACATGCTTTTAGGTGAAAATCTTACCGTAAATCAACTTAAAATTAATTTATAGCTCAGAAACAGCAATCCATTTTAAACTCATTAACAGTGTGTTCACAAAAAAAAGAATTAATGAAGGTTTGCAAATTTATAACCGTTTGCTATTTCTCATAGTAGAAGAAATTAGGTCAAATCTTGAGAGAATCGGGACAAAAAATTCAATGAGGATGCATGTGTTGGAATAGCAGCATTAATATATGTATGTATATACGAGGGCTGTTTGATAATAAATTAACACAGAGTTTGATAGGCATCTTTCTAAAAGTCTTTTGGCTGGGCCCTGTATTTTATACAAATTAAAATTACGGTCTTTTGGTATAATGTGGAATCACAGCTTTCTTAAACTATGAGCCCTGAAGGAGAAATCTGACAACACAGCACAGTAGGATTGTCAAGTAAAGTTTAAGAAGTAAACAGAAACAAGTTTAAACTATTGTTTAAAAGGTTTTTCTGCTTTTAAAAGTTAAATCGTGGCGTATATTTATTATATATATATAGAAAAGTAATTCATTGTTATATTTAAAAAGTAAGACCGGTGCCAAGATGTTATTCCTTGTTTTTACGCTGAAAATGTGCGCATATAGTTGGTGCCTACGGCATATATTATGCCACGAACGTGTTGCGTTTCGGGCTGCAAAACGAATTACCCCAATTATATTAAAACAGAGGATTATCAAACAGCATTTAGTTTCCCCATAAACGATGAAATTAGAAAAGCCTGGTTGTTCGCTTTTGACCGGATAAGTGTTTTTTTTTATTAAAAGTAAAAGTGGTACCTATATGGTAAATGGACAAATATATTTTACGGGCTACTAATTTACTAAGTGTGTTTTTAAAAAAATTGGTTTAATTTGATATCAATAGTGTTGTACAGTGCACCAAAAACAATTATTTACCCCAAGCAATATCCTAAGGACTATATCAACTAATGCGGATAAATATACTGGTAAGTTCACCAAAAAATAATATTTATATAGATATTCTGAAAGTTATTTACCTAAGGCGGTTTTAGGGTTAATATAGTGGAAAGCCTAATTTAAAGCGTTTGTTATTTTAAAGCGCATCTGATGTGATACGAATTAAGCTTTTAAATTTATAACTAAACACACATGCTTTCAATTCATTTTAAATATTGCAAATATTACTAAATAATAAATGTTTAGAGTAAAGTGATAAGTTCGGGGCCTGTCCAGTTAGACCGTATAGGGAGGCATCCGTGCGGAACCACAAATTTCTCTGTTGGGAGCTGCGAGTGGAGGAATTATACCGGACAATTCTTCAGAGCAAAAACCATGAAAGTACCTATAAAAAGCGATAAATCCCCACAGCCCGACGATAGGTAAGAGAGGGAAGCCTTTCTGTAAGTGAAGGATCATTAATCAGACAAATAGCTCTTCTTTGAATGAAATCAAGAATGCTTAGGGTTGTGGGGGACGCCATGCCCCAAATATGAGAACAATATTCCAAGGGAGGTCGGATTCAGGACACATACAATGTGAATAAATAAGAAGGGGAAAAATACTTTTTTGCTCGAAAGAGAAATTCAAGCTTTTTAAAGCTGCCGTGGTTATGGTAGAAGCGTTTCTGCATTGCTCTGCGTTTGCTTTCCAAATCAGGCTTAGAGATTGGTTTAAGAACCAGTACAAGGTACTATCGAGCAAAACTATAAGTGAAATAAGTCGTGGATAGAAGAAGGTCCTTAATGTGAAGAAGAAAACAATGTTGGTGCCACTACTGAGCCCTGAGACGCTTCAGGGTGTCAAAAAGTTAATTTGTTTTTTAGTTATTATGCTAAGTTAAACTACTTAGCATAAAATTAAAAAATATATATTTTTAAAGTTATCCCCGTACATAGGATATTATAAATCTTGTGGAGGTATATGTCACTTAGATACCTTGAGTGTTGTGGGTTTATAATTTATTATTTTAAACCATTTAAATAAATTATGTCTCACAACTAATAAACCAGTTTAGGTTTTTACAGATGCATTTATGCTGTTCGGCAAAAATAGGTTTTGAGATTTTTTTTAAATTAAGCATAGCCTTGATTGTATTCTTTTCTTGCAACCCTATTTAAAAATGTTTTTTTAGTCTAAGATCCAAATAGGATGGGTAAAGGTCTTTCTCCATCTGCTTACCGATTACAAACTGTTTTATATCAAATATAGTATTTAAGCAAAGGTATCGACATAGGGTTGCCTAAAGAAATATGGTTAAAGTTATATTTCATTTAAAAAATTGTTGACACACCTTGTATAATGGCTATTTTTGTGTTGTTTTTTCTCAACATGACAGTACTAATGTATCACAATTTTTTTTCTCTTTAATCATATAAATTAGGCCTTAGAAAATTTGTTTAGATTTTAGGTTTTAAAAATTATTACAGTTTTTTGGTACATTCTGTTATATATAAAAACATACATTATTAACTGGCCCTAGAAGGTATTTAAAAAGCAGGTATTGCTACAGGTGGTGTCAAAAATTTTAGGGTTATTTTTGAAATTTAGATAAAGACTTGGCCATTATTTTTTAGGAAACCTTTTAGTAATACCTTTTCTTTAATACTATATTTAATATTAAATAATTTTTATTGCTTAACAGATGGGTAAGGGTCTCTTCATATTCAGACCTGGTACTATTTGGTATAAATATGCATACACACGGTCTGTCAGGTCTTAGATCTTACCTGAACTGAATTCGTTCAGTTCGCAAGTAAGTGCGAACGTGTTTGCTGAACTGACGGCGCGTTCTAATGCAAATTCATAGTATTGCTCTTATAGTACAGGCAATGGGGACCGAGTTACTACTTAGAAATAGGTTGCAGAAATAGTGCTGTAGGACGTAATGAAGACACAAAATACTTACAAATATGGCGAGCGGAAATGCCGCCATTTTACAAAAACCGTTTGATCCTGTATCTCCGTAACCGTGCACTTGAGGTCCATAATTATAAGAACCTAGAGAATTAAATTTCCTATTTTTTATTTTATTAAACGGTTTTGCTTAACTTGACCTGTTTAACTGTTATTTGTTATTTATTTGGGTCAAATCTGGTAATTGAAATTTGATCTGAAATATGGTACACATTCTTAATCTTGATGACAATACAATACAACATATTTTTATGATTGTAAATCCAAGATGGCCGCCGATACAAAATGGTGGATTGCACATTATTTCACTACAATCTCAACATGGGTAATAAATGAAGGGGCCTAATTGGTAGAATACAACCTACTAAAAAAAATTAAAATCTAAGATGGCTGCCGCCACAAAATGGCGGATTACATATTTTTTCCACAACAACCTCAATATGGGTATCAAATAAAAGGGCTTAATTCGTAGAATAGAACTGACTATAAAAAAAAATAAAATCCAAGATGGCCGCCGCCACAAAATAACGTATTACATATTTTTTTACAATTACCTCAATATTAAATCGTTGGTTACTTCTGATTAGTTATAGTAATGCATTAAATGAACTCAATAGAATGTAAAGTATTAACAACAAAACTAAAAACTTAAAAATAAATTATGTTTAGAAATTTTTTTTATGTTAAACGGTTTTATTAAATTAAATGATGAAGGTTATGTACTAAAAGCTAAAAGTAATTTAGTAAGTCCTAGCTATCAGATCGCATCAATCTTCTCTTTAATCTGGGGTATTGATCAGACAAATAATAAAATCGTTAGGCACGTGAAATTTCTATCATATTATCTACTCTGTATACGCTACTCCCAACGATTTTATTCTTTGTCTGATCATTACCCCAAATTGATGAGAAGATTAGTACGATCTGATAGCTAGGACTTACTAAATTTTTTATTAGCTTTTAGTACATAGCCTTTATCATTTTTATTGTACTAAAACGGTTTAACATAATTTTTTAAATAATTTATATCTTTTTTCGTAACATTTACCTTTCACGATAAATACGATTATTACTGTTTATTTATTGACTTTTTTACCGATATCTCTTCTTATAATCGTTTAAATATTAAATCGATTTTAATCAAAATTTAAATCGATACATTTTCTACAATTTTCAATTTAAACTTTTTTATCTAAAATTAATATTTTTGACGTTACAATGCCTTCAATGTTGTACTACGAGGTTAATAAGTTCGAAGTAGGCATAGTGTAATTCGAGAAACCGTAGTAGGTAATATAGATGGGTTCACATTTATTTTATTCTGAAAGCAATACCGCCAAGTACACAAAAAATGGTAAAGCAAACAAACCCTTTTAAAGGCACATAGCGCTGACAGAGCCTTATTTCCTGTTTTTAGATAAATAAAAAAACACTGCTAAAACACGCGTCACGTATTTAAAAACATCCTCTTATTTCGCCTCTGTCTTGCCATAAAACCGGTGGCACGTGGTGTAGAACTAGAAACTCACCGGGTAGAATATTTTTTGCCGAAAAAATCATTGTACACAAAAGGTTTTATTTCTTTATCATTTTTTGTGTACTTTGCGGTACTGCTCTCAGAATGAATTAAATGTGAACCCATCTATACCTGGCCAGTTGTTGGATGACGTGTTCAGGACCAGCTGACGTTAACAGGATTTTTGAAATCATCTCGTAATAACTTTAAAAATAATTATTTTAGGAAAAAAACTTAAAAATAAAATTTATAGAAAATTTATGCTTTTAAAATTTTAGTTATTAGCAATATCTTGTTTAAACAGTTATTAGAAGTGATATCGGTAAAAAAGTCAATAAATAAATAGTAATAATCTTATAAATCGTGAACGGTACGCAAACCAAAAAATTATAAAACAAAAAGGATATGAAATTTAATTATCTATAATAAAGGTTTTTATAATTCTGGGCCTCAAGTGCACGTTTATGGAGATACAGGTCCGAACGGGTTTTCGCATAATGGCGACACTTCCGGTCGTTATTTTTGTAAGTATTTTCTGTTTTTAGTTTCATTATATCCTACTGCATCTATTTGTAAAATAAAACTAACTCCTGGAGAATTTTTTAGGAAAATATCCTCTATTTCCTGTATTATTACTTTCAGACTTGCCTTCATACCTTGAGGTAGGATCTAAGACAAGTCTCATCGTAAGTATGCCTATTTAAACAGTTTTGATCCGGTAAAAAGATGGGTGTTGATCGTTTTCTATTTATACAGGGTGTCTCTAAAAGGTCTGTACAAAATGCTACCACAAATTTCTAGAAGCAAAATACAACAACCTAACGTAATTTACCCCAGTCGAGAAGTTGATCGTTGGCAAGATACAGGGTGTCAAAGTTTTTATTTTGTTTTATCTTTAAATATTTTATTTATGATAACACTTAACTATAATTTAGTATTAAAAGTTTATTTAGAGTTAGGAATTAAAATGTGCCATTGTTATTGTCCTAAAATGTAGAAGGAGCTACCTGCAGTCCTTTGCTTAGTGTCATAACTTTTTTGCCTCGGTATATTACATAATTTTAGTATGAAATTTTATTTTTCCACATTTTTTGCAGAAACAAGGTATACTTGTTAAATACAGCGTGTCTTCGGAAGTTTTTAACAAATGGGAAACTTTTTTATTATTAATTTTACGAAAAAAATGTCTCTTTCATAAAAAGTCCTGCTTGATGAGAAAATATATTTCCACAAAAATATTTGAAGGTTGGATGTACAGGGTGGCTTAAAAATGACTTGTTTCCAAATAAAAATAATGGCTATTTCCTAACTACGGTACCAAACTTTAAAGGATGAAATCATATGTCATTTTTTAAAGAAAAGTTCCTTTAAACATATGTCCGAAGTTGCTTTGTTTCTGAGATACAGGCCGTTAAATATTTTTTTAAAGGTCAGTTTGTTTTTAAATATCTTAAATACGAAGTCAGATACAAAAAAATGTATCACATCAAATAGGTTAATTTTTAGTTGCTTTAAAGGAAAAAAATATAAAAACTGCATAAAAAGCCAGTGGCGCCCAGTGGGCACAACAGCCAATATTATTGAGAGAAAAATGTACGCCACTGGCTTTTTATGCAGTTTTTATATTTTTTTCCTTTAAAGCAGCTAAAAATACAACTTTTTGGTGTGGTATATTTTTTTGTATCTGGCTTCGTATTTAAGATATTTAAAACAAACAGACCTTAAAAAATATTTAACGTATCTCAGAAACAAAGCAACTTCGGACATATGTTTATAGGACCTTTCCTTCATAAAATGACATAAGAAATCACCCTTTAAAGTTTGGTATCGTACTTAGAAAATAACCCTTATTTTAATTTGAAAATCAAGTCATTTTTAAGCCACCTGTACATCCAACCTTCAAATATTTTTGTGGAAATGTAAAATCTGCATGTGACTTCCTCTACATTTAAAAGCAAACATATGAGTATATTTTGATTCTTTACTTTAAGAAAACCCGTTATACCGAATTTTGCAAAATAAAAATCCAATATTAAAGAAAATGTTTAAAAATTACTAAAATAAAATACAAATTTTGACACCCTGTATCTCCGCAAACGGCTATCTTTTGACTCAGGTAAATTGCATTAGATTGTTGTATTTTGGTCCGAGGAGTCTATGGTAACATTTCGTACAGACCTTTAAGAGACACCCTGTATATGGTACTATAGGGGTCATGTGCGAGTTCTGTTTTGTGCCCTGGGACCTGAATTAAATTGGTCCCATATGGCATCAACTAACTATTATTTAATTAATATATTATATTATTTAGGGTAAAACAATGTTAAATAAATGTCATTATTTGTCTTTTTTAAAAGAGGTCACGTTATATACACGAGAAAACTTTACACGCTATCTCGCCTCTATATGGTTTTGTAATTTATGACCTACATTTATATTTTTTTGCATGGAGAATGCGATTCTCCAAGGAACAGTATACAAGTGTATAAAAATGGGTAATACAAATATATTTCTGTACACAATTTTCATTGTTTCAAAGACTGTTTATGGATGGGGTTTACAAGACAGCAAATGAATCAAAAATGTACCTACATAATTGTTTAAGAGGAAGTAATTCTTAATAAAAATTTTTGCTTGTAAAAAGTATGATTTACAAAGACAAAATGTTGATTTTGTATACCGGGTGTCAACGCATCTATTAAACAACCCATAACTACTAGAGTGTTGAACCTATCAAAATTAGACATAGTATAAGTAAATGGTATAGAAAGAAGAGAGTTTTCGCATATTTCTCACTTTTTGGTTTCTTCCGGTTTAACCGGAGATTACTCAAATTTAATTTTTTTAAATAGAACGGCCTATACAGGGTGGCCCACCATATTCGACACGGTCTATAGCTGGATAACCATGGGATTTTTAAAAAAAGTAAATACTGGAACATATACAGGTCGGATAAGACCACAATATAAAATTATTTTAGTCCATACAGGGTGTCTCAAAAAAGTGTAACGTATCAAAGTTATATTTTTTTAAATGGAACACCCTATATTTTATGACGGTTTTAGATTCTACTTTAAAAAATAACTCAAGTTTGTTTATAGTACTAAGTGTCCAATTTTATTCGTTTTTGTGATATTTGTTTTTTTTTGAAAAATGCAGAGGTAAAATTCAATTGATTTTACTTTAACACTTTTAACACTTTAAACTTTAAAATATGTAACAAGATTAGAAAAAGTCTGCCATATCATACGTAAGTCAAATCAAGATCAAATATTGTACAGGGTGATCAAAAAATAATTTCACTTTTTCGGGAAATCAAATAGCCATATCTCCCTTATTTTAAATGGAACACCCTGTATTTTTTTACGTCACATGATGACAAATAAAATACTCTTTCAAAAGGTGTAGAGGTTGCCTATACATATCTTTTGTGCTTTTTTAGTAAAATCTGTTTTTACAAATTTTTAGTCCAAATGTTTATTTAAATTTAAGTTGGCTGTGACATAGCAGCCATTAATATTTTTCTTAAGAAAAGAACAACGACCATTTATTGATTACTAGTGTTTTAGTCACTTTAAAAGAAATTTCAATGGTTTTAAATAAAAACCCTTCTTCTACAACAACAAGATGATATAATACTGGTAGGATGTGAAAAAATGGTTTACTTTAGTCTAGAGTTAATCCTGAAAAATATTCCAGGAGAAACCATCTGATAACCTTAATACTTGCTTTAAAAAATTTGACACAGTGATTATGGATGATAGAAGAAACGAGTTATAGGTCACAGAATACCGTCATAACTGACCAGAGGCGTTATTAGGATTGTTTAAAAACACAAGTTTTATCATTACCACATTCAGCTGAAATAAGTGTTATTGGAACTAGCATTATAAGCAACTACTGATTTTTTTCTGTGAATTTTAAAAATAGTGGCAGATAATACAAAATCTTTTATTTTTGTGCTTTTTTCCAACAAATTTACATTTTGCAATAACGGCTTAATAAATAGGCATAGCTATATCACAGCCTACTTACATTTAAATAGATATTTGCAATAAAAATATGTTAAAACGGAATTTACCTAAAAAGTATAAAAGATAGATATAGGCAACCTATACACCATTTAAAAGAGCATTTGGTTTGTCATCATGTGGTATAAAAAAATACAGGGTGTTCCATTTAAAATAAGAGAGATATTGCAATTTGACTTTCTAAAAAATTGAAATTATTTTTTGATCACCCTGTATAATCTATGATCTCGATATGACCTACGTATGATAAGGCAGACTTTTCCTAATCTTGTAACAAATTTTAAAGTTTAAGGAGTTTATATTGTTAAAATAAAATTAATTTAATTGCACCCTGCATTTTGAAAAAAATCAAATATCACAAAAACGAATAAAATTAGACACTTGGTACTATTAACAAACTTAAATTATTTTTTTATGTAGAATCTAAAACCGTCATAAAATATAGGGTGTTCCATTTAAAAAATATAACTTTGATACGTCACACTTTTTTGAGACATCCTGTATAGAATAAAATAATTTTATACTGTGGCCTTATCCGACCTGTATATGTTTCAGTATTTACTTTTTTAAAAGCCCCATGGTTATCCAGCTACAGACCGTGTTGAATATGGTGGCCCTGCATATTTTAACATTTTTGAATTCCCGAGACAATTCTAAATAGTAATTTAAAATTTTTAAAAGTTTTTACGGCTACTTGATTTTTAGGGGCCATTTGTAATATTGCGTCTAGGTGGCTATGATCATTTATTTATAACTTTATTTTTAATCCAATCGCAAATAAATTGGTATTGTTAGTCTAAAAACTGTTGCCATTTGAAAAATAATAGGTAGACACGAAAACGTCAATTTGCCAAATTATTTTATTCCTATCTTCCATATTAGGCACTAAAACTTTGCGATTTATTTTTCTAACATAACCTAGGGAAACGAGATTAATTTGGGTGATTGAATAATTGGATAATAAGATGACCACCTAGGTAAAGTATCTAATAAAAATGGCTCTAAAAAAATTAAGTAAAAACTTTTTAAAATGTTACATTCTGTCTTAGAATTGTCTTAGGAATCCAAAAATGTCAAAATATACAGAATATTCCTATTTAAATTATAAAATAAGCGTAAATTCTTCTCTGCACATACTATACCAAATATCTACACCAAGTCTTATTTTGATATGTCTAATACTCTAGGAGTTATGGCCACTTTTTTCTAAAAAATAATCTTAACTGTTGCAGCTTATTATTATATATAATTAAATAAAACTACTTGGAAAAAATCTTAAATTTACAAATTATTCTGTTAACAATAGAAAAAATATATATAATCAATGACAATTTTTTTAATTTTTAGAAAAAATCGAGGCTTTTAATCAATCAAAACAACTATTTTTTGGATTAAAGGCTATTTGAACATTTTTTTGTTTTCATTTTTTTTTAATCTTAGATGAAACTTTTTGATGTTTTTAAAACTTTGGAAAGTTAAGATTATTTACGTTAATTTAGATAATAGGTAAAATATTGTTATCGTTTTCAGTAATATTTCTAAATTTTTTTACAAGTTTTAAAGTAAATTTGGCTCATTTCTAATAGCGTTGTGGGTCTAACGCTTTCAGGAAGGGGCATATGTGAACACCCTGTATAGGGGTTATATGGGTTTTAATAATTTTAATATTTATTTAATTATTTCGGCATTAAAGAAATCACATCCAAAAAATTAAAACAAATAATCGAAAATATAGTGCAAGGTTTTTTGTCACTAAACAATAACAGAGTCTAGGTCATATTATTTTATTCAGGGTCAACAACGTGCTAAGTCACCAAAATACTAAGTTTAACTTGGTATATATATAGAAATTGTCCTAATAATGGAGAGGAAAAAATTAGAGAAAAATATTAGATAAGAAGTAGGTAGTAAAAGTGAACTCAAGTATAAAGTTAAAGTTCTAGTTAAGCCCGTACGGGCTACCCCCTAGTGGGGGGTATGCCCGTACTAAATTTAGTTACGAAGTTAAATTAGTTCCCGTAGTTTAGTTAAAAATTCCAAGATAGTTTTTTGGCCACCGGTCTTATGGTCCAAGAAGATAGTTTCATATGGTATATTGGTCCAAGTGACGTAAATGGCCCTATGAATTCAAAATCATCGTCACAATATTTATTAATTTAAATTAGAAGTAATTGTATTTTAAGAATGCCGACAACAATTTTTTTTTATTATGTTTTAATACGAAACCCTGACTGACGAGAGACAGACTTACTTTTGACCGGTTTATTATTTCTAATCTCGTCGAAAATCTAAAATAAATCATTTATAAATAGATGTTTTATTTAAATTTAGCTTAGTCATAGCAGACACTCGTAGTTTTTTTCTTAATAATGAGATTTTTGGACGTCAGGAAGCGTAAAGTACGACTGTCAAGGTTACAATTAGTTCTGTTACATTATGTCGTGATTTTGTTGGCATTTCTTTATTTTGACAAAGAGTAATGCTGCAATGTTGTGACCGAATGACCATGAGGCTGGAGACTGTCTTGCATTTGAATTATATGTGAAAGTATTTCTTAAATTATACAGGGTGTTTTTAAATAAGATGCTGATTCTTAGGGGTACCCAGCAAACACTATTTGCCGGCAATATACATTTTTCATATTGGCATTGATGGTAAAGGATTGGCAATATTATGCCAACATCTAATACGCATTAAAAAGTTAACCCTAAATAAACACTCAATTGCCAATAAATTTTACATGCAGGCGAATTGCCGGCAAGCATACAAAAATGGAGGCATACCAATCCTGATTAAGTAAAACATGCCTTTTTGTTGAAGGCAAATAAATATTGGATTTTTGAAGGCAAACCTTCAACGCATATTTATACTTTTCAAACCATATTATTAACATTGGTATTTAACTAACATTGGAGCAATTTTTTTGATCTGTTTTATTTATAATGGCGGCTAAACAACATTATTTTATGTTTTTTTAAATAATTTAAAGAAAATGGCCTTTTCCTAACATTTTATTGATACAAATCATGCAAATAAAAATTAAGTCAAACAAAATGTTTATTATGTATTTTTGAGAGAATAAAAATAAAATGATGGTAAAATTAGCTAGGTTAATTTCGACGATTTCGACCGAAGGTGATAAATTTAAATTTCCCGCTTAGCCAAAATACAAGATTTGGCAATTTAACACATGAGGCAACCTTGCTTATTTTGTTTGGCCGCTTTGTGCAAATGTTTTCTACGTGGTTTTCTAGCTTTTTAGTTTCTTTTTTAAAGAAAAGAGTTTTTAGTAGACATAAATAAGTGTATTCATTACCTAATTAGTGCGTGTTGTGTAATTAATTGGTGATGGCTAGTCAAGAAGGCGTGTTATTCAAGTAGACTATTAGGAGCTGTAAACATTTTGTTTAAAACCTTTTAAATTTGTAGTTACCTAAAAAAATATATGAAATCAGGAAGTTGCCTTATTAAAAGTTTTAAAGACGTGTAAATAAAAAAAATTATATATATTTAATAGTTTTTTTTTTTTGACATTTAACTCCTTTAAAATATTTCTCCCTATGTTTTGGATCTGAAAATTTAGTGTAAGTGTCCCTTAAATACTTACTATTTTAAAGTGTTTTCTTTTGATTTACTATCTTTTTTAATTTTATTACATACTTTTTATTTATTTTTTTGGTTTATTGTTACGGTATAAAAATTTAAATTATGTAATTTTTTTATTGATAAAGTTTTCCTGCCTTTTTTCTCATTTTTTCGATTACAAAATTCTAAATATGTTATTTAACTTTTGGGACATTCAACTTATAAAACTTGCAGTACTTATTGAATGATAAATGCCATTATCCTCAACACATTTTTTTGCCAATAACTTATTAATGATGGATGCCATCATCCTAAACGCATTTTTTTATAATAAATTATTAATGACGGATGCCATCACATTATCTGCAACACGTGGCCTAATAACGGCCAATTGCCCACTTTCGTCTTTTTGATACCTTTTTGCCAGTGCTTTGCATTAAAGAGTGTTGGCAATGCCAGTAAATTAAATGTACAACGCCGGCAAAAAATGGTATATGGGTATGGATCCATAGGTGATTTTGAGAAAGTTAAAAAAACTGCCTTAGGTGTTTTAGCCTTTAAGACAGCACACAGCATTTTTCTGTATGGTCATATAGCTACATATACCGTGGTAACTGATAAACTACCCAGTTATCCCATATAACATTTTTGCCGGCAAAGCATTGATAAAAAGGTATCAAAAGACATCAAAATGGGCAATTGGCCGTTATTGGGCCACGTGTTGCAGAAATTGTGATGGCATCCATCATTAATAAGTTATGCTGAAAAAATGCATTTAGGATGATGGCATCCATCATTAAAGGTTTTGGCAAAAATATGCCTTTTAGATGATGGCATTACATTATTTTTTTCCTAATGACAATAAAATGCATTTTTACCGTCCAGGGAACTAAAATGTGCATAAATAATGCACATGCATAATATGTGTTTATGTACAGGGTGTCCCATATAAAATTAAATACTATAATTTTGGAAAAACCATAAGAGATGCAATAAAAATACTAAAAAACACATTTCACTGAACAACTTCTGCATTTAACTTTTTCTTGTATCTCTTATGGTTTTTCCAAAATTATAGTATTTAATGTTATATGGGACACTCTGTACATAAACACACATTATGCATGTGCATTATTTATGCACATTTTAGTTCCCTGGACGTTAAAATTTTTATTTTATTGTCATTAGGAAAAAAATAATGTAATGGCATCATCTAAAAGGCATATTTTTGCCAAAACCTTTTTAATAATGGATGCCATCTTCCTAAACGCATTTTGTTATCATAACTTATTAATGATGGATGCCATCACATTTTCTGCAACACTTGGCCCAATAACGGTCAATTGCCCAATTTGATATCTTTTTGATACCTTTTTGCCAATGCCTTGCCGGCAAAAAATGTTATATGGGATAGTTCTATTACCAGGCGTAATATGTTTCTTAAAAATATGAAATTTGAATCCTACACGCGTCGAAAAGAAAAATTAATGTTTTGCATTAAAAATGTCTTTAAAAATACAGTGACCGCCAGAAATGTTGAACAATATAAAAAAACCTTTTAATTTTTAATTTAAGTACCAAAATTTTTATTGTCTACAAAAATGTCTGCATACACCGAAACTTATAATACACTGATCAAAATTAAAATAAATCATTGCGTTTTTAAAAAAGTAGCAACAGTTCGCGAAAGCCGCAAGTTTCTATTTCTAATAATATATAAGATACCCTGCAATTTTAACAAAATCCGAAGACCCTGTACAGACCATAGATAACCTACATTTAGATCCGCAGTGGCAAGAAGCATTTTTCGGATTTTTACGACCTTGCGCAGTGAGTGGACGAACATGCGCACTTAAAAGCTGTGGCAAAATACAAACACCGGCACCCTGTACTCTTCGTCTGCGGTCTGACCGTAACGCTCATTAGCTACCGTACTTCGAACAGAAAAGCAGGACGCCGTCAACAAATTCTTTCCTATGATGCGGATAGTTTGTTTGGGGCCGGGTGCATTTACCCTCAACTGGCTTGAGCACAAACCGGTTTTTTCGCCCATGAAATGTAACTTTTATTTCGCGCAGGTTATAACATTGGCAATGCATCGAGATCAGTGGTACAGACTGTATGCATACATATTCCCAAATTTAATTAAAATATTAAGAATGGTACCACAAACATTATTAAAAAATATTTACAGTATTTTAAAAGTTAGGGCATTTTGGACATAGGATATTTAAACTTTTCTACTTTAAATCACCCAAAGAATTATATCCTTAAGGATCAGCATTTTATTGTAAAGCACCCTGCATATTAAAGTAATATTTAAACTTAGTTTTTATGTCAGATTAAATTACTAAGATCCAGGCTCCGAGGGGGCCACTGAATATCACCTCTTGATAAAATAAGTCTTCCAGAAAACATTTCTTTTAACAAATCTATGGATATTGTGGCAGCGTGGCAGGTGGCTTCATCTTGCTGAAACCAGGGTAGCTTTCCAGGGACGAAAATTTTTGAGCGTCACGCTCCAGGGCTTGAAGCTCTTGAACTGCTCTAAAAATTTAGTCACTGGAACGCATGCTTAGACAAGGAAAGAGAGATAACTTTAAGAAATTTTAAAATTATCAATGCTTTAAACCTTTCTTGGCTTTATAATAATAATCTCTTTTTAATATCTAATTCCATTTTAAACAAATGATTTTGAAATATGCATCCTTAACCATAAAAAAACACGTTTGAAGCACAAAAACCAAAAGAGGGGTGGGAGTGCATGAGGGGCAAGGGGAAAGAAAAACGAAGTAGTTCAGGTGCATAATACTTTCCGTCACTAGAACGCCATAAAGTGGAACGAAATGCTCCTGAGTTACTCGGGAGCGCTTTATTTACGTCACTGGAAAGCCACTCAGATCGTAGCATTATGTCCTTTAAATTAATAAAGAGCTGCGACGAAGAATCCCTGTAGCATCTCATAATAGTTATCATCTCTCACCGTAACGGTAATTCCTCTTTTATTTTCAAAAAATATGGCCCAATAATTCCACTTGCTGATATTGCAATCCACACCAAAAGCTTAGGAGAATGAAGAGGACATTGATGTTTCTGGCGGGAATTGTCCACTGACCAAAATTGTTAATAAACGCCATTCCGCGAGCAATTTGTCGCCAAATTTTTGAAAATATGCAACTCCGGATTAAGAATGTCAGCAACGTGAGGCACGTCACTTAAAAATATAATTTTTAGGTCACAAAATTTTAATTTTTTGTAGTTTAAAATATAGATGTGACTATTGTTTAGATTTAAATGGCCTTATTTTTAAAAATATAAGATATAGACCAATTTTGTCAAAATTCGGAGACCCTGTACAGACTGTATGCATACATATTACCAAATTTAATTAAAATATTAAGAATGGCTACCACAAACATTATTTAAAAATATTTACCGTATTTTAAAAGTTAGGGCATTTGGGACATATGATATTTAAACTTTTCTACTTTAAATTACCCAAGGAATTATACCCTTAAGGATCGGCATTTTATTGTAAAGCACCCTGTATATTAAATTAATATTTAAACTTAGTTTTTATGTCACATTAAATTACTATGATATCCCATTAAAAGATAATAGATTTATGATAATACGGTATGGGTAATTTAGTTTACTTAAAAGTATGTAACCTAGCTATTTTAAACAGTCATTTCAATTAAAAATTTTTATTGTTGACGTAATTCTGCAATGAATACAATTATAATATAAGTGTCTATTCAGAAATGATGGAATCATGACAATTTTATTATTATTTTAAATTAAGTTGAATGTTGTAGCTTAAGACAATTTGAAGTTACATAGTAAAAAGCATTTTTTTAATGGAACAGCCGGTATTTGTTATCAGCATTAAAGGTCTATTAAAAAGCTTTTAAAAATGTCTGACACGTAATTTATTCAATTTTTAAGAGTTTCGGAAATATGACCATTGACCATCCTCATGAGCTTGACAGTAAACTAGCATATTTTTGGTAAAACACCCTGTATATTTTAATCACCATTACGATTGTATTTCAAAGAGCCTATAGGGGTTATATTCACCTGCGATTTACAAAAAAAACATTTTTTTTATTTTAGGATATTTCAAGTGCACATGTATCTATTCAAGTACATTCTCTGAAAATTTAAAATTAATCCACCAAATAGTTTTGAAGAGATGCGCCTATTTGTAAAAAAATTGTATGTATTGTATAGGTTATTTAGAACTTTAAACGCGTTTTTCTAAAAACAGTATGTTCAAAGACGACCATGATTGCTTGAAAAGTGATACATCAATCGCCCTCAAATTTTGACACAAGCTTTTTAAATTTATTTCTTTATTTATCAAAGATTTTCTTGCGATAAATATTTTTTTAAATAAATAATTTAACGCCTAGATTTAGGGCTCGAAATAGAATTATGTGTTTGAGAAGCCGCCATTTTGTGAAAAAATGTTTTGCCTATTTCTTCAATTATTTTACAGATTATGCATTTTTGAAACTAAAGATACTAGACATAGACAATCTGGTTCAGAGATATAGTTATCACCGCAAAACGTCTTTTTAAAGGAGCAACCGGACATCGGCTACAGAGGCTCTCAAAATAATGTTTCTTATAAATTAAATATGTCAAAAATTTGGTAAAAGTATAAAAACATATGTAAAAAATTTAAATTAAATAAATAAAAGTGCTTTTTAAAAAAAATTCAAAAACTGAAGTCTTTTAACTGGATATAACTCCTTAAAGTGTAAGAGACCGTGAGCGAGGACCTTCGTCATTTTGTAAAAGCTGAAAGTTTGTCAACGCAATGCTCCCAACATAGGTAGAAGCGATGGGTGACTATGAAGTTTTAACTGAAGATATGTTCTGTATTGATTTGGCGGATTCATTTAATTAATGGTAGTTATTTGGGTACATGCCAAAAAATAAATTTAAAGTACTAAAAAACCAAAAAAATTAAACAAGTGAAAAGGGAACTCAAAATCATAAGTACCCAAGTACCACAATATATAATTTAGTATCTACAAAATAACCAAAGTTAAGTTTTGATTTATTAACTTTTGGTACCTGGTACCTGTCAAAGTCACTATGAGTCAAACTTCATAGTCTACTATTGTTTCTACCTATGTCGAGGGCATGCGCTGACAATCTTTCAGCTTTTACAAAATAACGAAGGTCTGCCGCTCACGGGCTCTTGGATTTTATTTATTATCACATTTGGTTTGTCTATATTTGGTCTATATCTTATATTTTTGAAAATATAGCCATTTAAATCTAAACAAAAGTCACATCTATATTTTATCTAAGGTGTTAACTTCGGTGCCTGTAGCTTAATACTGTAAATATAATGAAAATTTAACATAATTTTCAGATTTGAATGGGCATATACCCTTATAATATAAGAGATAGCAAATCATCAAATGTATCTACAAGGTGGGCCATAACTGTATGAGCAGTTTCAATATCCAATAAAACAAACATTACAAAATTTACACATATTTTAATAATAATATTTTAAACTATAAAAAAAATTATAACCAAGAATTAATATTTTTTTCAAGTGACGTCTCTTACATTGCTGACATTCCTAATCCGGAGTTGCATATTTTCAAAAAATTTGGCGACAAATTGCTGGCGGAATGGCATTTATTGACAATTTTGGTAAGTGGACAATCCCCGACAGAAACATCAACATCCTCTTTATTCTCCTAAGCTTTTTGGTGTGGATTGCAATATCATAACAAGTGGAATTATTGGTCCATATTTTTTCGAAAATAAAAGAGGAGTTGCCCTTACGGTGAGAGCTGATACCTATTATAGGATGTTACACAGGGCCGTATTAACTGTTTGAGGCGCCCTAGGCAAGAATTCCCGGAACGCCTAATTTCCACCAAAAATATTTTTGACGAACAAAAAAAAAAGGTCCTTTCCTCCGTAGCGCCTATTTTGAGTGCCAGGCGCCTTAGTTCACCACCCGAAATAGAATTTGATGACCAAAAAAGGTCATTCCCTCCTTTTCGCGCCTATTTCATTTTTAAAGCACCTTATTCACAGACAAGTTAGTCTCAAAAAATCCCCACCCGACCTAAACTTTTGAAAACTCCCCTGTCTAGCGCCTATTACTCCCCTATCTGGCGCCTACTTTTTTCATGGCGCCCTAGGCTGTAGCCTAGTCAGCCTAATGGTTAATACGGCACTGATGTTACAGGGATTCTTAGTCCCAGTTCGTCAACAATTTGAAGGATACGACTTGGTTTCAACAAGATGGATCCACCTGCCACATTGCCACAGTATCCACATCAAGGGGCTATAAAAATAATCCAACCACGTTGGACCAGCTTGAATAAAACATTGTGCGGAAAATAAAACCCATTCCGCGATCAAGGATGTCAGCAACGAGAGGGACGTCTCTTGAAAAATATAATTTTTAGGTCATAACATTTTCTATTTTTTGTAGTTTAAAAATATTATCAATAAAATATGTGTAAGTTTTGTAATGTTTGTTTCATGTGATATTGAAAATGATCATACAGTTATGGCCCACCCTGTATTCTCCTAAAGCTATTTAAAACACCGTTTGATGGTAACATATCACACAAAGTAATTTTATTTAAAAAAATCTATTTTACTTTGTAACTTGATAGGACTATTGTCAATTTTTGTTTTAATTTATATTCTTAAATAGCTAAAATGCTAGGTTGCCAATTTTAACAATTTTATATTTTGACTTATAACAAATTTACAAATGACAACACCCTGGATGACTCTGTTTATTATTTATAACACATAGGAGAATTTTTAAATATTTTGTTTTAAATACTCATTAGCCATATTTTGTTTCTTAGTAAACATTAATTTTAATAAATATTAGATTGTTTAAAGCTAAACATATTTTTTTAAGAAACCATAGAACAAAGGCCAAGATATTATGATGTAAATTGTTGTTTTATTTTTCGCCTCTAAAAGCCATTTGGTTACACACTTTGAATGTTGTAATGTTTAATTCCAATTAAATGTTTAGTTACCACAGGCAATGTTGCTGTTTTTAAACGACGGACACCCGTGGTGAGTTAATAGAACCTACTTAATTTTTTATGTACTAATACACTTAATAATAATTTATATTTTTCTTTTAATGTGTAATAAGAAATAAATTGGAAAAAGAAAAGAGATTAATTAATGTTAAACGATGTGCTTTAATTTCTACCTTAAACATTTTTTGCTATATATAATTTTATCAGCACCTAATACACGGTGGCCGCCGAAGTATCCGATATACTTCGAATATGAATTCTATATGACTAATTTTAAGCAAAAATGTTTCTATTTACTGTTTTGGATTTCCTTAAGGTTCTTAAATTATTTGGGTTTGAAGTTGCCAAGACATAAATTCTAGAGTAATGAAATAACAATGTTGCGACTAGTTTCCATAGGTAATTTAATAATTAGCACCTTAAATTGTAAAAGCAATTGTTTGTTCGTAAATTGTCATCATTGACAGCTGTTGGTTATTATCTTTTTTCCGATAACTTGTGTTAAATTCATGCCTGTATTTTTTTTTCATAAAAAGGTTAACACAGTTTTACCTGCACTTAAAAATTAAATAAAAAAAAATTGAAGTAAGTAAAAAAGGTTTTGGTTAAATAAGGAGCCCTAGTTATAATATTAATACATAATGCAATGGTCTTTGCTTTAAAAATGTATTTATTATTTTGAGGACATAATAGCTATTTATGTATCAAGGGCGTGGTGCATACAATGTTTTATGTTTTACCCAAAAAGAGTTTTTCAATGACTAATTACATTATTTATTCGCAATATAAAAAATAAGTTGCACCTGTACCTGTATACGTAAGTAGATAATGAGTGGTGTTAAATTTGACTTTGATGTTTCTATCAGTTAGTCAGTTGGCATTTTTATTTAACGATTTGCTCAAAATGGAAGATATTCCACAAAATATAAGAGAAAAGGCCATAAAAGCGACCGAAAATCTTTTGCCAGTTAAAGCAAGGCAACAGTATGATCGGGAGTATGGCATATTTGGTATTTGGAAAGATGCGAACGCAATTCTTCAAATAACCGAAACCGTTTTAATGGCATATTTTCAGGAACTGGTAAGTTATTGATTTTATTTTAATACATATGTTTAACAAACTTTATAATTTTTAGTCGGAAAAATACAGTCCGAACTCTCTCTGGACCAAGTATTCCACCCTAAGGTCTACGTTGATGGTCTATGAAAATATAGACATTTCGCAATACCATCGTCTCATATCTTTTTTAAAAGTTAAGTCGAAAGGATACGTCCCGAAGAAGTCTAAAGTTTTGGAAGGAGAACAAATATTAAAATTTATTAAGAAGGCTCCTGACGATATCTACTTGGTACACAAAGTCATATTGGTAATGGGTGTTTTTGGAGGTTTAAGACGAGATGAGTTGGTCAAAATGACTATTAATGACATTGAAGATAAAGGAACAGTCTTGGTTATAAAGGTACCAGAAACTAAAACTTCAACTTCAAAAGTTTTACTATCATTGAAGAAGATTTAGGCGCTTTAAATTTAATAAAAAAGTACACACATTAAGACCAGCTGGAATAAAGGAGCGAAGATTCTTTCTTACCTATAGAAAGGGTCGATGTACAGTACAACCCATTGGAAAAAATACCATAGGAAGCGTCCCAACATTGACCGCAAAATTTTTAAAATTGGATAATGCAGAAGCTTACACCGGCCACTGTTTGCGTCGCACATCGTCAACTTTACTTGTTGAGGCAGGTGCTTCGTTTGAAACGCTAAAACAACATGGGAAATGGAAAAGCTCTTCAGTAGCTGAAGGATATATAGAAGAAAGTATTTCATCCATAAACAAAGTAGCCAAAATGATTGCCAATTCAGTTAATTCCGAGGTTAATTCCGTATCGACTATTGAAAATTCTTTAATGGACTGTTTTTCTATACAAAATAGCGTTAGTGCTACCACCGCTGCTACCATCACAAAAAACACCGACCATTCTATAGTGGGATTAGCTACATTTTCCGGGACATTTCAAAATTGTAATTTTTATTTTGGAAATAAAGTTTAATTTTTAGTATTGTTTAAAGAAACATTATTTTTGTATAAACTTGATCTTTATTGTGAGAGAAATAAAATTGGATAAGCAACAAAATTTCCATATTAGCGCATTAGGGCATTATAAGCGGGCATTATCATAATGCCTGCTTATAATGCCCTAGGTGTGATAGCAGGTATTATTGCTACCATAACATATTCCGTTTCTAAGGTATTACAGATCAATAATAGATGGGTAAAACATAAAAACTTTTAAATTTTTTGACATATTTTAAATTTTAACTTTAACGTCAAATAACTTTTTAAGGGGTGAATTTATAGAAAAATTTTAGAAGACCTTTTTGGTAGGGCATCCAATTTTTTCGTAAAAAATATGTATTGGATTTATTTAATTATTAATATTTGTAGTTGTAACAAAAATCCAAACTTAAGAAGCAAAACTGAAAAAAATAATTCAATATTCAAAGCCCGATTACGTGGAAACAGCTAATTTGACTACAATTTACAAACAGAGCTTTTTAATAGAAAAAGTAGTTTTCTTTAAGAATGTGAGTTGGTAAACTTTTTCAGATCAACAATTTGCGAGTTTTGCATAAATAAGATTGTTGTCAAAACAATGTTAATCGCTATAATAGACCTCTTAATAATAATATTTAGGCTCAAACCTTCACGATATATTTGTTTGTCACCTTAAACAATATTTTTGATATATTAAAAAAAAAAAAAAAAATATTCTTTGGCCCAGTCTAATGTGCATGTGCAACTCGTAGGTAAAGCATATTTCCAGACTCTTGCAAACTCCACCATCGTCCGGAAATATATTGCGAATAGGCCACAAATTATCAGAATATACAGTTGCGAAAGTGCGGCAAATTACGTTTACTTGCTTCTATGACCTTAAGAAAAAATAAATGGAACATCTGCACCAATGTACGGATCGTAATATTTTAAATTTGTAAAAGGTTAAACCGCACCAAGGCGCTGAGGAGAGATAGACTTTTAAAGTAACTAGTTACGCAGCTTTTTTATGTCTGGAAAATGGAACAAAAAAATAATACACTAATGGGGAATTTAAATATTTTTAATTAAAAAATATTACAAACTAAAAATTTTACCCATTCTTTGAACGGTAAAATATTGTTAGTAGATGTCACGTTTAGATCAACCTGTAATAAAATGTTTATACCTGGTTGCACAAAACATTTTAAAAACGATTAAACTAATGGGGGTTTAGAATCTTTAACAAAACGCAATTAAAAAAAACCTTGCCTAAAAACTGCTTATAAAATTAATTAATGGTATTCCGTTTTTAGTTTAATTGTGTTTTTTTATCTTTGGACAAACCACACAACACAAAGACTAAAAACCTAAATACTAACGTACCGTGGGGGTCTTAAGCGAGGTAAGAGGGAGTTTGTTGACACGGGACTTAAATATTTGAAGATTTGGGGGAAGGAAAGACCTCCGCGGGCAGCAGGTTCCACATTGTAGAAACTCTAGTGATAAAAGAACGAACAAAGTGGGAAGTTCGGGACCTGTCCAGTTGGACTGTATAGGGATGCATACGAGCGAAACCGAGTTTCTCTGTTGGGAACCGTGAGTGAAGGAACTGTACTGGACAATTAAATGTGTGTATTAAAAAGTTTTGTGTAACTGAGGATTGAAACAGAATAATTGAAAGCCGAGTAACACAAGTTTCTAAAGAAACCCCGACGCAATCTTTTAAAGCAATGCAGATGTTGGCTTTGTAATAACCAAACCTAATTGATTTGTTTTTTTATTTGGAAGTATGTATTTTTTTTTAAATACTGAATAAACACCTTTTTTAATTTGAAATATAGCCCTTTAAATGGCAGTGCGGCTATAAATAAAAACAATATTTTCCTGTGTTTAGGCACATACTGATTAATATCAATAACTTTAGTAAGATGTCTAAGTAATTTGAAAAAGCTTTGTATTTATGTTAAATCGTCTTAAAATAATAGTGGTCCTTTGGGAATCTAAAAAGTGATCCGCTCGAGGTGATGGAGGAACAGAATAAATATACACATTTATATCCCATATTAAATGGTAAAAAAATTTAACAAGACACTATACTAACACTTTAATAATAAAAAACATAAAAGTTCACAAACAACTAAACACAATTAACTAACTTATGCTCATGTTCTATACCAACAAAAGTATAGGACTAACTGCCACCTAGATGAACATTAGGTCACGTACTAAATCATGGGGTGTATATCCACCACGCAGTGGGAGGGACGATAGTGATGACAGATTTCAACGAACACGCTTAGTTTCGCATCTGTGTATTCTAATAATTTGTGAATAGGCAATGGAAAGTCACTTCTTGTTCGAATTTTGGGGAAAATGTAATATTTTTGTTAATTAAATTAAGTAGTTTTAATTAAAAATGACCCTAGTAGACACTAAACTGTATTCGTGTCTATGAATAATTGAGTTCTCAATGTTAAGAGACGTTGAAAAATTAGTTTTAATTTATAAATTGCTAATTGAATATTTTCATGCGCAAATGACATTATCTACATTAACTTGATATTATACGAGTATGTTTATGCTGTTCTGGCGATATGTACTTTTACGGTAATTTCTTAATTATAATTTATCAAATTAACACCAACATATATTATTATAGTTTATAGTCGTAAATTATTTTGATTTTACAATGTAAAATATTATACAGGGTAATTAATAATTTATTATATTTTTACTTTTTTCGCGGAGGAAAATGTGTGTCTAAAAAATATGTTTTAAACCTAATTCTTGAGGGTTAGGGTAAGCACCTAATTAAATTTAAGTTTCCCGCCTAAATTTTAAAGAAATGCAGAAAACGGGGCACTTCTTGAGTGGCTTAAGAGGATAACAGATTTAGTCCACTTTTGTCGATTACAAGAAAAGGACAAAAAACTGTTGTTGCTTCAAATTAGAACTTTTAATTTAAAAACTATTCGAATAGTGTTTGGAAAAATGGGAAAATTATTAACAAAAAATACTTTACTTAGCCACTAAATCCCAAATACCTTTTTTAAATTTTAAAAATGCATTTTGTCGGATTTGCTTTTAAAACCAGGACTTTATATGTTTTGCTTATCAATTATATAGATTTTGTCTATTTTTCTCTCTTTTATGATAAAACAATTTTTAGATTTACTTTGTTTATTATATATTTTTTTGAAGTATAAGCTCTGGATCATCCACATTACGCAGTTTACAAGAAGCAAAAATGTCCACTTAAAATTTTAAGGGCTGTTTTGATTGCCAGTCGAATCCAAAATGCAATTTGAACACCTTGAAAATTATCTACACTGAATTTAGAGTATTGTTTTAGGCTGAGGTCTCGAATTTTGTTTAAAACTTTTTGAGATATTTGAGCGTTTCCAGACTTTTTGGACACACTGTATAAAAGACTAAAACTAACCGTGAACTAATTAACAAAAAATATAATATACAGTCTTTTATTGAAGTGCTTTAATTTATCCCTGATAATTTAATAAATCTTAAACTAATTTTAAAATTAATTTATAGATAGGAAACACAAAAAAAAACTAAAAATATATTTTGTAAACACCCTAATAATTCTTAAATTTTTTTTGAATGTACCTAGTCCTAACTTGTAACTTGTATGTAATATTTGGTAATATTTCAATGTATTTAACAAATTAAACAAAGCAGGTGAAATTTGCCCTAAAACAATTTATATTATATAATTTCAATTATCTAATTTTTTTCCTACCTCTGCTTGTTATAAAAAGTTGTAAAGAATGGCCAAAATTTGTAAGTCACCCTGTAGCTCCGAGATGGATCGCAATAGCCATGAACTGTTATAAGCAGGTTTGATTTAAAAAAAATGTAGTAAAGTCCTATATTAAATTTTTAAAATTTCTTCTGGTTTTCGAAATACCCCGTAAAACCATCGAAAATAAAAAAATTGGTTGTTTGGAGATTCTTGGACTAAGAGAATTGAATAGTAGTATCGGCACTGTTGCCAAATTTTAAAATTTTACTCTAAACGTATTATTTTATTTATTTTGCATAAAGTGCATCATTTATCTTAATTTTAATAAATTGGATGTGCCAAATTAAGTAAGATTCAAATTTTTAAAATTCTATCTTTATAATTAGTGAATAAAATTTTAGTTTTTATTGGCATTTATAAAAAAGGCAAATAATAGTAAATTTTAACATTTTTAGTTTATTATTAGACATCATCATTTTACGGTAAAACGTTATGAAATTTAAGAGGATTAGTGAAATCCCAGTTAGATATATCATATGACACTTTTAAAATTTTGCACTAGACGTATTATTTTGTTTATTTTGCATAAAGTGCATCATTTATCTTAATTTTAATAAACTGGAAGTGTTACATTAGGTAAGATTCAAAATTTTAATAATTCTATCTTTATAATTAGTAAATAAAATTATAGTTTTTATTGGCATTTTAAAAAAGCCAATAATAGTAAATTTAAACATTTTTAGTTTATTATTATACATCATTATTTTACGGTAAATCGTTATGAAATTTAAGAGGATTAGTGAAGTCCCGGTTGGATATATTATATGACACTTTTAAAATTTTGCACTAGACGTATTATTTTGTGTATTTTGCATAAAGTGCATCATTTATCTTAATTTTAATAAATCGGATGTGCCAAATTAAGTAAGAATCAAAATGTTTTAAATTCTATCTTTATAATTAGTAAATAAAATTATAGTTTTATTGGCATTAGTAAAAAAGGCCAATAATAGTAAATTTTAACATTTTTAGTTTATTATTAGACATCATCATTTTACGGTAAATCGTTATGAAATTTAAGAGGATTAGTGAAGTCCCGGTTGGATATATCATATGACACTATCATAAAACAATTAATTTAGCATATTTATTATAAAATAAAAATAATGAATGGAAAAAATATTAAAATATTTTAACTAGTGACCCAAACAGAGTATTAGTCATATTGATTATAAATAAAGCCATAAACACATACAGTTTTATCCGACCGGTTTTGGGATATTTATCACTTTATAAAATATTTAATTCTATTTTAATGGGATATGTGGGAGGTAGTTTACATAAATTATACGTAACTTAATACGTATGTGTCCCTCTAGCGCGAACAAATTTTTTATGTATTTACAAAGTATTACCAACTACAAAGACGAATCAAAATAAAGATGGGTCCAAATTTAATTTATTCTGAAAGCGATGCCGCCAAGTACACAAAAAATGATAAAGTAAAGAAACCCTTTTGTGAACAATGATTTATTGCAGCAAAAATATTTTATCCGACGAGTTTCTAGTACTACGCCACGTGCCACCGGTTTTATAGTAGGACAGAGGCGAAATAAGAGAATGTTGTGTAAGTAGGTGATTCGTGTTTTAGCAGTGTATTTTTTATTATTTGTCTAAAAATATATAATCAGGCTCTGTCAGAGGCTATGTGCATTCGAAAAGGTTTGTTTACTTTATCATTTTTTGTGTACTTAGCGGCATCGCTTTCAGAATATATTAAATATGGACCCATCTATACTAAAATTATTTCTTATCAGTAATGAATAAATTCTTTGGGTTGCCGAACCGCCAGCATTCAGGGGACCGCTCTGTTTTTGGAAATATTGAACTATTGTGAAAATCCATATTTTTTACTTGATAGCTTTTTCAATGCCTTAGTGGCCCATATGTCTTAATATCCAGACAATAGCCAGAAACCTGTTCTAGGGCACCCATACAGTCCTTCAAGGGCTTGGAGGTGATTCTACAGGAACTGATTGCCCTAATGGCTGTCTGAGTGTCCGAATAAATTACTATGGTTTTATTCTTACTGGGTTAGGTACGTTATTACATACGGGGTCTCCCAGGATAGGTGTTACAAGAGGTCAAATGTACCAAAAATTTTGAAATGTTTAAACGTTCTTTTGGGAAAACTAGTCGCATTGTCAAAAACCAATAAAAAAATTACTCCGATTGGTAATATACAGGGTGAGATATAACTAAAAATATGAAAAATACCAAAAGTAAAGTACCTTTATTATTTAAAATAGGACAAAATTGTATAAGTAAATGTTGTAGAGAATTAAGTTTCATGTCAAAATATAAATTTAAAGAATTTAGGTAAAAAAATATTTTGGTCAATTTTTAAAATATATGGCTTAAGCAGCAATTTTTTAAGAAATATTTAAAATTAACAAATTTTTCCTAAATTTTTGCTTTCTCTTGCCCCTTATTTAAGTTGTGTATATAATGTAAAAAAATTGATAATTACATTTTTTCTACTCTCTTGCTTTAACTTCAAATTTTGACAAAATTTAATTTTCAACAACATTTACTAATACACTTTTGTTCTTTTTTTAAATTAAAGTGGTTAGGTCCTGGACATTTTTCATATTTTTAATTATAACTCGCCCTGCATAACATCAATTGGGGTAAAATTTTGTATTTATTGATTTTTGACCGTGCGACCAGTTTTCCCAAAATTTCGTTTTAAAATTCAAAAATGTTAAGTCCGTTTGCCCCCTTGTAACACCTATTTTGGGACTCACTGTATATATTTTTGAAACCGCTAAAGCTGTATTTACAAAATTTGATCTTTTGAAGTTTTTGACGCATGCCTAATTAAAGAGTAATAAAAAACTGTTGCGAAACTTAATTAGAAATCCGATGTTGTTATATTTCGGTAACTGCTAAAGATTTGAGTTTTATAAATTTAAAACTCTTACCTAATTTAACACATCCATTTTATTGCAATTAAAATAAATGGGGAATTTTATTTAAAATAAAAAAGAACATACATGTTGCGCAAAACTAAAAATTCTGGCAACAATGACGATATCAATGTTCAATTCTACTTGTTCAAATGCAAAATTTTGTAAACGCGGTTTAAGCGATTTTAGAGATATTTGAGTGCTTCTGTACTTTTTACCGAAAATGTGGTGTTGTCATATTTTGGCAAATAATAAAAATGGAATTTCAATTTTTTTTCTGGCCTGCCAATTTCTTGTAATAAAAATAAAAGGGGTATCTCATTTTTAAAAATGAACGAAAAATAAACGTGTACTACAAAATTGGAAAATTTGGCAGCCGTGTCGACATCACTATTAAATTCTTTATGTCTTTTACCTTCCAGATACCAAACTGTGTAAATGCAGCTTAAGTGGTTTAAAAGATATTTACCAGTTGGGGTTTTTTTCTACTTATTTAGTATATTTTTTTTTGTTAATTTCCCTAGCACATTTTTTTATGGCATTAACTGTCGCCCAGAACACTATAGAGTATTTTTATATTGTTTATTTTCATCTTTGTTTTGTCATCATATACAGGGTATTACATAATGTTGTAAAAACTTTAGGGAAAAAATCTACATCGGAAAATATGAAGAATAGTTTATATAAACATGGTTCCGTTGCAAATTATCAGAGTATTTTAATAATTTGTGGTTTGGTAAATTTTTCGTTCTTAAGATACAGAGTGTTAAATTTTTAAAAACTGAAAAATTTTTTAAAAACTTTTTCTAGTTAAAAAGTTAGACTATATATAAACCTTATTTAAATAAGTTTTTGTTTTGTTATTGTTACATAATTGCCAAGAAAAAATTATTAACTTCAATTTTTAAAATGAAAAATTTCCGTAATGCGTCTTTTATGGTCTAAAAATATACAATTAAGGGAATTTGATTTGTTTTCTCCTAACCTAAACAAAATACGCAAAAAAATAAAAGAAACAAAAGCTGTATTTTTATTTGCTTAATCTTAAGAAAGCACAAAAATTTTACACAAATTTACGCAATCAGTGGCGTACCCTTTTAATCCTTCAGGTGCCACTCGAGACGCCACTGGGCCTAATAAATGTAATTAAGCAAGTGATAAATTACTCTCTTAATGGCATATATAATATTGCCAAATTAAAGCAAAATTGGGTGAAGAGTACAAAGAATAATAAAAAAACAATTTATTTTTTACAAGTTTAACACCCTGTATCTTGAGAACGAGAAATTTACCGATTTATGTTTATATAGGTTTTTTCTTATTTGTAATACTAGAATCGTACCCCATTTTGTTTTTTAGCAAAATTCTGTTATACCCTGTATACCTGTTTTTTTTTTTTTTGACAATCCACGAAGGCTGAAAGCCTAAATACTAACGTACCGTGGGTGTCTTAAGCAGGGTAAGAGGAAGTTTGCTAACACGGGACTTAAAAACTTGAAGATTTGGGGGGAGGAAAGACCTCCGCTGGCAGTAGGTTCCAGAGTCTAGAAACTCTTGGGATAAAAGAACGAACGAAATGGGAAGTTCGGGGCCTGTCCAATTGGACCGTATAGGGATGCATACGTGCGGCACCACGATTTTCTCTGTTAGGAGCTGCAAGAGGAGGGACTATACTGGATAATTCGTCGGAGCAGAAGCCGTAAAAGTATTTATAGAAGAGCGATAGATCTCCCACATTTGAGACACATACAAAGTGTATAAATTGGAAGGAGAAAAATACTTTTTGGCTCGGAAAAGAAATCCAAGCTTTTTGAAGCCGCGGTGGCTATAGATACAATGTTTTTATGCCAGTTAAGGTTATTGTCAAATGTGACGCCCACAAGGTTAAATGTGTCCCCGCTCTGCAAAACCTGGCCACTTATAAGCAAAGGGTGAGTGTTTGATGATTTTTTTCGCCACAAAGGATCTGTGTCAACTTCCTGATTTGTTTGGAAGCCATGTACTACCATAGTTGCTAAATTTTTAAACCATTGCAATGCAATGGTTCAGGTGTTTTTTAAACAAAAATTTAACAATTTAAATAATTTAAAACACACATTTACCTATTTGTGAAAATATTAAAATTAACCACCTACTATAAATATTTTTTCAAAAATTATCACTTAAACCATTGCTATGCAATGGTTCAGGTGTTTTTTAAACAAAAATTAAACTATTTAATTAATGTAAAACACACATTTACCTATTTGTAAAAACATTGAATTTAACCACCTACTATAAATATTTTTCCAAAAATTATCACAAATGTGTCGTGCATGAACTCTGGTTACAATATAGTACAACGCTCTGGCGATAAAACCATTATAGTCTAAGAGCCGGCATTAAGAAAATATACCCTCATCTGTTAATTAAATGAAATGATATTTTCTAGGCAGATTGTAATGTAGTAAATGCAAGTGAGCAGCATAGGTCTGCTACAATTAATAATAATTAATTAATTAATAGGTAATTTATTTATAATTGATACCTCTACATTTTAATTGCATAAACCAATGATCAGCCGTGAAATAGCCTAGTTAGTTAGGTAGCAGCATTTAGCAGTGCATGCCTTGTCGACACTCTGGGTTCGTATCCCGCACTGGGTAACATTTTTTTCTATTTTTTATTCCCTGGTCTATTAGCAAAATTATGTTTACCACATTTAATTGAATAAAATCGGGCTGCTACCTAACCAACTAAGCTATTTTACTACTGCTCATCATCGGTTTATGCAATTAACATGTAAAGGTAACAATTATAAATAAATTACCTATTAATTCATTAATTATTATTAATTGTAGCAGACCTATGCTAGCAGATGTTGTTCACTTGCATTCACTACATTAAAATCTGCCTAGAAAATATTATTTTATTTAATTAACAGATAAGGGTATATTTTCTTAATGCCGGATCTTAGACTATTACGTGTAGGTATTGGTTAACCTATATTTTTAAAAGCAAGAAGCATGTTATTAAAATTTAAATGTTAAAGCTTTAAATTGTAAATCTCTTAAACTGCGGCATAAATAATTCCTTTTTATGCAAATTAAAAAAGAGATGGCGAAAGAAAGTGGACGAAGAGGACAGGAACATGAAGAAGACTCAAGCCCCGCTTGTCTATTTATACAATGCCGTCATTATTTAAGCATATTCTAATATATCATCGTGCACGTGCTGAGGAAAATCAATTGTGCTCGCAAGGAACTTATTATTACGACCCGCACACAATGGCGGTGGGTGTTTGAAGCACTCCAACACATCCCAGAGTGCCGTGGATGCAAATTGCTACGGCAGGTTCTCTACGCGCCGTAAACAATAGACGAACGCACGCCATTGCGCTTTTTTTTTGACAGATCGGGAACGCCTATTAATTTTGAGATACCGATCTTGGTTTTTTTAAAAAGATCAATTCATAGAGTTGCTGGCAACAGGTGTAGCTTAAAATGTAATGTATTTTTAAGGCCTTAAAACAGGTAAAGTAAACATTAATTATTATTAATCATCTTAGGCGATTGTGGATTATTATAATAATTATGATACTTAAAAAATTTAGGATTTTAAAAAACATTTAAAATTATTTTATTATTTTATTTTTCACACCATTTTTATTTATGTTTTTTTATAGAAGTTACCTTTTTTAAAATAAATAAGTTTGAAGGTTTTTTTAAATGTAAAATAGCAAATTGAAATTTTCTATATGATCAAAAATATAGATTAATTGTATACGGGTGGTTCCTTAAAAACATGCTAATATTTAAGAGTGTGATTCTTGGACTAATTTAAAGAGAAACACTTCTTATGGAAATATGTCCTAAACGTTTTAACTTTTGGGATAGAAAGTGTTAAAATTTTCAAAAAAAAATCTTTTTTATTATTCTAACTATCCTTTATCCAATTTTGTTTTAATTTGACAATATTATTAATGGCATTAAGGAGGTAATTTATCACTAACCTAATTACATTTAACAAGTCGTCTCGAGAGGCAACTAAAGAAATATTTCTAACAAAAAAACGGTACGCCCCTGACTGCGTAAATGCGTGTAAAATTTTTGTGTTTTCTTTAGATTAATCAAATAAAAATACGACTTTTATGTTTCTAAATTTTTTTCGTGTCTTGTTTAGTTTAAGAGAAAAAAATCACCTCATTGCATATTTTTGGACCATAAAAGAAGCATTGCGGAATCTTTTTCTTTAAAAATTGTGTTTTTAAATTTTTAATAGCAATTATATATCAAAAATAATAAAACCATATTAAAATAAGATTATTATCCAGTATAAAAGTTTTAACTAAAATAAGCGTTTTCGAAATTTTTTGGATTTTTTAAAAATTGTAACACCCCGTATCTCAAAAGTTAAGACGTTTAGGGCATATGTCCGTATAAAGTTTTTTTTAGTGAGTCCAAGAATCACTTTTTTAATATTAGCATATATTTA
Source organism: Listronotus bonariensis (assembly GCA_014170235.1). Lineage (NCBI taxonomy): Eukaryota > Metazoa > Arthropoda > Insecta > Coleoptera > Curculionidae > Listronotus > Listronotus bonariensis. The sequence goes on along the minus strand of JACEGR010000934.1, from coordinate 63,999 downwards.
AAGAACATCCTGTATAGGAAAATACAATATTCAAATTTAATTAATAAAAAAAAATAAATAACTCCTTAAGACAAATAAAAAAACGTAATTAAAATAAAAATATATTTAAAAGTAAAACCAACCAAAATTATGGATAACATAATCTGTTTTTGCGTGAATGTAATTTGTGGCGTCAATGTTTTTGCTAATGCGGCCCAGTAAACCCTGCCCTTTACAAAGGAAAGATATATATATATTTTTTTAATTTTCATATTTATTGTATTGTTATCATCCTATTTGTTTTGAAATTTTACATAAACTGGGTGTTATACTTATAAACGTAAATATAAGATTATCGGTAATATCAATTTTATATTATTATCGGTAAAAATATTAAAATAAAGCTTTTTACCATAAAAATGGTTTTATATAAGCACCTTTTCCTAAATATAAATTATGGCTACGCCATTGCTTAAAAAAAACTTATAGTTTTTTCTTTACGCTAAATAGTCACGAAGTTAAGAGCATTTAAAATAAAAAACGTGGTTTTTATAATTTATAATTTTTGTTTATCCAAGGATCCTTAAGGAGCGTCCAGACTTGCAACAATTCGCTCTGCCGCTGTACGCCGCATACCCCGCCACATAGCGCGGACGTAAACGTAAACGGAATTCACGTCGTTTTAAGGGCTTGGCGAATGATTCGCCGGTGATTCAGACCTGGACGGTTTTTTGGCGTCAAAGGAGCGTGCAAACAGGTTACTTGGTTTGGACGGATGTTTGGCGAATTGTTGCAAGTCTGGACACGGCTTAAAATATTTTTTATTTAAATACATTTCCAGCACAAACATATCTGTAACCTTGTACACGCCGAAAACAGATAAGAAGATAAGACTTGGTCAATTATAGGTACCGTTTTTTTAAGCATGATTTTGGAAACGTCAACAGTCACATAGACGGGTAGCTTTCTAAAATAAAACTTCAAAATTAGTCTAAATCACGCAATGCTTTCAAATAATACTAATTGTAAACTCTTGTAATAGAGTTTAAGGCTATTTAGGCTACCCTGGTATAGCTTAAGTATCATATTTTTTTTTATAATTAGCATTTTGCTAATCAGCTTTTATATTGGTTAAATTTTGCGATCTTGTTTCTTAATTTTATTTATTTTTTATTATTTCGTTCCTACATATCGTTTGCATAAAAATAAAGCAGACAATTAAAACTTAAAATATGAATAATGATGTGATGGGGGTAAGATTAATTCTTTCTGACGTCGCACAGTCAAAATTTTACCATTATTAAAGTCAATGGTAAATTAAAATAAAAAATAAAAAATATTGTATTAAGAAATGTTAAGAAATTCCAAATATCGCAATCAAAGGCAGCGCCTGGGAAAAAAAATGTGGGCATCATATCTCGGTAACAGATCAAAAAAATTATGTTTGTTCGTTTTATTAAATTTATTATTTTTATTTTACGGAACACATTGAAGAGCACCGACTTTAAAATCCTGGTTTTGTAAAAAAACCTTTAAATTTTTAAGCACTAATAAAATTGAAATAAAACGATCCTAAGAGTCATGGCTTAGGCGTGATTACTTGAACCGTTATATTGATAGGGGAGCACAAGAGGGTATTTCGGGATCTACTACAGGGCGGTAGATTAATATACGGAGGATACTTTGTACCCGGTTAAGTACCTCCACGAAATATGAGCCCCGTATACAGGGCCGATCATAAAAAACAAAAATATATTCATCAGAAATTATCGAGCGCGTCAGACACTTATCTGACAATTTGAGAGTGACGTAAAGGAAACAGAGAGCTACAAAGAAAAACGCCAGTTTAACATTTTCGAGCGTGGCTATTTTTTTATTTTGACGAAAATAATTCAGGGATAATGAAAAATATATAATCCGATACGACCCGAACAATTTCCACAAGCCGAAATAATAATAGTATTTTTTGACACATTTAAAAGTCTGTAGCCACTTCCCCCACCGATGAAAAAGTATAAATGATATAACATTTTTTCTTCTTATCATTTAAGCTTTGCAATCCAATTGGTTTCTACGACCCTCGAGTAAATCCTCATTTATCATCGTAGGCTTCCCTACTATATCATCGTTCATTTTGCTTTATTTGGTTTCAAATTTTTACACAATATTCTTAAATAGTATTTTTTAGAAAATAGTTTTGATATCCTACTTTTTTTCTGAAACCTATCAATTTGATGTAATATTTCAGCAATGAAACTAAAATTAAACATTAAAATTTAAAAATTAACATATTTCTTAATACAATTGATATTTGTGTTATCGTATTTATAATAATATGCCTGTGTATTACAAAACTGCAATTTAATAATTACCCGAGCAACTTTTGTCTGGGCTCAACTAATAGAGGTAAAATGATGTATTATTGTGATCATTCTTTTGAATTCAGCAATCGTATATTTTGCCACCCACACTTTGTTGGCGCCTCAAGATATTTTAACCTATTGTTGTAATCGTAAGGATTGTGCAAGCGTGGTTTTAGTATTATTACAGTAACTTGAACCTTTCATTATCTAGATTGGAATTGATTTAGTATGAGAATCTTTCAAAATACAAAAGAATGGATAGGAGGCCCCTCATTTTTTGATTAAAGATGATCCATGAGGTTAAAGGGTAAGGTTTGTGTATTATATTTTAATTTTTTATTTTTGTGACCTTAATTATTTTTAAATGGAATGTAAAATGTAATATGTCAGCTAATGTCAGGGATTTTTTGAAGATAAATTGGTTATTTTAAAAATTATATATTACATACCAATTTATGTTTTTGTTCATATTAAAGACTCTGATTACACAGAATGATTTTTAACAACATCATTCTACAATTATGTATCCACCAGGTCTTTATATACAATCTACTGAGTGTTTAACTTTTTTTTACGATCCATGCACATTTTAAGGAAGTTACATTTAGCACGTAGTCAAGTAGGACAAAACATAAAATAAAAATACAATATGTTATAAAATTTTACATGTCTTAAATTTTTAATCCGTTGTCTTCGTTACACCGTCTTCTTTTAATGCCCTGTAGGGCAGTAACTCTGTAAATCCGCCGATGCGAATATTTCTTTCTTCCGTCTTTTATTTTTGTCGCCTCTAAATTTTAATACCTTGGATTAGATTACATTAGAGCAAGTGGCTCTTGGTCTATCACTGCAAACTGCTTAGGTTTATTGTGTATCCTCCATCCATAATTAGAGGACTCTATCTAAGCCGTTTTTTTAATCAGGCTTCAAAAACTTAAAACTAGCGACTTGGTAAATCTTGTTGCTCTGGATTTTTCCTCATTCAGCATTGCAGACCGCAGACGACAAAGGGCTTTATTATAGCAGCATAAGTGTTCTGCGGTTTATTCTTCTTTCTAGCAGAACCCTAATAAGTTTGCTTCTGCCAGGCCCATAGTTTCCAAGTGTTTAGTCAGTCTGCAGTGACCTGTTAGTTGACTTACTTATATTCTTAGCGCCTTCCGGTTGTAATTTAAAAGATCTTTTGGAAATTTTAGCAAGTATGCATTAGACATAAGATTTTAAAAAGATATTATTTCATAAATTTAAATCGTCCAATAAAAATATTGCTTTTTTAATACAGACCTTTTAGATTATATCAGCCATAAAGAATAGACACTTTTCTTTATACTAATTTTGGTTAACCTTGTAATTTTGGAATAAAAAAGGACTACAGATAAACCTGCATATTTCTATACTGGCAAAGTAAATAAAGAAACAAGTTACCTGTGTGTAAAAATGCTGGCCCTTTAAGTTGTTATAAAAATATTAATTTTGGCAATTTTGTCCACATATCGACGCACTGTGCGGTGTGTCAACTTGTTTACATGCCGGTATCATTTATTTAATCTCTATCTGTTGGTATTCTTCAAGCGTTAGTCTCTTTTTTACGCATTGCCTGTGAACTCTTTGACGTAGCTGACACTGTATACAAAATTTACCATTTTGTATCCTAAAAGTTAAGACATTTTTTCCTAAAATCACCTATGGATTAACCCTCTTAAGAATCAACATTTTAATAATATACAAATTCTAAAGTATTTAAAAAATACAAAATTTTGCATAGCGAGCATTGTGGATTACGCCACGAAAGATCTAAAGCAGATTTTCTTTTCTTCGTATCACACAGCTTGAATAAGTCTCTTGAGTTTCTATAGGTGAGTCCCAGGTCGTTGCTTTTGATATATCAAAAGCTTTGGATCAGATCTGGCATGCCGCGCTCCTTAATAAACTTTCTTCTTATGGTCTTTCAACTAAACTCTGTTCTCGGCTATTTAGTTATCTTTCTGTCTACATATATCAGTTATTGTGGACGGCCATTCTTTAAGCTTTCACTAAGTAAATGCTAGAGTGTCTTAGATCAGTACTGCCACCAAAATTGTTTCTTCTTCACATCAACGACCTTCTCTCGTCCAAAACTATTTCCGTTCATGGTTTGTGCCGACGATAGTACCCTTCACTCCAATTTTAGAGTTTCTTAACATTATTTGGAAGACAAACACAAAGCGGATGCAGATATCTCTTTGACAGTATAGTTCTTTTGCCCAAATAAGCTCCGTCGACATGATCTATCAATAAAAATGGCTCCTTAAAAGAGTCGATTGCCTGCAATAAAACGATAAACGTTAATCGAGCAAGCACCGTCGTATTATACCTTCACAATACGACCGTGCCCTCCCGACTACCGTATATCATTTTATTGCAGGCAATCGTCTTTTTAAGTGGATATTTTTATTAGTAGATCATGTCGACGGAGCTTCCCAAACAGCAAGCTGACGTCATTATGACGTTATTTTTAAGTCATTTTTAAGTCATTTTTTGGTTATGTTTGTTCATAGGACGTCATCGGATCAAAATTATGACGTCATTTTAATGACGTGTTTTTGGCGTCGTTGAAGTGACGTCTTTTCGACGTCATTATTTCGTCATACTTGCTCATGAACATCTAATGACGTCATGTTCAGAAAACCCGCCAGAAAAATTTTGTAACATTATATGATTCATGTTAAAATCCAACCGAAATATCATATGACAGAAAAAAAAGGACTAATAATTTTACAAAATTTAAATAAAAAAACTCTACTGATAGATGGCGTAATGGACAATAAACTACCACGCTTATTCAACATCTTCGCTTTTTATGGCCTACACCGTACCGATGAGACCAAAATAGTTCGAGACCGATCTGCGGTTGGTGATCTCAATTAGCTTTGAAAGAAATATCTTTGGCTAGTGTAAAAATCTGCGGTTGGATAGTGTCTTGCAGTGCAAGGAAATTGCAAGCAGTAAGGAGATTTTTCCCATTTCAATTTTCAAATAAAATATCATTTTAACTTTAAAAAAAAAGTATATGCGTCAATTTTTTGTCATCTTAAAGACGATCGTTATTTGGGCGAAAAACTCTACCTTGATTAAATATTCCATTGGGGCGCCAAAATTTTAATGCATCCAAAATACAATCATGTTCTGGATGTCGCGAATCATTTAATACTCAACCTTTACTTATAAGCAGCCACGTGTAAGAATAACCTTAACTAGCATAACCACTTTTGTATTTATAGGCACGGCAGCTTTAAAAAGCTTGAATTTCTCGTTCGAGTTAAAAATTATTTTTTCCCTTTCAATTTATACACTTCATGTGTCCCAAATTCAACCTCCTTTGAAATATTGTTCTCATATCTGATTCCATGGCTTCTGCTCTGAAGAACTGTCCAGTATAATTTCTTTACTTACGGTCTCCAACAGAGAAACTCGTGGAACCGCACGTATGCATCCCTATACGGTTTAACTGGACAGGCCCCGAACTTTTTACTTTTAAGACACCGACGGTACGTTAGTATTTAGTCCTTTAGACCTCGTGGATTGTTCAAAGTTAAAAAAATTACTATATATTTCCGTTCTTCCTCTTTAACGTTATCCCTTATTGCGTATAATTTAAGTGCGCCCAGTATATAATAATCAGACCTTCATAAACAGTACGGTACGTGGGCAGCACTTATTCCTGCAAGTCAGCCGATAAAAAACTAAATCACCATCTTCGCAGGAAACTATTAAAATGTCCACGTGTTCAGGGCCGCAAGGTAAACCCACACATTTTCAATAGGGCTAAAATAGAATTCATTCATAAAATAATGTCTGTTGTCGAAGCCGTCGTCTAACGAATGACCTAAGCAACTGCTATTTTTATAAATGTTGGTAGAACACAAAAAAAAATGTGGATTAAATTGCTAAACATACCTATATAAAAAATATAAATTTTTGATTATTTATTGTATAAAATATTTTTGTTTCTTAATCAGAATAATGTGACGTAGAATTTTGAGTACATAGGGGCCACTTTACGTCACTGGGGCAAATGTACCATATAGAACGATCTTTGGGGACCATGAGACCGGTGAACAAAAACTATCTTGGCATTTTTAACTAAACTACGGGAACTAACTTAACTTCGTAATTTTGTACGGGCATACCCCCCACTAGGGGAAGCCCGTACGGGAGCTTAACTAAAACTTTAACTTTATACTTGACTTCCCTTTTACTACCTACTTCTTATCTAATATTTTTCTCTAATTTTTTTCTCTCCATTATTAGAACAATTTCTGTATATATTACCAAGTTGAACTTAGTATTTTGGTGACTTAGCACGTTGTTGACCCTAATTAAAATAATATAACCTAGAATCTGTTATTGTTTAGTGACAAAAACCTTGTATTATATTTTCGATTATTTGTTTTAATTTTTTGAATGTTATTTCTTTAATGTCGAAATAATTAAATAAATATTAAAATTATTAGAACCCATATACCCCCTATACAGGGTGTTCACAATAGTATATCGTGTAATATTATGTCGATGAGTTTTTGACAAAACATCGTAAGCCACTTTCGTCAATTTTACGGAGAACGATTTTTTCTTCCCATTGCGTTATATTAAAACAAAAACCAAAAAAATACCAAATTTATTTTAAAAATAACGCAATGAGAAAAATATCGTTTTTGTAAAATTTGACAAATCTCGCTTACGATGTTTTATCAAAGACCCATTTATGTAGGAAAAGCCGTATAATAGGGCACCAACCCGGGAAAATTAAAATTTCAACAAAATTGTTCTATAAGTTTTTTTCTGTAAATAATTTTTAGAGTTGATTAAAAATTATTCCACAGTTTGCGAGTTCAATCCACTTCACAATGTTGCCAGTGCTTATGTAAAAGCATTACGTGAAATAAATATACCAACAAAGAAACAAGCAACAGAAAAGGGATGTCGTAGCTTGTATCTTTCGTGACGTAGACACACTCCAAATACGTCATAACGGTCTATGCGGCGTTTAAAAACGATTTCGCGGGTATTTCCACAAAAATGCAAATTTTGGCATTACAACAAAAAATCTTGCAATTTCTCGAGAAAAAATAAAAAAAAAAAGGAATAAAATCCAATCTATCTATATCGAAAGTTTGCTACCTCAGGAATACATAGCTAAGGGTCCCAATCTGGAAGATGGTAGAGCTTGTTTGACACAACAATCACCAAAAATCTGGAAATATAAATTTCCCTAACGAATTGCAAATACTATTTTTTCTTTCGATTAAAACAATGTTGTTAATTTTCGTTTTAGCTAGCGTAATTTTTTTTTTTTTTTTTTTTTTTGCTCTAATAAATATAAACATTATAATTATGTAATCTCGGTATAATACGTTACTATGTATTGTTGGCTGACGTCATTAGTGAATATGGAGAGCATAGAAAAGATGAGCGTCCGAAAAAATATTTCCGGCCATGGTCGGAAAAGGGCCCTTCCTAACAACGCCTTCCACCTACAGCGATACAGCACGAAAAGGTACAAAAACATGTATAGCTTTTCGTTTAACTGCACAAAAAAATGTTCTTGAAGTTAAAGTTAGTTTTCATACATAAAGAACCTTGGATTGGCACCTGAAATTAATTCATCAAAAATGCTGGTTTAACTATACATATACAACTATAATTTGAATCGTAAATTAGAGATAAAAAAACTTACATAATCTAATCCAAGATTATGTAAGTCTTGGGTACCTACCGCAAAGTGTAGTTATGCAAAAAGGACGGAAAACCATTTTTGTTGCCTTTTTAAAATCTTTCATGGTTCAGGAATCTTTCCGGAGAGCTTTAAAAGCTGCAGTTGTTCAATAAATTCCCAATAAATATCCAAAACTATTTTTTGTAACTATGTATATCACCACTTTTAGCTCCTTCCAAACTAATGAAAACAAACATATTTACACATTTAAAATATTTTGCCTTTCAAGAAATGTAAATTACGTTAAGAAAGGTCTACAGCAGATCTTCCTTTCTATAAAGTTACTTAAAAAAGCAAATAATGACAAAGGAGCAAAGAGACATTTTATATTGTATGCATAATGATCTTAATATTTCATGATCAGAAAGCCAAGACAGCCTCAAAAAAAGCTCAGATGCTTTGTTTTTCCTGAAAAAAGTATTTCTTAACCTCTATATATATATATATATATATATATATATATATATATATATATATATATATATATATATATATATATATATATATATATACATATATATATATATATATATATATATATATATATATATATATATATATATATATATATATATAGAGTATACTTTTACGTATTGCAAATCTGACCTTCTTTGAAGTATTGTTAGACGTCTTCCACAACTCTCCTTGATTCTATTTAAAAAAGAGATGTTCGCGTCAATATTAAAGATGTATCGCTATCAGAAACACTTATTTTTTGCCAATCGCGATTTTGTAGTAGATTAGTATAGTATAGTATTTTTTAGGGCTTTTGTTAAAAAAAAAAAATACTTTGCATAATTCCTTTTCCGCTGAAACAGCAGAAACATTAAATTTTATTGCCACACGGTCAAATTTGGGAGGCCCCCGAACTTCCCACTTTGTCCGTTTAATAATTCTTAGAGTATCTAGTCTCTAAACCGTACTGCAGTGGTTTTCCTCTTTTCTTTTTATTTTCCTAATATTAAAGTTATGCAAAAACTTCCTTTTACCTTACTTAAGACACACACATGGTACTTTAGTACTTAGGTTGCTTCAGTCGACTGTTTCACGATAAAAACAATGTTTTAGTTAAATGTTTTAAATTAACAATAATTAAAAAGTAACCAAACTTGAATAGTGCTGTGAAATACAGGTTGGACAAAATAACATAACACATTGGCAATGTGAGAAAAAGAGACAATCCAACTAAATCCCGGCATGTAAACATGCGTGACTAATACTGCTTGTTTTGTTATTCTATTTCTCGCCGATATGTACCAAAACTGCTTGCTCAAGCAGTATAGAAATGATAATTTAAGGACGTTCTAAGAAAAATCACTTTTGTTAGTATTTTTTTAAACTCTCGAATACACATACTTATAAGTCGCCTCTATACATAGGATTTTTTTTTAATAGGCCTTGTGGCACTTAATTTTGAGATATAAGCTATTAAAATTTGCATATTTAACATGTAAGCTCTATCCTGACGGACGTTTTAGACACTATTAATTAAATATTATTCTAACTTTTCTTAGAATTTTTACCAAAAACCGAGAATCAATAATTAAGGATATAACAAACGGTTTTCTTAAAAAATAACACATATGAGCCGTACTCGTATACCAGGTATCTTAAAAATGTGAATTTTGCTTAAGAGAAAAGTCTATTATTTTTCACAATATCAGAAATTATATAAAGAAATGTTTTTGAATTAAAAATGGCGCTTAAATATGCAAACTTGTTTATATTATCTATTTTTGTAAAAGATAAAAATAAAAAACCAAAAAACAGCTTTTTCCTGCTTTTCTCGAATTTTTTGAGGTTAGGGAAAAACTGTATATTACATAAAATATATTTTTTTTTATGTCGACAACTTTTATATTTAACTTTTTTAATAGAAGTTATTGTTTAGCTTAAAATTGCAAAAAATATTTTTCACCCTTAAAAATCACCCCCCCTTACCCCCTAAATGCATTATTTTAGTCCGAAAGTATTTTTCTTACATAGTTAGGATGCACTTAACAAAACTATACCATTAGTTTGCTCTAAAGCAAATTTTTTTGCAATCCGGTATTCCGTCTGGATTATTATTAATTTCATCACTTATTTTTTTTTAGCACATCTGCCATTCTTAAATTACGAAGTCTATTGTAAATTATTTAAAAGTAAATATATAATCTCAAAAACCTTTCAAAACAAATATATTCTCTACAATACGAGGAGAAAAAAGGTTTCTAGAGGCTTAAATGGTCGCATTACTTTTTGGGAACGTCCTTAATTGTGGCATTTAGATATTTTAGAGGGTAAATAATTATTTTGCAAGGTTTTCAAACTGTGTTAGTACCTAATTCGAACAATTCAACAATAACCTCTTTTCGAAACGGCCAATAATGAAATAATAAAATATGTTTTCATTTCTTTATTGAATCATTGTTCTTTATTCAAAAGGTTTTATAATATTACAATCCAATTTAGAAGCTAAAATGTCAATCAGAACATGCTCTAGTGATAATTGCAATGAAATATTAGAACAGATATAGTTTTAGAACACCTGTTGTGGCGAAACTATTAAAATATCAGGTTAAATTGGCAGTGAAGAATAGACGTAGAAAACACTCCCAATCAGTTAAGTAGAGAACAAAAATAACAAACCAATTATTAACCCCTAAGTACTATAGTGTAATTTTTAATTGTTATTACTATAGGGAGTCTCAGAGATTCCTGATTAAAGAAACTTAAACAAAAAATAAATATAAAAAACATTTTCTCAAATTGGTTTTATTTATTTACTTGTCCTTGCACCTAATGACATATCAGTAAAATAATAAAAAAAAATCTTACTAATACCTTTATGAAACAATTTTGAGTATTATAAATTTTTATATCAATCAGTTTAATTAAGGCAAAATTTCAACATATTTTAATTCATCTATTTTTTTCTAATGACTAAGCTGTTAAACAAATAAACAAAATGTAAAAACACATATAAAAACGTGCAATGCAAGAATGTATAAGGTGTACTTTTTGGCCACTTGTAACGATTTTTGCAATTAAAATCATCTTTATTCTGCTGCCCCTTGTTGAACTTTTTTTTTTTTAATCCAAATCATTTTCTTCTCCAACATTGCGATTGTTCGCTGTCTTTTTATGATTCGATCTTCAAATTAGTCCATATCGCTGGCATCATCTATTTCGTTAAACTAATTTTCTAATGTACTTTCGTAATCTATTTCCCCAAATCTAACTTTTTTGATAAAGATGACACCTGAGACATTTTATACACTAAAATAAACAAAAATAACCCAAAAACAGGAAATGTATTAAACAATTTAAATTGTTACACTAACACTATATATATGAGTCTCCAACATAGATAACGTACATTTAGATCCGCAGTGGCAAGAAGCATTTTTCGGATTTTACGACCTCGCGCAGTAAACAAATCGAGGGTAGACGAACATGCGCACTTAAAAGCCGTGGCAAAATACAAACACCGGCACCCCATACCCTTCGTCCGCGGTCTGACCGTGGACGCTCATTAGCTACCGTACTTCGAATAGACAACCAAGATGCCGTCGACAACTTCTTTCCGATAATGCGGATAGTTTGTTTGGCGCCAGGTGCGTTTACCTTCAACTTTCTTGCGTACAAAACGGTGTCGTCCATGAAATGTAACTTTTGTTTCGCGCAGGTTATAACATTGGCAATCCATCGATATCAGTGGTCTCCAAGACTCTCCTAACACTTTAAGCAAAGATGTTAACCATCTTACTAATTACAATGCATTGCCGACCGAAAAGGATTGCGGATATGCTAGCAAAAGGTACATGGAGGGTGGTAAGGATAAGTCAAGCAGTATTCAAAATATTTTTAATAGAAAATCGCAATGAGTCTAAGAGACTCCAGTATAGTACTTAAGGGTTAATAATAATTCTGTTATATCACTTTACTATAACTCATAGCAAATCTGCTACACAGGTCTCGTAAACCTTTGAAATGGGATTATTTACATAGTGCTCTTGCATTAAATATTCTTCTGAAATTTAGAACTAGATATTTCTAACGACATCTAACATTTTTTAATTAAATACTCTAGTACTGCTCAGATATTTATATAATGCAAAGAGAACGTAATAAAATCTGGTAAAACCCAAGAAAAAAAATAAGAAGAAGAAGAAAAAGAAGAAGATCACCCAACACGGTAATAACTTTTTAAAACATGACAAATAAGACAAATTTTACGATACATTTACTACCTTGATTGTTTAAACAACTAGCATAGGTGTAATACCTTTAATATTTTATTTTTCTAAGCACTTTTAAACGGTAGACGTGGTCAAATTCATACAAAATTTGCCTGATTGATACCTGTCTTAGCTGAGCGCCCGCTGTGCTCGCTGCGCCCGCTGTGCTCGCTGCGCCCGCCGTGCTCGCTGCTTCCGCTGCGCCGTCTGCGCCGTCTGCGCTGTCTGCACCGTCTGCACCGGCTGCACCGGCTGCGCCGTCTGCGCCCGCAGCCCCGCTGCGCCTATGCGCCTATGCGCTTGCTCCGTTGGGCTTAGTGACTCCTTATATCATCTTTGGTAGTTATTGAGAATAAGTCAAGAGACACAATGTTGTAACACGGTCAAACAGCTGATAAAAATGGGTGTTAGGATCAAAAATGTTGAAAAATATTTACCATATTTACAGAAATATACGATTTTGGGTTTGTGTCTCGGCTAGAAGCAAAGGCACTTTAAAAAGTAGGCATTTAATTTCAGACAAAATATTAGGCATCATTGTCTAAAAACCTAAATGAAACAAGGAGTAGTTACCAACTAATGTTCCAGGTAATATTATATAAAGCGACAAAACGTAAGTTCGTAAATATTTACAGTTAAGCTGCAGATAGATATCCGACTTTGCACGTTTTGCTTAATGGCAGAATTTTTAATGGAATTCATGATGACAACCACCAAAACACTTAACAGAAAGTGTAGACTTACTCTTTTTGTATTTTTATTGCATTTATTAAATAAATCACAAACATATTTAAATAATACGATATTAACTGCATCCACAGGAAAAAAAATTTGACTATGAAATGTCATATTCCAATAAGTTAGTTTAAAATTATCCCGATAAGGCCGCAGATAACACCACGCGCTTAAGCTAAGGGTTCCAAGGACTTACGTTTGCCCAAATTAAATATTCACTTGAATGTGCTTTTATTTAAAAGTGTATATTTAATTTGGGAGAACTTAAATTGCGTCGGTTTCTGCCGACCGAAAGTCCTAGGAAACCGTACCTTTAATTTTAAAAACCAATAGAAGCCTCACTCCGCATCACCACAGTAAGGTCAAATACATACAGCAGCATTTTATGGCTTGTGTCTTTTGTTTTTGGCTTTTTATTTAGGTACATGATAATTAGGTACAGAAAACTACCCACTTTGGTTTATCTCCATCTCTTTTGCTCTTATATTGTAATACACGAAGTGTATTTGCGACAATCGAAAAAAGGTTTATACCCGCCGGGAAACTGGGTCTGTCTCTCAACCTAAACCTGTTAAAGTTATTTTTAGAGTATGAAAAGGTTAAAGCCCAATAAATAAGCTTGATGTTTCACTTTCGCTGCCCTTGCAGTTCGTTTGAACATCAAGTTTTCGATTTATTACAAAAACAATTATTTATTTTTAAGTGAAGTAGCCTGTATGGTATATTACCATTTAAAAGATCTATTAAAGAGCTTTAAAAAAAGTCCAAATATGATATATCCAATTGTTAATAGTTTCCGTAATATGGCCATCCTCCGGGGGTTAATAGTAAACTGGCACTTTTTAAATAAAGCACTCTGTATATTGCATCACCAATAAATAAATATTTTAAAAAGCTTTAAGAAAATTCCACATTTGATATGTCTATCTCTTATAGTTTTGAGAATAGGGGCATCCAAATCTAAAAAATAGTAGATATAGTGTATGTATTATCTTCGACACTAAATCCACTGCTTATACCTTAAAGCTGTAGATATAATTAAAATTTAACATAATTTTTAGATTTCGATGGCCATATTTTTTAAACTTAAAGATATAGACATATCAAATATGGTATTTTAAAGAGCTCTTTAAAATATCTATTTAATGATGATGTAATATACAGAGTGTTTTATTTAAAAAATGCTAGTTTACCATAAAATTGCTGAAGATGGTCAGTTTTAAATCACCATGTAAAAGTTATACAAACTAAATATTTTTTTAAACGGTAGGTTAGTTACTAAAATTGACGATTCCGTACTTTCATGAACCACTGTACCTCATTAAGCAATACTTTAAACTTTTACTATTTATCATAACAAAAGCGTTTATCGTCTAATATATTGCTTGTAGCAATTTGTTTGTGTTACAAGTAAAATGCACAAACAATATTGTTTTCGTGATCTTAATTACAAAATTTGGCGTAAACGTGATCCTTTTCATTTTGCATGGTATTTCACAAAAGTAATTCGGCTTGATTCTACAAGTATCCGTTCAAAAACCTTGCTTTCTCTAAATGCATATGCAAAATTGTGTTTTCAATGTTTTTTCAAATCGGGTATTTTTAAAATTACCATATTTTAATCGCCTTACACCGGTAACAAAAAAAGGTGGATAAGTTCAGAAAAATTATACTATATCGTTTTAAATTTGGAATTTATTACAGATTTCTATAATTTTAATGATTTTAAAATCTAAGTACATACAGTTATAAAAAATTTGGGTTTCTCGTCAAACTTCTAAAAATAAGGACAGTTTAGGTTTATCTTATCTACAAACTAAGACATGGGACCTACAACAAAAATACATAAATATTATATCGTGGGTGACCTGGCAATATCTTCTATCTGTCAATTTTTTCGATGTTTTTTAAATTTCTACCAAATATGCAATTGATCTAAAAAAATAAAATTTGCGAAAAATTTCTATATCTTGGTTAGGTCTTCGCCTCCAGATAAAATTTTAGTGTCAAAAGCAAATTCCCTATCTACATATTTCTGGTAACTTTGATCAACTTTTTGTAAATTTCAAATCTTGCAAAAATATCTACCTTCTTCTTATTGGTTAAAAAATTCAGTTAGCCATATTTTTTTAAATATAGACAATTTACAAGATTGAGGTGTCTTGATAAAATTTAATTTAATTTATTAAGAAAAACAATTTGGGGATATTCTGCCATGTTAACTAATAATAAACTTTTTTTTCGTAAATTCCAAAACAAAAATAGTATTAACCAAATTCTCTTTTAGGTCAATATCATCTCGTTAAATGATACAAAAAATACCTTTGGTTACAGCATTTTATATTATCTCATTAACTTTTCGGTTGCACTAAACAACTCCAATGCAAATATCTCAAAAAACGGCTGCTTAGAGGAAGTTTAAGTATGCTTACAAAGTATCCCTTTTTTGTGTAAAAACCCAGGAGACTTTAGAGAGACACTAGTTTACATAAAAAATGGATCTGAAGATATATGTCAAGAAAACCCTAGGTCCTAAGTTTTATTACAATTATTAAAACAAATAAAAATTATTAAAATGAATAAAAACATTATTTTTATTCTCTGAGTACTGTTAACACCATGTATTTGATGTGGGTCCCATGTCTCAATTTAATTTAAAATCTCAGTTTTGCCCTTGGTGGTCCATTTTAAGGTGGGTCCAGACTTGAACATTTTAGCCCGAACAATCAAAACGAACTGAGCGCGCAAGAAAAAAACAGAACGAACAGTCCAAACAAAATATCATTGCATTCCCGCGAATATACATGATAATAAAAGATCGACTTGTTCTGAAGTATTTGTAGTGTAGGTATTTGCTCTTATTTTTTTTCCACAAAAAGAAGAAACGGTATTTTTGATAAAAATAAAAAGGAGATAATTGCATGTAGAAAACATGCATTCTGAGAAAGTAGTAGCTTTTACCGCTTTTTTATTATTTGTAAAATGGCCAAAAAGAAGAAAAAACAGAGAAGCCAATGGGTACGAAGATTGTATCGACATCGTATTGATAATATGTTATTACAGGATATGGACTACATTCACTTAAAAAAATTACTAGAATGACTTCTGAAGATTTTGAGGAGTTAATAGGATTAATTGGCCCTTAATTTACCTCCACACAACACAAAACAAAAGACCCGAATGGTGCGAGCAACTCGAACTTTCTAATATCCCGTCAACTGAATAATTCGGCGAACAATAAATCCTTTTGAGCAATTTCGATTTACCGACAAGCTACGGAAAACGTTTGGCGCGTTCAATTCGGCTCGGACGCAGGTCCAGACTCTGAAAATTCTGCTCTGCGCGCTCAGTTCGTTCTGTTCGTTCGGGCTAAAATGTTCAAGTCTGGACCCACCTTTATATTTACTTTTGGCCCAAACTAACTAAAACGTAACATAATCCTTGTAGTCCGGGAGGTAGCAACGTCGGGAAAACAAGAATTTTAGGTTGGCTGATTTTTTGATACGTTGTTCTCCCTCCTCGTTCCGGTAGATCCTCGGCTGTCTGGCTGACGGTAGCGGTTGTGTTGGCGCCCAGCTGTAAATTTGACATTTAGAGCTATCATTGATATGTAAAAACCGTGCAGACCTGGTCATATATTATTGTTTCAAGTTTTATTAAAATATACCGTACGGTTCAGAAGTTAGAAGGGGGACGACTGTATAATAAGCAATGATAGAAGTGTATGACAATAAAAAAATATATTTGGTAAACCTATCTAAAAACCTTGGATTCTTAGCTGGACAAGTAGGATGCGAACTAATAAACGCAACCACTACCGCCAGCCAGACATCCCAGGGTCTATCCAGAAGAAAAAGGAGAACAACCTATCAAAAATCAGCTGACTTAAAATTCTTTTTCGAAAACGTTGCTACCTCCTATATTATTGTGTTTAGTATACATATATTTTTTAGTTAGTTAGTTATATTAAAATCCAAGGTAAAGATGGTTCTACATTTATTTTATTCTGAAACCGATGCCGCCAAATACACAAAAATGATAAAGTAAAGAAACCCTTTGTGAACAATGATTTATTGCAGCAAAAAATATTTAACCCGACGGGTTTCTAGTACCACGCCACGTGCCACCGGTTTTATAGTAGTACAGAGGCGAAATAAGAGAATGTTTTGTAGTAGGTGATACGTGTTTTAGCAATGTATTTTTTATTATTTATCGAAAATATGTAATCAGGCTCTCTCCGAGGCTATGTGCATTTAAAAAGGTTTGTGTACTTTATCATTTTTGTGTACTTGGCGGCATCGCTTTCAGAATGAATTAAATATGGACCCATCTTTACTTTATTAATTTTTGATTTTTCTTTAATTGTGCTAGCTAGGTCCCTGGAGATCATTTCTGAAATTAAATTTAAATTATTTTTCCTACGACCACATGTGAAAATGTGTTTTATCACACTAGTGTTGTAAAGTACTTTACAACACTAGTGTTTGCAAAGTATAATATAAAGCTGTCATTGTTATTTAAAATAAATTTGGAGTTATCAGGCTGTTAATAGGATTTACATTTAAAAAGCCATGCAATATTTTTTAAATAAGGACCTTTTTAATTCTAAAATGATGAAAAGCCACTAGGTAAGTGATTTTTGATATTAAAGTATTGTATAACCAGTATAATATATCGCAGTAAGGAAAAGTATATATCACCCTAGTGATGCAAAGTTTTCAATTGTTTTCTTATTTTTTCTGTAAGGACAAACAACTTTTATTTTTTTTTTTTGGTGAATAATTTGTGGTCATAGGAAAAATAGTGTATATTACTTGTGTGAAAATCACTTTCTTACACTCGTGG
Source organism: Listronotus bonariensis (assembly GCA_014170235.1). Taxonomy (NCBI): domain Eukaryota; kingdom Metazoa; phylum Arthropoda; class Insecta; order Coleoptera; family Curculionidae; genus Listronotus; species Listronotus bonariensis. Next base: position 46,099 of record JACEGR010000934.1, on the reverse strand, counting down.
GTTTGTCGCACTCGGCTGACGCCTCGTGCAACAATATTCCCACTCGTGTGAAATAAGTCAGTTTCCACCCTTGTAATGTAATATACTATTTTAATCTATCATGGGTATGTGTAAGTAGGAGTATTTTTAAATAGTTTTTTCTATCAATGCATTTTATTTTATTGCTAGTTCATCAAAGTATAAATCATATTTATTAAATTAAAATAATTTGAAATATCTCTTTTAAATAATAAATTGTTTTGTAAGTGTTCTTAACAGTAATAAATTGTGTGATTTAGTTCCAAAAAAAAATATTTTAAATTGACCTTAAAGTGTACTTATATTCAGATAAGAATTCAAGAACATTTAAGAAAAGCGTCAGATATACATTGATAAATGACCTAGGAAATAAAGAAAACGTAAAATGTAATCTACAGATATGTTGCTACAGAGCAAATTTCAAACATTAATCAGCCGTGTCATAAACATATGTATATTATTTGATACTACGATTGTATTTGCAATATGTCTTATCGCGGCTTTATAGACGAAACCAGGAAATAATGCGACATTCGATGTTATTTATCAGAATCAAAAGAAAACTTTGTATTAAATATAGGGTATCCAGGAACTAGCCGACAATACGGGGTGTCCAAAAACTATACCGACAAACTTTAAAGGGGATTCTTTTATACTTTATTATATAGATACGTAAAATAATATAATAATCCCATATAACATTTTTTGCCGGCGTTGCACATTTAATTTACTGGCATTGCCAACATTCTTTAATGGCAAGGCATTGGCAAAAAGGTATCAAAAAGACGCGAAAGTGGGCAATTGGCCGTTATTAGGCCACGTGTTGCAGATAATGTGATGGCATCCGTCATTAATAATTTATGATGAAAAAATGCGTTTAGGATGATGGCATCCATCATTAATAAGTTATTGGCAAAAAATGCGTTTAGGATAATGGCATTTATCATTAAATAAGTATTACGAGTTTTATAAGTTGAATGTCCCAAAAGTTAAATAACATATTTAGAATTTTGTAATCGAAAAAATGGAAAAAAAGCAGGAAAACTTTTTCAATAAAAAATTACAGATTATAAATTTTTATATCGTAACAATAAACAAAAAAAAAATCAAAAGTATTTAATACAATTAAAAAAAGATAGTAAATCAAAAGAAAATACTTTAAAATAGTAAGTATTTGAGGGACACTTACACTCAATTTTCAGATCCAAAACATAGGGAGAAATATTTTAAAGGAGTTAAATTTCAAAAAAAAAAACTATTAAATATGTATATTTTTTTTTTATTAACACGTCTTTAAAACTTTTAATAAGGCAACTCCCTGATTTCATATATTTTTTTAGGTAACTACAAATTTAAAAGTTTTAAACAAAATGTTTACAGCTCTTAACAGTCTACTTGAATAACTCGCCTTCTTGACTAGCCATCACCAATTAATTACACAACACACACTAATTAGGTAATGAATACACTTAATTATGTCTACTAAAAACTCTTTTCTTTAAAAAAGAAACTAAAAAGCTAGAAAACCACGTAGAAAACAATTGCACAAAGCGACCAAACAAAAGCAAGATTGCCTCCTCTGTCATTGTATTTCGGCTAAGCGGAAAATTTGGATTTATTACCTTCGGTCGAAATCGTCGAAATTAACCTAGCTAATTTTACCATCATTTTATTTTTATTGTCTCAAAAATAGATAATAAACATTTTGTTTGACTTAATTTTTATTTGCATGATTTGTATCAATAAAATGTTAGGAAAAGGCCATTTTCCTTAAATTATGTAAAAAACATAAAATAATGTCGTTTAGCCGCCATTATAAATAAAACAGATCAAAAATATTGCTCGAATGGTAGTTAAATACCAATTTTAACAATATGGTTTGAAAAGTATGAATATGCGTTGAAGGTTTGCCTTCAAAAATCTAATGTTTATTTGCCTGCAACAAAAAGGCATGCTTTATTTAATCAGGATTGGTATGCCGCCATTTTGTATGCTTGCCGGCAATTCGCCTGCATGTAAAATTTATTGGTAATTGAGTGTTTATTTGGGGTTAACTTTTTAATGCGTATTAGATGTTGGCATAATATTGCCACCAATTGCCAATGCTTTACCATCAATGCCAATATGAAAAATGTATATTGCCGGAAAATAGTGTTTGGTGGGATAATTATATGAGGGGCTAAAAACCAGAGTAAACCATCTTATAACATATCAAAAAGTGCGTTAACCTTTAACTGGTGACGTGGGGCCTGAGAGGCCGAGGGCGCATTCAGATTCGGCAAAATTAGGATAAACTTTACGCCAACTTTGACCTTGGCAAACAAATTGGTTTCTTATGTTTAGTTTTGATAAGGTCTTGCTTATTGCGCATGTCGGGCAATTACCGGGCGTCGATTCTGAATGCGCCCCGAGCGAATAACAAGACACGTGATTTCTCCTTTTTCCCCGCGCGCCCCTTATTTGTGCGCCTCAGTACCTTTGAGTTTAGTTTGCCCACACCATTGAGGGGGATAGTTGTGTTGGCCGCAGCGAAATAGGTTAGTATGGTCCACGCAAAGTATTGCCGCGGCCTCTTAGGCCCAACGTAATTTTTTCAATTTTTAAGCTACGAAGAAAAATTTGGTTTTCTTGTTTTATTATATCTAATTTACATATAAAAAGTGTAATTTAAGTTAAAAGTTCATGTTTTGTTATGTTTTCCACAAAAATATAGAAGAAGTTAGTTTGTTAAGTTTTTGATAGCTTAAATGATGGTTAAAAGTTCCTAAAAGAAAAATAAATAACTTCTTATATCTCGATTGTTTTAATTATAGGTTAATATATGTAGTTATCATATAAGAAGATAAAAGTCAGTTCCCGTTACATAATTCTACAAAATATGACTACTAATATGAAGGCCTGTGAGGCCTCACGTCACTATTAACGTTGTAAAAAAACCACGTGACCAGTCAAAGGTTAAAACGTTTTTTCATCAAATTATCGAATTTATTGTCCTTGTTCCGATAATAATCATAAATTTGTTTATTTTGTTGCAAATAAGGTATCAAACAGCCACACTTTGCCGATGCTATAAATTAAATGACTTTAATTTTAAGGTAATAAAAAAGCACTAAAAGTGGGTTAAATAAATTAAAAACCAGTGACGGACGGTAAGACTGAATACTAAACATATTATATTATTTCCTTCCCTTATTTTATGCTTTATTTGTTTTTTTTTAATTTTCCTAAAATGTTAAATAAACATTTTAATTTTATTCTGGAGAAAAGCCAAATAATATTTTGTTTAAATTTTCTTCCCTTGTTTTACGACGCCTTTTAAAAAATGGATCAATAAATTGATCCTTTTTAAAAGCCTTAGAATTGTTCTAGTGTAATCAACAAATAAAGAAGTAATTTTTCAGACATAAGAAATATATTTTAATCATTGTCTGCTTTAGATTACAATCACAAATTAGGAAACAAAAAATTGTTTTTGTCTCGAAAAGAAATCAAAAATTCGTGTGCCTATAGACATAATATAATTGTTACAATTACCCTCGTTTTAAACTTGCAAAGCCGGGCCGGACAAACTAATAAAAAATTATATGGAGCCTTATGAAAACTTGCCGACTATCCGGATTCGTAACGTGTGAATGGTCTCATAAGACTCCCTACACTTCAATAGAGTCGGTCCGTCAGCGGCTATCCGTATTCGACTAGTGTGAAACTCTCGTAGCCTTTAAGCTAAGTCTATTTCACGACCGTAAAAAAATGCTGTTTTTTAATCGTTAACATAAAGTTAAAGTACTCCATTCTAGTACACTACCTACATAAAGTGTTTAAAAAAGTAACTTTTTTAATACTTCGAAGCTTTTTTCACACTTTGAATTAGTGTTTTGTTTCAATGCTTACTACAAGAAACTCAAATTTATGCAATATAACAGTAGACGCGACATCAACTGAACCAAACGGTCAAGTTACTTTTGATTTCATCATTTTTTTTAGTTCATGTGTATTTGGACGACTAACAAATTGAAAAGGAATTTATACTTTTTAGTATCATTTCTACAAAAAGTAATTACATACAATTTTCTTAAGTTAAATAATAAATGCATAGTTATAAAGAAGATAATTATCTCCTAAAAAATAAAAGGCTGTGATTTTTGTTGCAATATAATGGCTGTGTTGCAACAATTTAAATTAAGAAGTTTAGATAAATAAAACATGCATAAAATGGTGTTTTGGGAAATTTTTATACGGTCGTGGAAAAAATAAAGTATGTAACACATGCATAAAGTGTCTTTTTTACTCATAAGATTGCCGCACCCGCCTTACGGCTCGTGCTGTCAAATTTTCCATTTGTAAAAAAAATTATCACTTTATACACTTGTTACATAAATTTCTATTTTATAATTAGTTAATCGCCTAAAATTATTGTTTAATAGTTTTGAAAACATGGCAATATAAATGACATTTAATTTTTATTGTATCTGTTATAACAGGGTAGGCTTACTGAGAGCAACTGCGGGAGTTTACCAAATTGATATTTCAAGTTATTATTTAGATTTGGATTACCATATTTTCGAAACTATTAAATAAAAATATATCAAATGTGTGTTTTTAATTACTTTAAAATACCCCCTTTAATATTTATACAATATACAGGGTGTTTTATTTAACAAAATGATACTTTTGTCCTACCTTGTTGACCTTAAGTTAAAATAAAAATCTAATTTTTGTACAATAAAAATTAAAAAAAGCTAGTTTGTTTTAACACACATAAATTATGACAATAAATACTAAAATCTTTTATTTATTTTAATTTTTTAAAAGATATGGCTTTTATACAGCCCATAAAAACGCAAAAAAATGAATAAAAATATCAAAACTCGTAGTTCCTATTACTTATAAAGCAATCTTTACACATAAAAATATGTAGGGATTAAGCAACTTAACTAAAGGTCTTTCACGAGCCACCACTGTTAAGAACCCCAATTAATTAAAAATTTATCGGTATTCTAAATTTCTTTTTCGTACTTTTTCCATAAAAGTTTAAGTGCTTTTAATTTTGGTTTCCCCTGATGCTTTTTATTGTCTGTAAAACCAGTCTAATTAATAGCTTGCCGCATTTAGTGTCTTATACAGTCATCAAAAGATAAGTAAATAAATTCAGCTAAAAACACGCTAAGAGTCTGCTCGGGTGACGTTTACAACACTCTAAAACAAGAAGGATGGTGTTAAAAAGACATTTTTTAGTGAGTGGTTGAGAGCTTAAAGCAGGTACTCGGTTTTTATTTATTAAGGCATTTTATAGTTCAAAAGACTTTTTATGTAATTTTTTCTATCTACGGACAATTTGGTTTTTAAAATTGTATCAATTTTATTTAATGGCAAAATTTATTGTAGTAAAGATTGTGGTATTTTAGCCAATTTTAGATATAAGAGGTTTTGCCTATTACTCTGGTTTAACCAGAAGTGATAAAAACTTTTATATTTTAAATAAAACACCATTTTTTTAAATATTATATTTTACAAGTCATTCCTAACATAAAACCTTTAGTGTACCACTAACCTATCTACTTTTTTTAAAAAGAAACCGGTGTTTGAAAAGATCCAAACGACCTTACAGTAAACAGTTTTATAGATATTGTGTCGTCGTCTGGACTTTTTCAAACGCCGTTTTCTTTAAAACTAAAAAGACAGGGTTATAAGTATATTATAGGTTTTTATATTAAATAGCTTAAAGAATTTAAATCCTAAAACATATTGGGGTGATTCAAAAATCGATCACGAAACTTAAGGAGATGATTCTACTTGACAAGATAAGGGTAGAGCTTTATGTAAACTTTTTCAAAATGTCATTTGTTTTCTAGTTACAAGCCGTCAAAGGTCAATTTTTCTTTTTTCGCCATATTGCATTTTATTTTTTAACCGATCCAGTTTATATTTGGCACACAAATCGAGCTTTGCAGATTCTGAAATTTAAAGACAAAAGAACTTTTAAATACCGTCAGAGGGCACTTTACCTTAAACTTAAATTTATTTACATCATAACTTTTTATTTTGACAGATATCGTAAAGCTGGGGGGCCATTTTATAGACAATTAAAAACTTAAACAATAAGGTACTCTTTATTAAAGTCGATAAACCTCACCGTTTAGGCACCAAATAGACATCAAAGTTTTCATCAATTTCAATCAAATTACCTACATGCACCACTGGGGTGTTTCAGTAACTCAACCGACGAAACTTTACGGGACGATTTTACAACAGAAAATAAGAAAAAACTTTTTATAAACATATGTCCTAAACGTCTTGGATTTTGAGCTGAGTAGTGTTAAATATTTAAAAAAATGTTTTTCTTTTTATGTAATTTTTAACACCCCGTAGTTCAAAAACTAAGACGTTTAAGGACATATGTTTATAAAAAGTTTTTTTCTTATTTTATGTTGTAAAATCAGTTTGGTTGAGTTTATCAGGTCGAAGTTACTGGACACCCTGTTTGTATGTAGGCAATTTGATTGAAATTGATGAAAACTTTGCATTCTATTGGTTGCCTAAACGGTGAGTTTATCGACTTTAATAAAGATACTATTATTTTTTAAGCTTTTGATTGTTTATAAAATGACGTCCCAGCGATATCTGTAAAATAAAAGATTCATGATGTAAATAAATTCTTAAGGTTGTGAGTAAAGTGCCTCTGGCGGTATTTAAAAAGAATACTTTTGTCTTAAAATTTTAGAATCTGCAAAGCTTGATTTGTGTGCCAAATGTCAACTGATTGGTTAAAAAATAAATGTAATTTGGCAAGAAACCAAAATAATAATTGAACTTTGACGGCTTGTAACTCGAAAAACGGATGACATTTTGATAAAAAAATTATATGAAGCTCTACCTATATTTTGTCAAGTAGAATCACCCCCTATAAGTTTCGTGATCGAATTACCCGTATAGAAGGTGTCCCATTAAAGTTATCAGAGTTATCATATTTTGAAATTAAAATTTTACAGCACTTTCAGTTAAAGAGGAAGTAGTATTATAATAGCCTCTAAAGGTAGAGTCTTTAAAAAAAAACAATTTTAAGCATTTTAAATTTTTTTATTGTTAATTTATACTCCCATAAACCTGCATATTATGTGGTCGCTTAGCATTTTAAACGCCATTTTCTCTAAAACGAAAATAGTTACCAGGAATGACATGTAGAATTTAAATTCTTAAAAATATACAAGGCGTTTTATTTAAAATATCAAAGTTCATATCAATTCCGGTTAAACCGGAAGTAATACACACATGCTATTATTTCTAAAATTGGCATCCGGTGATACAATATATTCTCCTAAATTTGATAACTATACGAATGCACTAAACGAAATAAATTGCTAGATAGTAATTTCGTTGTCACTCCGGTATATTTAAGTGCTTTTTAAGGTAGCACCCTTAAAATTATTTAACAGTTTATAAACAACCCTTAGGAGAAAAATGAAAAAATAACTTCAAATTCTAATTTTCATAAGGAGGACACTACTATACATGGTGTGCGGAAAATATGTGGGCAGTCTCTCGGACTCATATAGACACATGTTCCTATAAACTTTTTTCTAAATTCCCTCTTTACCTAGATATGTGTCTCTTAAACTTTTAGTTACTCGGTATAATAAATAATTTTTTTAATATGACAGATATTACTAAGGAGTAAGGATCCCTTAAACTGGTGCTCTCTTAGAACATTCGCATTTATTGGGATGCCAGGGGCGAAACTTATCTCTTACACAATAGTGGTAATTATTTTTACACTCTATATATAAAAAAAATGAAAGTAATATTTTTGGGTAGCTTAGGTTAAAACCTGTTTTTCGTTAAATAATTTTTTTATTAGCGCCGACAATATTTGTCACTAATAAATTGTTTTGGCATTTCTACTTGCTACGATTATATGATTATTATCAATGGCATTACAAACAAATAAATAACGCCCTTTTTCAACAAATTTTAAAAGACAAATCACACGCCTTTTTCTTTATTTTGGAAAACAAATAAAAGCATGGTTTCTTACTAAAATGCAAGTGTAAGGAATAAAAAAGCATGATACCATATCTCGAAATTGACTGGAGTAAAAAAACGATAATATTAGGTAATAATAGAGTTGATACATGCAATTAATTACAATAATAAAAATTAGGGTAATCCATTTAAAATTTTAAAATTATTAAATCAAGAGACAAAACGATAAATTTGGCATACTTTACAAATTTAATTTTTAATTTTTATTTAGTTACCCCTTCGTACAAAATTTGGTCGATTTATATTTGACGGTTGCTGAGATAATCCACCGTTTTGTTTTTTTTGTATGAATTGTATTTGTATGAATTTTGTATGAATACCCTGCACAGGAAACACTTAATCCCCTATTATGTCGCAAATCGCAATATTTTAGAATATTACAAAGACAATAAAATAGTGTTTCTGATTTTCTCGTGTATGCATAATAAAAATCGTGAGTTATGAATCTTTTTCAGTAGCCAGGCGGTGGTTCTATTACAAGAAATGTTGTTGTAAATTATGAAATAGTAATAGTTATTATTTATTACGGATTTTTAACCGCAAAATTATGCAGTAGAGAGGTTTAATTTAATCAATAAATTTTGCGGTTGCGAGAATTACTCTAGCATCTGGACTTTTACAATTAAATTAATGTCAATACTTTTTCCAATATTTGTATTTTTTCTTCTTAAGATTACTTTGTTGGTTTCCTGAGTCATTATTGGAATTGCACAAAAAAGTTTTAATTAAGCTATAATAAAGAAACCAGTGAAATAATAAATTTTAATTATGTAAATTAGAAATAAATATACCAGGTGAGCACGCAGATATGTAACAGTTTATTTTTAAAAATTTTAGGTACTTTAAAATTTGAATAGTTGTTTCAGGCAGATATTTGTCCTCTTTTTATAGTCTTCAAAACTTATTTTGTGACTTTTTGTTTGACCGGAACTATCTAAAATTTATTTCTAACCCTTTGTTTGTGCTTTTGCCTTGTCGAAAATACTTACTTAAATCATCTTTTCAATGTGACTTTTGATTCCAAAATGTTCAAAATAGCATTTATTCAAATGATCATTCAGTACGCCCTGGGGTATAAGTGTGCTGTGTGTGTGTATCAAAAAACACTTTTAGAGCAACTTTATAGTTTAACGTGTTCAAAAAACTCAAGTGATAGGGAATTGTTTTTATGAAGAAATAACCAAAAAAACTGTGATATAAATTTATGTACGAAACATCATACTTTTTAACTTACAGGGCCTATAAAATATATGACAATATATTTTTTATAGTAAAATTTATTGATTACTTTATAATCAGAGTATTAAAAATATGTCGAGAAATAGTTTTTATTTACGCAAAAACCATACGTCAAATACGAGAAAAGTTAGAAGATAAAACTTATTTGAAAACCAAACAGAAATCCTAAAACAAGTTTAAAGTTCTAAAAAATGCAGGGGCTTACCATTATTTGTGTAAAAAAATATTAAAGGAAATTTCTTACGAACAACACTGTTAAAAGTTTTTAACGCCAAAAAATATTCTTTGATACATATTTTTTTATAAAATGATAAAATTCGTATGTGGTAAAATTAGTATACAGACTGTCCACGGATGGAGTTAACAAGAGAACAAATATACCAAAAATTTAATTTTTCAAAAAAATAAGATTCACGAAAAGAAAATGTTGATTTTGTGTTACAGGGTGGCTCGAATTCGACGCTCATCATTGGGATTTCGGAAACCGTAAGAGATGCAGGATCGGTTAAATGGAAGCAAAGTTGCGCAATTTGATGCTCAATAAAATGCCGTTTTGCGTTTTAAAAAATTCCGAGTACTTCCGAAGATATTCGAAAAAACCGGAATTTTCAATTTTGGTTTCTATTGTTTCCTGGCTATATTTGTTAAGATAACTTAAAATGAAAAACACGTTTTCATGGCCACTTTTTCTGTCTCTATAATTCAGTGTGATTAAATATTGAATCTGACGTTTCGGCTTCTGGCGACCATCATCAACTTAATTTTTTTAAATACGGACCTGATATTTTTTCAATTTAATTAAATCCTTTCATCACTCTTAAAACACTATATATCGCCACTTTGATATTTGCCGACGTTTCGTACAGAAAATTCCATCACCAGAATATTGCATATTTATTTAACCATAATACGGCCCTGAACTACATTTTTAGGTAAAAAGGTAAAAAAAAGAATAAACTTATTACATATTCGTAATCTTTTTATTGCAACTCATTGATATCTAACAGCGGAAATTACTTTATTAACCGAAAATTTCATGAATATTAGACATAAGATACAAAAAGGTAGACAACAAATCAGCTTACATAAACAAATTGTAATACTATCTTGATGCCCATATTAAAAATAAACATAATTTAATCACTATTATAAGTGTTCAAAGAGATAACCTTCCGCCTCGATGCATTTTCTTGCTTTGCTTTGTATTATTAATACAGCTCGATTAATTGTTCTCGCAGGAATGGCAGCGACTTCCCTTATCAAATTTTGTCGTAGTACTTAAAGGTCGTGAGGTGCATTTTTAAATAAACGGTTCTTAAGATATCCCCAAAGGAAATAATCTAGGGGACTAAGATCTGGGCTCTAGCGGGCCATCTTGCAAAACCATTTATTAGGAAATATATGGTAAAGGAATTGAGCTACTTCCCTTCCATTGTGGGCAGGAGCTCCGTCTTGCTGCCACCATATTTCTTGAAATACTGCCAAAGGTTGATTATCTAGGGCGTCTAAGACATCATTCCTAATCAAATTTAGATATCGTTCGGAAGTTAAGGTCCCTTCGTAAACGAAAGGTCCAATAATTTTGTTCCTCCACATACCAATCCATACATTAAATGAAGTTCTCCCTTGAATTCGTACCTGCTGGTTAGTTTCTGTTAATAAAGTAATTTCCGCTGTTAGATATTAATGAGTTGCAATAAAACATTATGAATATGTAATAAGTTTATTCTTTTTTTTACCTTTTACCTAAAAATGTAGTTCAGGGCCGTATTATGGTTAAATAAATATGCAATATTCTGGTGATGGAATTTTCTGTACGAAACGTCGGCAAATATCAAAGTGGCGATATATAGTGTTTTAAGAGTGATGAAAGGATTTAATTAAATTGAAAAAAATATCAGGTCCGTATTTAAAAAATTAAGTTGATGATGGTCGCCAGAAGCCGAAACGTCAGATTCAATATTTAATCACACTGAATTATAGAGCAGAAAAGTGGCCATGAAAACGTGTTTTTCATTTTAAGTTATCTTAACAAATATAGCCAGGAAACAATAGAAACCAAAATTGAAAATTCCGGTTTTTTCGAATATCTTCGGAAGTACTCGGAATTTTTAAAACGCAAAACGGCATTTTATTGAGCATCAAATTGCGCAACTTTGCCTCCATTTAACCGATCCTGCATCTCTTACGGTTTCCGAAATCCCAATGATGAGCGTCGAATTCGAGCCACCCTGTACAGGGTTCGCTAAAAGTTAAAAAACATGATTTTTCTCCAAGGAGTAAACTGCCCTTATTTTCCAATTTTAAGCAAACTGTCATTAGGAAAATTTATTTAAAATAATGTTTGAAATCGATAACAACAATATTACAAAATTTTATTGAACTCCATAATTTGGCGAAAACTTGCGTTTACAGTTGAAAAATTTTTTTTTATGGGAATTTGGAGAAAGCAGGTGTTTGAAAAGAAAATTATAAAAGGTTTTTTTAGGTCACTTATTCTAAAAATTTAAAATAATTAATTTTTGATAACTTCAAAATCAGTTTCATGAATTGTTTTTATACCCCTGTAACAACATTAATTAAGTTATTCAAAATGCTATTTTAAAGTAATTTTTTGAGATTGATATTTTGCTTTAAAATAAAAAAACAAGGTAGTTAACTTTTGAGTAAATTCACGTTTTTTAGGTTTTTGCAAACCCAGTATACAAATTAGATTTTTCTCTTCGGCAATCTTTTTTTTTTTTACAAGAAAAAATTATTATGAGAATGACTTTTTCAAAGAATTTTTTTCCATTTGTCCTTTTGTTAGCTCCATCCGTGGACAGTCAGTAGTAAAATTTCCTAAAAATTCCTTAAATGTTTTTTTTATCTTTGGACAAACCACGAAGGCTAAAAGCCTAAATACTAACGTACCGTGGGTGTCTTAAGCGAGGAAAGAGGGAGTTTGTTGACACGGGACTTAAATACTTGAAGATTTGGGGGGAAGGAAAGACCTCCGCGGGCAGCAGGTTCCACAATCTAGAAACTCTAGGGATAAAAAGAACGAACAAAGTGGGAAGTTCGGGGCCTGTCCAGTTTGACCGTATAGGGATGCATACGCGCGGAACCACGAGTTTCTCTGTTGGGAACCGTAAGTGGAGGAACTATACTGGACAATTCTTCAGAGCAGAAGCCATGGAAGTACCTATTAAAAAAGCGATAAATCTCCCACAGCCCGACGATGTGCAAGAGAGGGAAGCCTTTCTGTAAGTAAAGGATCATTAATGGGACGAATAGCTCTTCTTTGAATAGAATCAAGAATGCTTAGGGTTGTGGGGACGCCATGCCCCAGATATGAGAACAATATTTCAAGGGAGGTCGGATTTGGGATACATATAAAGTGTATAAATTAGAAGGGAAAAACACTTTTTGGCTCGAAAGAGAAATCCAAGCTTTTTGAAGCTGCCGTGGCTATAAATATAATGTGTTTATGCCAGTTAAGGTTACTTTCAAATGTGACGCCCACAAGATTATGGTATGTAAAATTATTCTAAATAAACGATTATTTCTTTAAAATTTTATAGTTTTATAGTTTTAAATTATTAATAAGACGTTTTTTGTATAACTTATTTTTTCAGGTACATATCATATTGATTTATAGGTGTATCTTTTAGGTATTGTGTATAAAAGTATTACTTTATTTATTTAGATAATCTATATTTCTATTTGTCATACAAGTGTGTTAAGAAATACCACTCGTACTGCATTTCTGGCTTATCAACTGACATTTTTCCTTCTAGTCAATACTGGTATTTCGGAGTTTATTATTGCTGAAAGGTTTTAATTTACGATTGGTTATAAATTATAGACCGTCCAAAAGCGGTATTTACTAATCACGTGGAGTATTTTGGCTCGTAAATATACCTTCTAACCTTTTAAATTTTTACATTAATTTTGATTTTTACCTTATCTAGACACGCGGCGGCGTGTAAAGCCAAGTTCAAGCAAAGGAACTGCCTACAGCGCCGCGTGTAATATTATACGAATGGTGCCACTTTTGACCCCTCCATAAATTAAAACCTATTTAGCGTAAACACATTAAACTACAATGTTTATATTCATAATGACTAAGGTTATAAAGATATAAAAGTCCAAAAGTCGTCAATTTTCTACTGACTGACTGACTGACTGACTTACTAACTCACTGATAGACATCTAGATCATAAACCTAACCCACTTCCAGATGACCTAGAAAAATAAAATTTGGAATCTTGCTCGGTAATCGTGGGTAAGCGTAGGAAAAAGTCTTAAAATAAAAAAATAGGAGCGGGAAATAATATATAAAAAGAAAAGTTTTCTTTAAATTGTAGTGTTTGAACTGTTGCGTTGGGCAATGCTTACATGTTATTCCTAACGTTTAAGAAAATGTAGACAATACCACAAAAAATAAAACTATGCAACGGAAGCGCAAGAAAAATTATTTAGTCTAAATACCTGCCTAGTTTACTTTACAAATAGTAATAATATCCCACCAAACACATAAATGTCAAAAAGGTAAGCCAAATTCAATATCTACTAAAATTATGCTTGGCTGTGGGCTTCGCCACAAAAGGAATGGTCTGAATGAGTGCCAAATTCTGTAAAAAGTCAAATATGTATGAGATCTTAAAGTAGGTTAGATTCGACTTAGCCAGTTTTATCAGAGTTTAATAGTTATTTATTAGATAAGTGAGTTATATTACATATAAGTCACGCAAGAAAAGTTTAACTCTCGAGCCCGAAGGGCGAGAGAGGTATATTCTTAAGTGACTTATATGTAATAACTCACGTGTCTAATACAAAATTTTATCCAACACTTTCGTATAAATCGTTTTTAATATCGAAAATAATTTGAAAACGTCATCCATTATTTGTTACTTGTCATTGTCAACACCAGCAACAAAATTTTGTATTTTTTGGGAAGCAAGCTTGTCTGGTTGTAATGCATTTTGTTGGTAACTACGGATTTGTTAAAGTCTATAATTCACTAGTGAGCTAAAGGGTACTTTAGCTCACTAGTGACTTATAGTACACTTTATATCCTCAAAATCTGATCAATTATGTAGATATTATATGTACGTGTTGGATAAAAAATATTTTATCCAACACTTACATATAATATCTACATAATTGATCAGATTTTGAGGATATAAAGTGTACTATAAGTCACTAGTGAGCTAAAGTACCCTTTAGCTCACTAGTGAATTATAGACAATACAAAATTTTGTTGCTGGTGTTGACAATGACAAGTAACAAATAATGGATGACGTTTTCAAATTATTTTCGATATTAAAAACGATTTATACGAAAGTGTTGGATAAAATTTTGTATTAGACACGTGAGGTTATTACATATAAGTCACTTAAGAAAATTACCTCTCTCGCCCTTCGGGCTCGAGAGTTAAACTTTTCTTGCGTGACTTATATGTAATATAACTCACTTATCTAATAAATAACTATAATAAGTTGAAAAACTTTATTGTTCATTTTTTATTTGATATAACATAACATTGTAATTTTGGAGATTGTACAGCTTGAAACTAACCCCTCATATAATTTTATTTAAAAACATAGTCGACTTTTTGTATCCTTTTATATTATATGTTTATTTATACCAGTATCCAAGGTTAGTTTATATTTATAAGGTTGCGACACATCCTCATCTTTTAGGCGGTTCGAGGTCGGGGACGCAAGTACTCCACGGAGAAAAGTTGGCAAAACTGGGTAAAATCAAAGCTGATGATCAATCCAGTGGCGTCTAGAATTAGCGCATTTCATTTTGCATTGTTTTGGAGGTGATATTTGTCGAAAGATGTAATTCCAAATGTTTTTTATTTAAAGTAAAAGAATTTACAACTTAATAATAATTAAAAACTGTTGTGTAAACGGTTGTTCTACTAATACAATAAACTGTATATCCCCGTCACTGAACAACATGGCCGAAAAATGGGAGATGTGACATCATAACACGTCAAAGCAATTTTGCCGAATGTCGCGACCCTATATAGACCAACTTTGACCAGTATCTCCTTTTTTAGTACCAACTTAAAAATACCATTCTTTCTGTACATGGATTATAAATCCACTACAAGAATCGCGTTTGTTTAACAGTTCTTTAGGCACGATATGGCCCTCAAAACTAATTAACCCGGCACACGTTTGACTGTCGAGTGTCAAATAAATCACGGTTGCTACTTTTAACCTCTAGAATAGCAGGAAGTAGCCGTATGGTTCAGTACAACTCCATCGGCCAGTACAAACACGATCATACTATACAAATCACAGAGTAAAATAACTAGGTACAGAACAGCAACGAACTAGTATACTGATTTGAAGATCAGAAATGCCTGTAAGACATTCGGTAATTTAATTAGCTTGTTTTCCAATCCTCAAATTGTGTTCATTGATTAAATACAGTAGGCTGTGCCAAAATACTTTTTGGGATTTTATTTTTATTAAATTTTGCGTATATCCTCACTCTAACTGATCGGGCCGACTGCTCGTCAGCGACTACTATCAATTTCTGATGGTAATCCTATTAGCAAAGCGACATCGTACTACTTTCGCCATTTGTTGGTCGCGGTGTACTAAAAATTTTTAGGGTACGCTGAAATCTCACTTGTGGGGTTCTATGGATTGGTATTCTTTGGTATCATTGATACGGCTGATACGGCGATAGCTTGGCCCCAAATTTTCAATAAATTCACTTCTTCAATAGTTATTCATTTTTGAAATTAATTTTAGATTTAACTTCAACATCGAATAACTTTTGAAGGAGTGAATTATTACCATTTTATAAATTTTTGTAGCACATCTTTTAAATTTTAATTTAATTTAATTTTAATTTTAATGCCTATTACCAAAAACTAATTTTGAAAGTTCTGACGTCAGCACTACAATAACCCCTTAAAATGATTGGTTTGCATGGCCTGTTGCAAAATTTTTGGTACGAATTATAAAAATTGAAATTTTGTCCCTATTTATTAAAATAAACTGCTGGACAAACAGGAATAATTTAAAAAAAAATCAATTTTTCAAAGACTACAAAAAATATTTAAGGGCAGTTTTTAGCAAATTTGGACGCAATAATTAGTCTTAATGATTACCTTTATTGCAGCCTTGGTATTAAAGTTACCACTTATATACAGGATGGTATATATGACGTTGTTTTTTGGGATATTTTATTGTTCTGCTTCTTTTTATGTAAAAGACATTTTTGAATCTTTACAATTTTAAAAGAATAAGATCATCATTATTTGTGACAAAAAGTTTTGATATTCTTTGTAAATCTGAAAATATGATGTTTTAGATAAAAAAGTTACATTTAAGCGTTATAACTCTAACTTTTAGTCCTATAAGCTTCTACTCTTTGACGTTTAAAGCATAAAGTATAAAAGTTTTCAAAACATTAAAAAGGTATTGTTTTTCCTTAAAACGTCAAACAGTAGAAATTTATAACACTCAAAGCGTTTTATTGTTATACAGGGTGACAACGCCAATACGGTACTTTTTAGTAAAAACATCATATTTTTAGATTAACGAGGAATATCAAAAATTTGCCAAAATTGTTTGTCACAAATAAATATTTGATTATTATAAAATATTGAAGCTTCAAAAATTTCTTTTATTTAAAAAACTTGCAGAAAAAAAAATTAAAAAAAAAAACAACGTCATATTTACCACTCTGTATATAAGAGGTAAGTTTAATACTAAGACTGCAGTGCAGGCAGTCATAAAAACAAATGAATACGTCCAAATTTGAGAAAATTACGTTTAAAATTTTAACTTAAGTTTAAAATTATTTCGTTCGAGTGTTTTTTACCTTTTAAGACAAAAATAAATTTGTTATATCGATATTATTTGACATAAATATCAATTGGTTGATCTATTTCCTTAGTTTCTATTATTGCCGGTTTAACAGAAAACGACTTCTACTTTTAAAATTTTAAATGGCACCACCGATAGATTGTATCTTATTTCAACAATGGCATTGAAGTGTCATTATATTCAATCAATAAGATTAAATATACCACCTATAAAATTCGATTAAAGCCTCGAAAAAATACTATCGAGGTTTTGCTTTTGTAACTAGGGGACCAGGCTTAACACAATAATGTTTTTTTTTTTGCAAATTTCAAACTATAAAATTTTCTTTATTAAATTGTTTCTCTAAGCCATTAGCATCTGGTAAATGTTCGATGTGGGTCACATATTAAATAATTGAAAATCCTAGTTGCTCGCCTGCCTGTATATACAGATGGTCGTGTAAATAAATTAAAAATATTAGCTGTAGTTTTCTCTAAATTATTTTAATCTTACTCAGAATAATGTTATTTTTATACTCGCGTGCTCAAAGTAGTTACTTTTCCCACCCATTTACAGACACAAAGCTTAACTTTGCGCACGCAATCTTACAATAGAAAATGAAATTGGTTGGCAGTGCCGTATTAACCATTAGGCTGACTAGGCTACAGCCTAGGGCGCCATGAAAAAATAGACGCCAGACAGGGGAGTAATAGGCGCTAGACAGGGGTTTTTAAAAAGTTTAGGTCGGGTGGGGATTTTTGGTGACTAATTTCTCTGTGAATAAGGTGCTTTGGAAAACAATAGGCGCGCAAAGGAGGCAATGACCTTTTTTTTGCTCTTCAAAATTTTTTTTGCTGGAATATGGGCACTCCGGGAATTCTAGTCTTGGGCGCCTCAAACAGTTAACACGGCCCAGTTTGACGTTGAGATATATTAAAATAAAAATATACATATTTTTCTACTTTCCTTAAAAATGATGTTCCTGACACTTTCGCAAAATGTCTTTCCCACACTTAAAGCTTATCCAAACTCCGCTTTGCATCGTTCGTCTTACTGCTTTTGGGTGCAGGAAAGTATCACTTTTGGATCTTTTAAGCAAAATAACAATTTTATTTATGTAGAATAATGGCAAAATGACTGATTTGTTCGCGTAGTTTAATAATTTTGCCACGCATTTAGAAAACTAAAGTCACACTTATCTGTTTTTGTGATATTCTGTGGTAAAACTTCATCGGTCAGGACCAGCACGATCGCTCTTTGCACACCGAAACGCCACAGTCACGATTCCACAATCCATCAGCCTGTTAATAATAGGTTAGTTACCTAATGCGGTGACACAACTCTAATTCACCGATGCCGATTGGACTTAAATCAAATAAATAAAATATTGCGTGGCAAATTTGATTTATTTGTTTTGTACCTCACATGGTCCATTTTAATGTATTATTAAATTTTTTTTTTTTTTATCTTTGGACAAACCAAACCACGAAGGCTAAGAGCCTAAATAATAACGTACCGTGGATGTCTTAAGTGAGGTAAGAGGGAGTTTGTTAACACGGGACTTAAAAACTTGAAGATTTGGGGGGTAGGAAAGACCTGCTCGGGCAGCAGATTCCACATTTTAGAAACTCTAGGGATAAAAGAACGAACAAAGTGGGAGGTTCGGGGCCTGTCCAATTAGACCGTATAGAGACACATACGCGCGGCACCACGAGTTTCTCTGGTGGGAACCGTAAGTGGAGGAACTATTGTGGACATTTCTTCAGAGCAGAAACCATGGAAGTACCTATAAAAAGCGATAAGACTCCCACAGCCCAACGATGGGCAAGAGAGGAAAGCCTTTCTGTAAGTAAAGGATCATTAATGAGAAAAATAGCTCTTCTTTAAATAGAATCAAGAATGCTTAGGGTTGTGGGGGACGCCATGCCCCAGATATGAGAACAGTATTCCAGGCGGTCGGATTTGGGACACATTTCAAGTGTATAAATTAGAAAGGAAAAAAACTTTTGGCTCGAAAGAGAAATTCAAGCTTTTTTGAAGCCGCCGTGGCTATAGATATAATGTGTTTATGCCAATTAAGGTTACTTTCAAAAGTGACGCCCACTGGAAGGTGTCTTTGCTCTGTAAAACTTGGCCGCTCATAAGCAGAGGATTGTGTTTTGGATGCATTAAAATGGACGAATTTTTGACGCCCCAATCCAATATTAAATTAAGATCCTGCGGAAGAGATATTTGCATCGCTCTGCGTTTGTTTTCCAAATCAGGTTTAGTGATGGGTTTAGGGACCTGAAAACTGAAGTGAAGGGTACTATCGTCGGCAAAACTATGAATGGAATTAGTTGTGGACGAGAAAAGGTCGTAACTGGACTTCATGATAAGAGCATTTTTAAAACCTTTTAAGGAGGGTTTCGTAACATAACCCTTTGATTTTTAGTACAATATTTAAAATTTGCATGTAAAACATTGCGGTAAACTTTTCCGACAAAAGTAAGTGACGCGTTCGCCCAGTCCGATACCCGAAACATTTGACATTGCCAGGCTGGGTTAAAGCACCGCTTGCATATATGGCGGTATGAATATTCGTGGTAAACACGTCAAGAGGAAACCCCTTAAAAGGTTTTAAAAGTGTTCTTATCATGAAGCCCATTTTATTACTGTTCCAGGGGATACTTATGTATTCTTAATCTAATACAAAACATACAAAAGTTTAAAATGGTGAAAAAACGTAAAATTAATTGTCTTGATGTGGTAATCAGAAATATTTTAGAAACATATTAATTAATAATAATACTACTTTCTTGAACTTCCGTCGTCTTTTATATTTAATTGATACACGAAGTTTCGCCTGGTATCTATCTCTAATTGTTTTCCATTGATAACCCATCCATAACGTTATCACTTCAAAATTGTTGGAGATACCAACCAAAACTTCGTGTTTCAGTTACAAATAAAAGACAGTGGAAGTTTAAGAAAGTAGTATTATTAAAAACATTAGACTGTCTACCATCATCGCCACCTTAAAAGAAATATTCGTTGCTTATTTGACAGGTTAAATTTTAAAAAAGTTGGACTTTTTCCTAATATATGCGGCACTAAGAAAATCAACCAAGGGAAATCCAGTGTCATCAGGTTCCCACAAGTGTTTGTATTTGGTTTGCTTTTAAGTCAGAGACATTAATTTTGTAAAATACAGTAAGGATATTAAAAGTCCTTTCACCCTTTATCTTTTGAATGAGACAAGATACTTCTTTTAGCATACAAATAATTTCTGTCACGTGACTTAGTACCAAGGGGGCACTACCAACTTTTTATTTTCGTTTGATTAAAAATGTCCTTTGATTCTCTATCAAATGCTACTTTGTTTTTAAAAATCGGTCTAGCCGTTCCAGACTTAGAACCGTTTGAAATTTGGCTAAAATAGTGTAAAAATAATGCGGTTTTAATGGCATTGGCTCGTAAGTCTGAAACGGCTGGGCCGATTTTAAATAAACAGAGGGGCGTTAAATAGAGAATAAGAGGACCTTTAAAATGAGGTGACCCCTCTTTCCATTTAGAAAAAAGTTATTATAGCCCCTTTAACTGTAGGCCACGTAACAAAAATATTTTATGCCAAAAAGTAGTTTAAGTATTACACTTTACCCAAATTTTATCCAACTTCGATATCTTGTCCTATTCTAAAGTTATGGGGAAAAGAACCTTTAAAAACCGAACTATATGTACAAATTGAAGCTAAAATTCAACCGCTTGTAACTCTAGAACGAATGGGCCAATTTTTAAAAATAAAGCGGCGATGAATAGCGAATAAAAAGGTTTTTAAAAGAAGATAATATATCATGACCCCTCTTCTCATTTAAAAAAGAAAGTTGCTTGTGCCCCCTTGACACTAGGCTACGTGACCGAAATCATTTTTACGCCAAAAAGTAGTAAGTAATATCAATACATGACAATGTAATTTTGTAGTAAGGTATTACCCGGAATTGAATAATTTTAAGGTTTATATTTAATAAACCATAAAAAAATTGTACTGCCTTAAACGAAAATAAAGGAATTATTTTGATTGAAGATAAAATAATACGTGCAACTTGCAGAAAAAAACATATTTCTTTACAGGAGGTATATAGAAAACGTACCTTAAAAAAGCACGATTTGTTTTTGCAAATTTTCTGGTTGCATTATAACGGGTGGTGTGCTCTTGGCAGTTACCATTTGAATATTACACTCCCCTATTAAGAGATATATTTTAAACAATTTTAATATGTGACTCGTTTGTAATGTAAATTACTGTTTTCTACACTTTGACTGATTTATGCACTCCAGAGCTATGACTTCTGTTTGATGACAAGTAGCACTGATGATGGTTGGTACCGAAAACGCTGTGCTACGCATTTTAACATTTTATTAAATTTTTCACGAAACTCAACATTTTTTTCTTCTTTCTAAGAAAATGGGTCGTACAATTAATAAAGGAGCCAATATACTACAATCAAAGCATTTCTGAAGCCAAAGACTCCTTCGACAATCCTATTAAAAACAAAGTTCTTTCTTGCTCAAATGGCAGCAAATCTTTCTGGTCCTTTGCGAAAAACATAAGTAGGAATAAGATGAAATTTTTTCTACCGCTAAAGGAAAGGCAGAACTATTTGCCAAATAATTTGCTGCCAATTCAACCCTTGACCCTCCCGTAAATCATCCAATTTCAGCGGTTACCCCAGTTCTTCATAAAATGCCTGATATTATTTTTAAAGTAAAACACATTAAGCGTATCCTTTCTTCCCTTAACACCAAGAAATCGTCTGGGCTGGATGGCATACCAGCAATCGTTTTAAAAAAATGTGCTCCAGAACTTGCACCAATCTTAACTCGGCTCTTTCGAATTTCTTACGACACAGGTATCTTTCCGGAGAGCTGGAAAGCTGCACGTGTCCAACCTATTCCCAAGAAAGGATCCCTTCCATCTAACTATAGACCAATTTCAATTCTCTCAGTTCTTTGTAAAGTAATGGAAAAATTAATTAATTCACAAATTCTTAAGTACTTAGAAAAACACAAAATTTTGCATGACAGGCAGTATGGATTTCGCCACAAAAGATCTACAGCAGATCTTCTTTCCTTCGTATCACACTGTTGGAATA
Organism: Listronotus bonariensis; assembly: GCA_014170235.1. NCBI lineage: Eukaryota > Metazoa > Arthropoda > Insecta > Coleoptera > Curculionidae > Listronotus > Listronotus bonariensis. Next base: position 23,847 of record JACEGR010000934.1, on the reverse strand, counting down.
AGTCTCTTGACTTTCTAGGTGAGTCCCAGATCGTTGCTCTTGATATATCCAAAGCTTTTGACCAGGTCTGGCATGCCGCACTTCTTAATAAACTTCCCTCCTATCGTCTTTCAACTAAATTCTCTACTTGGCTCTCTAGTTATCTATCTGATCAACGTATATCAGTTATTGTGGACGGCCATTCTTCAAGCTTTCACCAAGTAAATGCTGGAGTCCCTCAGGGATCAGTTCTGGCACCAACATTGTTTCTTCTTCACATCAACGACCTCTCTCGTCCACAACTAATTCCATTCATAGTTTCGCCGACGATAGTACCCTACACTCCAGTTTTCAGGTTCCTAAACCCATTACTAAACCTGACTGACGCAGAGCGATGCAGATATCTCTTTTGCAGGATCTTAATTTTATATTGGATTGGGGCGCCAAAAATCTCGTCCACTTTAATGCATCCAAAACACAATCATGTTCCTTGTCGCGAAAAGAGTCATCAAATACTCATCCTCTACTTATGAGCGGTCAAGTTTTACAGAGCAAAGACACCTTTAATCTTGTGGGCGTCACATTTGAAAGTAACCTTAACTGGCATAAACACATTGTATCTATACCCACGGCAGCTTCAAAAAGCTTGGATTTCTCTTTCGAGCCAAAAAGTATTTTTCCGCTTCTAATTTATACACTTTTTATGTGTCCCAAATCCGACCTCCTTTGGAATATTGTTCCCATATCTGGCGCATGGCGTTCCCCACTCTAAGCATTCTTGATTCTATTCAAAGAAGAGCTATTCGTCTCATTAATGATCCTTCACTTACAGAAAGGCTTCCCTCTCTTGCACATCGTCGGGCTGTGGGGGATTTATCGCTTTTTTATAGGTACTTCCATGGCTTCTGCTCTGAAGAATTGTCCAGTATAGTTCCTCCACTCACGGGTCCCAACAGAGAAACTCGTGGTTCCGCGCGTATGCATCCCTATACGGTCCAACTGGACAGGCCCCGAACTTCTCACTTTGTTCGTTCTTTTATCCCTAGAGTTTCTAGACTGTGGAACCTACTGCCAGCGGAGGTCTTTCCTTCTCCCCCAAATCTCTAAGTTTTTGAGTCCCATGTAAACTCACTCCCTCTTACCTCGCTTAAGACACCCAGGGTACGTTAGTATTTAGGCTTTAAGCCTTCGTAGTTTATTCAAAGATAAAAAAATAAAAAAATATTTAAAGGTATCAAAAATTACATGAATTTTCCTATACCCAGTCTAGTGATGCACTACCCGGTATATCACAAACAATGATCTATTGAGTCTGTATTTACGAAAATTTTAAACAATTCTTAAGCGTTAACTAAAACATTTTCAGTAAAATATTTTTCAATCTACCCTTGAATAACTTAAAACTTACAAATAGCAATGTTCAATCGAACAAGTCCATTACTCTTCAAAAGCTAATTATTCAAGAAATAAAGATCGATCCCCGCAAGATAAAGACCAAAATAAGCCATTATCAATAAATCTCAAAAGGCATTGAAAGCAATCGGATTTTATGGTCGGTGTTTCGACCATTGTAAGTGTCAATTAGAAACAAAAGATATCTCTTGTTTCCGGTCATCTTTCCAATATCTGCTCTGTGGGTTATCTTATAGAACGATCTGTTTTCAGATCTTAAATTTCATCTGTCAGAGTGGGATTAAATATTTTTAAATCTTAAAGCCGTTTTTTCACTTACGGAAATTATTTTATTAATTATAGCAATAATAGTTTGAGAAATAAATATTTTATGTTTTGAATATTTACCAATGTTACCTAAAATTTTTGATATAAAAATAATAAATAAGACTTATCTTTTAAACAAGGATATGTGCAAGAACAGGTAAAGAAAAGAAATAAGAGTTCCTGAAATATTGTTGGCCATAAAAGATAACGTGATTTGCTTTAAACAATTCTAATTTAATTTTTGCAGTTTATTAACTGAAATGGCGCAAAGATTTTAAATTTATCATTTAATAAGGAAATAAGGGTATTTTTGGAGTACACTAATCAAAAATTTGAGTAAAACTTTGCTCTAAAAATGTTTTTACAGAATAAAAAAAAAATCTACAAACAAAAAGGTTATAAAGGTTGAAATCAGCTTAAGAAATTAAAAACAACAAACGAAAACACGCTTATTCAATTTGTCTTGACAACGGTGGCAGATTTGCCACCAAAACGTCTATTTTTAATCATCTTTTTACTTGTTTTAATATTTTTTATTAATTTTATTTATTTAGTACTTTTAATTTAATTTTTTGGCGTGTACCCAAATAAATAACATCCATTAAATGAATCCGCCGAACTACAGAACATATCTTCAATACCAAATTGCGATTTTCACCAGTCCGTTTGCTTTAAAATTGAAGCCTTGCAGAATCAGATCAGTTTCTATTTAAACATACAAAACCATGAGTTTTTCTTAAAAACCGTAACATTTAACCCACCCTGTAAAAAAACAAGCGATGAACTCAGTTTTAAACTGTATTTCTAAAAGTATTAAACAGAAATACCCACTTGTCAAAACAGTTTTTCATTCCAATAGAGACAGTCCTATCTATTAAGCGGTTCAAAATATGAAATTTAGGCTTTGAAAAACAGCTTAGAATTGGTCACGAAACTGTTATAAATGGTTGCTAAGTGTGACCAATTGGTCATCCATACTCCAATAACAGCATGTTTAAAATATCAAGCTCATCAAAACATTTTTAGCGCCACAAACTGATAATACATGGCTAACTTCAAAAGAATGCAATTGGTCGCATAAAATGGTCAACATTGGCCAGTATGATTAATTAATTGGTCACCAAGATTAAAGGAGTTCTGTATTAAATAAAGACATTCAAAGACGACAAAATTAAAAACTTTAGATTCAAAAACATATTCTGAAAGCTAGTAACAATTAGAAAATTAGTCATTGGTATTTAATATTTGGTCAAATAAAATAAATATAAAAAGTTAAAAATTTTAAGGTCACTCTTTACTACATCAATATATTTAGCACCTCAACATCAACATTCGGAGGTCGTTTCATGCTGTAACAATTGGTCACGAATTGGTCACGGGATCTAAAAGAAGTCATTCAAATCAGGACTATACGGCGTATGGTCCATTAATCCGATTTTTAAGCGGTCAAATAGTCGGTTGTTACACGAGATTTGTGACAGCTAGCATTACCATAATGTAGAATGATCCACCATTCCCACGGCTCGCATTTGGTTTCTTATTTCACCAAAGACTTCGGGTAAACAAATGATAGTGTACCCTTCAGAATTGACCATTCTTCGTGTCTTTAATGGTACTGTTGCCACGGTTTTCCAAAAAAAACAGGCGACCACCTGTTTCGAAGGGCTTTGGGCGCGAACAACTCTTGTTGGATTCGTCTCATCCTGATAAAAGACGCACACAGTCGCATGCTGCTTAGTTTCTGGCTCATATGCATGATCTATGATTCGTCACCTGTTACAATCTTGTACACGTCTTTTGAAGCATCGCCATTAAATTTCTCGAGCATTAGTTTGCACCAATCGACACGAGCATCTTTTTAAGCTTTTGTCAAATTGTGTGGGATCGAACGGAAACAAAATTTTTTTACAGCTAATTACATGCAAAATATTATTTATGCTGGTGAAACCAATACCTAAAGTTGCCTTAATCTTACAGTATGTCACGTGAAGATCTTATAATATTAGTTTTTGCAAAACACCAATGTTTTTGGGAATAACAACTGATTTTGGCTGACCTTCATGACTCTCGTCGGTGAGTGAACGGCGACCTCGATTAAATCCATAATACCAGGGCTTCGGTACCAAAAGTGGAAGTTAGCTGATCGATGCATTGCTGTCTTGATAATCCATTTGAAAATCGTTATAAATCATGGCGCTAAAATGTTTACAATTTAATTCCATTTTTTCGTTGACACACTGCAGCATCTGTAAATAATAATTGCGTTCAAATAACAAAATATTTTAAATAAGTTTACAGTAAAAATGTCATGCTTCAGCGAAAACGTTAAATGACAACACTCCGTGTTACTAAGGCTCAAAATATAAGTATTTACCCACGTAATTTGCCAATTTAAACAATAGAGACAAAAAGCAATTTAAAAATGATTACTTATTTCTATCTGTATGTAATGCCTTGCGTAGAATCATTACGTTAGTTCCATTTCGTTACGCTAAACTAATCAATACGGCACACGTATGCGTATCGCGATCGGTAACGGATCCCGACTTTGGTACGTAAAATTAGAAAAGAAGAAGATTCATAATTATAAAATTTGATTGATTGATGACAAGTGAGTTAAAAGCTTAAAGTTACAGTAAACTCACAAAAAAACCATTGGAAAAATCTGTTAGGCATCTTTTTGACACCTACACCACAGGTTAGGATACAAACCCTAAACAAAATTGGTTAAGGTGGTTGCATAAATAATTTAAAATTACGTCATGTAAGTATGCTTTTAAGCCATGCTTTAAACCTTTTTTTGATCGCCCACGTATTGTCTCTCGTTGCGTATACGGATAGGTGTAACTGTGCATATTTATGGTGTTGCTTTTTGTCTCTTATGTTTTATTTTAACTAATAACCAAGCACAGACACCTAATTCAAATTACCCTGTGTAAAAGATTATTTAACAACCATTTAAAGAATTATTCAGTCTTTTTTAAAACAATAATTTGCAACAACCAATAAAAATATTAAGATGTAAAGTTTTTTGGCGTAACCCATTTACACCCAACCAAAACCGCTTATTAACCGCCTCAAAGTATGAATATAAAAACAAAATTTATTAACCCCATTTATAGCCAGACAAATTGTTGTATCTGAATCTGATATACCCGGCAGATTAAATTAGTAACATAACTCTGACAGATTAATTTGTCTTGAAAAAACTGTGGTAGAGAAAGTTGGTCGAAAACAAGAGTAGATTTATTATTTAAAAGGACATCGAATTAAAAGTTTATGTTGGTATGTCATCTGATATGATCAATACACATCTACCATATCACTTTTGTATTCATAAGCATCAGACATAACTTTATCCACTATATTGCCATTATTTTTACTTTTCTGTTCTTTAATTATACAGGGTGTTTCACGATGAACCTCGGCAATCGATTTCTCGAAAAGTGAGATTTGAAAAGTTTAGAAAAATTAGCAATTATAAGGGCAAATACCGGGAATACATCTTTATAGTTCTGGTTAGTATTTCCGGTTGTTTGGAAAGCTAATTGCAACTTCTTTATTTTAATTAGGACGTTTTTAATTTTATTATTTTTTTAAATTTTGACCCATATTCGTAACCTAATTAATGCATAAGGTAATATACCTAACCCTAATCGTTTTTGACTTATTTTAAATTTTATGTCAAAAATAAGGTTTGCAGGGCAATAAATAAATATTTAATACATTACATACCGAGAGAGAAAAGGTACTTTTCCATGTTACACCCTTTGTCATTTATGCAACAAATCCTTTAAACCTCAAAAAGCTTTCACGAAATTAATGATGAAATGCCTCAGGGTTCAGTACTAGCACCAACTTTGCTTCTTCTTCTCATCAACGACCTTCTTTCTTCCACAACCAATCCTATTTATAGTTATGCTGACCATTGTACCCTTCACTCCAGTTTTCAGGTTCTCAAACCAATCTTTTAACCCGACTTGGAAAGCAAACGCAGGGCGATGCAGATATCTCTTTCACAGGATCTCAATTTGATATTGGATTGGGGCGCCAAAAATCTCGTTCAATTTAATGCATCCAAAACACAATCATGTTCCTTGTCGCGAAAAAATCATCATCAAACACTCGCCCTTTGCTTATGAGTGGCCAGGTTTTGCAGAGCGGGGGCACATTCAACCTTGTGGGCGTTACATTTGAGAATAACCTTAACTGGCAAAAACACATTTTATCTATAGCCACCACGGCTTCAAAAAGCTTGGATTTCTTTTCCGAGCCAAAAAGTATTTTTCTCCTTCCAATTTATGCACTTTGTTTGTGACCAAAATTCGACCCTCTCTGGAATATTGTTCTCATGTCTAAGAAACGGCATCTCCTACAACCCTCAGCATTCTTGATGCCATTCAAACAAGAGCTGTTCGTCTTATTAATGACCCTGTACTTACTTAAAAACTTTCTTTTCTTGCCCATCGATGAGCTGTGGGAGATCTATCGCTCTTTTATAGATACTTTTACGGCTTCTGCTCCGACGAATTATCCAGTATAGTCCCTTCTCTCAGCTCTCAACAGAGAAACTCGTGGTGCCGCACGTAGGCATCCCTATATGGTCCAACTGGACAGGCCCCGAACTTCCGATTTCGTTCGTTCTTTTATTCCTAGAGTTTCTAGACTGTAAAACCTACTGCCAGCGGAGGTCCTTTCTTCTCCCCCAAATCTTCAAGTTTTTTAAGTCCCATGTTAACAAGTTTCCTCTTACCTTACTTAAGACACCCACGGTACGTTAATAGAGACATTTTGCACCTCTTATTTTGCAATTCCGTTGTGGTTAACGTTATTCTGAGTCTGCGCAGTAACGCAAACATGATCCGTTATCGTTATTAACCATACCGGACTCCTTTAATTACGGATGAATACCGAAGAGCTTATCGTTATCGTTATCGTTATTGTTAAACTGCGTGGTTGCCAGATTGTAGAATTTTTAATATCAATTATTTAAGAAGGTTTGGTATTATAAATCCGTATTAATTAAAATATCATTGATACATAGGCTCTAATTAGCGAAAAATCCATAGCAGTAAGAAAAAGAAAATAGTGTAAAGAAATTAAACGGACTTGCATTTTTAAGGATGTTTTAATTCAGTAATTAATTTACATGTTACAATCTGGCACACTTGCATTTTATTCTACTACCAAACCTAACCTTACTTTTTGTGTTTTGCTTATACTGTATTGTTTACATCTACTTTAAAAAACAAAATCAAGAGAACTATTTGCATATATTTAAATATCAATATAACTTATGGAGAATAGAAGTAAGTACTGATTTTTCGTAAACTTTAAAATCGGTCAACCACAGGTAAAAATAGGATTATGTGTCGAAAGCGCAGACGCAAGATAATAGTTATTTATTAGATAAGTGAGTTATATTACATATAAGTCACGCAAAAAAGTTTAAGCTAAGGTAATTTTCTTAAGTGACTTATATGTAATAACTCACGTGTAATTTTATCCAACACTTTCGTATAAATCGTTTTAATATCGAAAATAATTTGAAAACGTCATCCATTATTTGTTACTTGTCATTGTCAACACCAGCAACAAAATTTTGTATTGTCTATAATTCACTAGTGAGCTAAAGGGTACTTTAGCTCACTAGTGACTTATAATACACTTTATATCCTCAAAATCTGATCAATTATGTAGATATTATATGTAAGTGTTGGATAAATTTCTTTTACAATATGCATTACAACCAAACAAGCTTGCTTTCCAAAAAATACAAAATTTTGTTGCTGGTGTTGACAATGACAAGTAACAAATAATAGATGACGTTTTCAAATTATTTTCGATATTAAATACGATTTATACGAAAGTGTTGGATAAAATTTTGTATTAGACACGTGAGTTATTACATATAAGTCACTTAAGAAAATTAGCTCTGTCGCCCTTCGGGCTCGAGAGTTAAACTTTTCTTGCGTGACTTATATGTAATATAACTCACTTATCTAATAAATAACTATAAAGAGGCTGCAAAATCTTTGTCTGAAACTGCTGCCGTAATCGTTATGTTTAATAACAATAACCATAGGAGGCCAAAAAACGTCTGTTATTTTAAGAGGTGCAAAATGTCTCTAATATTTAGGCTTTCAGCCTTCGTGGATTGTTCAAAGATAAAAACTGTAAAATTAGATGTAGAAAAGTATTTTAAATAAATCATAAAAATAGGACAAGTGTAACAGTGAAATAGCAAACTAAATATATCTCTATTGTTATCATTATCAGTAACCACACATCTCGACTTGTCATCTTCTGGCAACATCACACAAGCCGCCTTTATTTATTTTCGTATAGTACAACGTAAATTTCCGTGACTAAGCACCCATTTCTAAAGAAAAAAGGAAACTACAAAAATGTGTCATAGTAAACAACGTAGAAATCTAAAATTATGTTTACCGAGGAAGTATAAATACTGTTGTGTAAAACAGTTAGATTGTCCTATTATTTTTGGTCAAAAAACGTGATTGTATTTGTATATTAGCTTGAAAATTAAATAAATACAAATAACATGTACACAATCTTCATTTACATACACTTTTTAATACAATAGTGAGATATTTTTTTAAATCTTTGGACAAACTACGAAGGCTAAAAGCCTAAATACTAACGTACTGTGGGTGTCTTAAGCGAGGTAAGAGGGAATTTGTTGACACGGGACTTAAATATTTAAAGATTTGGGGAGGAAGGAAAGGCCTCCGCGGGCAGCAGGTTCCACAATCTAGAAACTCTAGGGATAAAAGAACGAACAAAGTGGGAAGTTCGGAGCCTGTCCAGTTGGACAGTATAAGGATGCATACGCGCGGAACCACGAGTTTCTTTGTTGGGAACCGAGAGTGGAGGAACTATACTGGACAATTCTTCAGAGCAGAAGCCATGGAAGTAGTAAAAAAGCGATAAATCCCCACAGCCCGACGATGGGTAAGAGAGGGAAGCCTTTCTGTAAGTGAACGATCATTAATGAGACGAATAGCTCTTCTTTGAATAGAATCAAGAATGCTTAGGGTTGTGAGGGACGCCATGCCCCAGATATGAGAACAGTATTCCAAGGGAGGTCGGATTTGGGATACATATAAAGTGTATAAATTAGAAGGGAGAAATACTTTTTGGCTTGGAAAGAAATCCAAGCTTTTTTGAGGCTACCATGGCTATAGGGGCTCTATTCCACTATTCATAAGCGCCTTTTTGTTTGCGTTTTATTAGTTTTTTCTTTATTTCCTCTAGGCTCTTATGAAAACAAAAAGATATTCGTTCGTGCATAGCCAACTTCACAAATTGGCGCACAACACCGCATTAAAATTTAAAATATGACAGATTTGTCAAAGTCAATCATACTTTTCATCCTATGCAAACTCATAAATAGTAAAGTTTGATACCCAATTTTGATTTTATTACTAAAGTTAAAACTTATTTAAAAGAATCCAAAGATCTTTGCGGTGTAAACTAGGCTATCAGTCAGTAGGTAGCTAACCCACAATACACGAAAGATATAGGTTAGAACATTTTATTACCGTTTTATAAAAAATATTAAATTTGTTGAAAATGATGTTTTCCACTGTAAACAACGTATTGAAAATGCTTTGGTTTATTATCTAGGGATAGTTTTCTTTGTCTAAATATGAGGCATCAAGTAAGGTAGAAAAAAAGGTGAGTTTAAATGTCTTATATTTATATTTGTGTCCCTTTAAAAATTTTGATATTTTTAGCTTCTAAAAGAGATTGCAAGAAACATATAGTCCTTTAATGACAAGGCAACTAACCCAGGAACCCCATGAAATGCATCAAAACTTAAGACCATGTTTAGATAACAGACAAAGAAGGTCCTACAAAAATACCGCATAAAATTTTGCCTCAACACTGATTAATAACTTGTCTATTGTTAATTTTAAAATGAGTGCACTTGAATATGGAAAGGTATTATTTCATTGCTCTTTTTAATGGAAGAACAAAAGCAACTGTGAGTAAAATTTGCATTAAATGTATACTAATATTTTCATAAAATTATTTCAATTATCCATGAGATACCGTCCCAGTTTCTTTAAAAAGATATTCAATTTTACTTTTTGTATTCGTGTCTCTTCTTCCTTTTACCAGTTCACAGCTCGAAAACCCTTACGTAACTAAACCTAACCTAAACCAATGATCTTTTCATAGGAGCAATATTCTCTTTTACTTAATGGCTTTTAATCTTTCTTTTATAATTTATATACTCTACAATGTCCTAAGTTAACCCTGCTAATGCTAAAAGTTAAAATAATTCTCATTAAACTCGTATTAATCTTTAAAGAAAAACCTACGTTTGCTTATTTAAACCTGAAATTTGTATTTTTTATTTTTAGGTTACTGCCAGATTGTAAAATTATTTGTACTATACGGAAAACACTAGAAAGTGTCTGGATTTAATTGATTTTTCAAGCTGGTGTATTATTTAGGAAATATATTTTATATAAACTGGGAGTATTTTTAAGAGCTTATCTGCAAAAATATTCAAGGACAAAAACTTAGTGTTTATAAAAACAACGTTTATATACTCAAATGTACTTTTTTATTGTAAACCTAAGAATTAAAATAAAGGCAAAAAAATAATATTGATTGTTTTAATTATTTTTTACAAATTACAAAAGCTTGGTAATTTATGTGTGAGTCATGTTGGGCATTATTATTTTGATTATTATCGATCATTTGATATGATTCTTGAACTATTATGCAATTTTGACTTCTGGAATGGTCCTAAGGGATATTCATAGTCTTCTAGAGTCCTACAAATAAAATTATTATTATTAAATGAAAAAGAAAACAACTAGCAATAAAAGGTTTTGATAATTTAGGTACTCTTTGTTTAAAATCATGCAAGTAACAAATGTGTTTTGCTATCTTTGGGTACCTATTTATTTCAACTAATAATAATTACCGATATGTACTGACAATTTATAGTAATTCTCTTGAAAGGGAGCAACTATGATTTTGCCCAATATCAAAAACATTCCTATTCTCACTATATTCCCCGTCTTTTTGCACAAAATTCTTAATATAACAGTAAGTTAGAACATACTATTTAATTAAGCAGCAAAAAAAAAAATAACCAGCCCCTTTTTATTAGTTCTGTGCCCCTGTATATCAAATTTGGTCAAAATGGGGTTGCTCCAACTTTCGAGACGATTACCCAATTTGCATAAATAAGACAAATATTTTTAAAATATTACCTTTTTGAACTAAAAGAAATTTACCATAAATGTTTTTTTCTAAATAGGTATGAGTTTACTTTAGTTTACTTACCTTAAGTAATATTTTAATGTAGTTTGCTAATCTCCATTTCCAGTCTTTGTCCTAATCTAACATTCCGTACAAGTAGGTACGTAACACTCAATAAAGGCCTTCTTTTAGAAAGTATAAATGGAAGATGGTAAAAAAGTTATATGCAATAACTTGTTAGTTACTTTTCCAAAGCAATAAGTAATTTTTGATAGTTTTTCTTTTCAATCTATATTTTGACAACTCACATATTAATTTTACTCCAAATGAGCTTCAGGCTACCGCTTTCACGCTCTTTTTCGCTTTTGCGCCGACGGAGCTGCAGGAGACGGCTTCACGAACCCTTTTTGGTTATAGGTTATGTGATTTAGAAACTATTTTGCTTACAAATGATTATTCTGGCTGCGGAGGACAATGTTAATTATTTATTTGCTTCTTGTATTTCAATTAAAGTGTATACTTTGTTTTTAATAGCTTAGTTAACTGATTTTTTCAACTTTAATTTCACATTAAAGGAATTTTAGGTTATGTTATGACTTTGAATTTTGTCAGATGTCAGATGGTAATACAGATTTCTGTTTTATGACCGCCTGTTTTAAAAACAAGTGAAGGTTATTCGTTCGTTAAAAAAACAGATGAAGGTTATACGCTCCCGGAACGAATACGTTCAGCGAACGAATGAGTTCAATTTAGCAGAATTGAGCCCTTGATACAATGTGTTATATGTTAAGGTTACTTTCAAATGTGACGCCCACAAGATTGAAGGTGTCTTTGTTCTGTAAAACTTGGCCGCTCATAACTAGAGGATGGTTCTTTGATGACTCTTTTTCGCGACAAGGAACATGATTGTGTTTTGGATGCATTAAAATGGACGAGATTTTTGGCGCCCCAATCCAATATTAAATTAAGATCCTGCGAAAGAGATATCTGCATCGCTCTGCGTTTGTTTTCCAAGTCAGGTTTAGAGATGGGTTTAGAAACCTGAAAACTGGAGTGAAGGGTACTATCGTTGGCGAAACTATGAATGGAATTGGTTGTGGACGAGAGAAGGTCGTTGTTGTGAAGAAGGAACAATGTTGATGCCAGAACTGAGCCTTGAAAATTTCCCAATAGTTTTATTTTATTTATAGTTTTATTTTTCAGCGCTGAATTAAAATAAATCACTTTTTTCACGATCGTTAAAAAACATGCAGTTTTTTAATCGTTAACATGAAGATAAAGTACTCCATTCTAGGACACTACAAAAAGTGTTAAAAAAGTAACTTTTTTAACACTTCGAAGCTTTTTCACACTTTGAATTAGTGTTTTGTTTCCATGCCTACTACAATAAACCTAAATATCAATTTATGCAATGTATAAACAGTAAACGCGACATCACCTGAACCAAACGGTCAAATTGCCTTTGATTTCGTCATTATTTCTTTTAGTTCATGTGTCACTAGTTTTAAAATTTGACAGTTTGCAAATAAATTTAATAGAAATTATTTAAACTTATTAGTAATAATGAATTTAAATGACTAAGAAATTTAAAAGGAGTTTATACTGTTTAAGTATTATTTCTACAAAAAGTAAGTACATACAATTTTCGAAAATTAAATATTTAATGCATTAATAAAGAGGATATAATTGTCTCTTAAAAAATAAGAAGGCTATGATTTTTGTTGCGATATAATGGCTGTGCTGCAAAATTTAAAATTTATTAATTTAGATAAATACAAAAAATATATTATATTAACGACGTAAATATCTAAAGTTATGTTTACCGAGCGTAAGGATCAATCAACTTACATATGTCCGAAATCACTCTGTCCCTGATAAAAAACCGAAAATATATGTAAATTTAAGTGTTTTATTAGTCACTTTTCATTACTTTCAATTAAAACAAATCCTAACAAATGATTATTGTTTTTATTTCTGCAGTTTATTGTATTTATTAGTTCTTCAAGTGATCTTAACTGACGTGTTATAAAAAGTTTCGTATCGTAATAAAATATATAAAAAATTAAATATTAAACATACTTTTACATCGTAAAAACGTAAAAACACATAATAAAGCAGTCAAAGTTCGAACCAAAGTAGACATGTTCATAATGTTTTCTTTGCAATTTTTTCCAAAAAAAATATTTATAAAAAAGCCGCAAAATATGTGTCATAGAAAATAATGTAAAAATCCTAAATTAATATGTTTAATAAAAAAGTATAATAATTTTTGTATAATTAATTTTTTCTTTTAAATTGATTTTTGTAACCTGTGTGTAATTCAATCTTTTTTAATTATTTTTTCAAAAACCTTAAATAGATAATATTTTAGTAATGTTTAATAAAATACAAGCATTCACCAACATTTTGATATATTAATGATATAAATTATTATTTATATATCGTATTTACATTTGAAATTTCATTAAAGAAAAAAATTATATGAAAGGATATTTTGACGACTGAAGGACAAAAGTGGTTTCGCGAAGCGCAAATGAGCTAATTTAGCATTTTTGCTTTAACCTTTGTATTGAGTGATAGATATCAAACCGATTAAAGGTTGCGTTAAGAAATTATGATGGTGGACAGCGTTACGTGCTGGGCTGAGCATCCCAGACCTGATTTAAAGTTAAGCCGGCTACTCATTACGCGGTACTTGGCGAGCAACTTGACTCAGAATATACTTGGCAAGTATTTTTCGAGGTTTAAGTAAGCTATCTACGTTACGTGTCTACTTATAGAATTGCGAGTTTTGGAAAGTACAAGTAATAAACAACAAGTAGTTTTTAAAGATGGACGAAAGTAAAACGACAGTTTTAGCTGTTTTTGTATCAATCAGTTGTGGTTATATTTTTATTTAAAAATAGAAAAAGAAGCGCAAATGTAGAAGGTGGTGGGTTACATCTTTTAACAATAGTAAAGATAGGTGGGTATTTTTTTTTATATATAAAGTGGGGCTGCTACCGGCGCCACTCGACTAGCGCCAGCTCGTTTGCATATGGAAACGTGTTAGATCGTTTGGCGCCAGTTGCCTTGAGGCACAAAGCAATGCACCATCAGTAAAAGTTTAAGACGGGTGTACTCATTGGTGCATTTGATGCGGCGAATATCGGTCAGTCTAGTTTTTACCAATACTAAAATAATAGCACCATCAAATGGCTAGTAGCCATTATAATACCACTATTGCTAATTACACCAGAAAAAGTTCAAAGTCCTCGAAAAAAAAACGTTTAAAGATACAACCACAGCTTAACAACGTACCGCCTAATAATATTCGACTTAAATTATTAAGACGCAAATACAGTTAAAATATACCAACCAAACTTTAATAGTTATTCCCGCGACCCTTCAATTCGACTTGCCAAGTAACGCCTAATGTAGCGCCGGTAAATAAATTGCCAAGTCAAGTACTTGGCTCCTTTGACTTGTGATTGTTTTTGCTACAGCTCGGGAAGTGCAAGTAACTTGCCAAGACTAAACGTGTCGTCGTATATACCGCGTAGTGGGTAGCCGGCTTTAGGAAAATTAGCTAGACCTATTATACTAATAAATAAAATTAGAAAAAAATAACTGAATTTTTTAAAAAAATTTAAAAACGCTGACATAAAATATTTTGATATCTGATAAAATTTGGCAAGATTTTTTTACACATATAAATGTGTACTGTATTACAAACTATTAATTAGCAACCCAATTTTGCATTATAATAGAATCAAATTTCAATCATGTTTTAATGGTATTGTTATAATAGATAAGTATGGAAACATCCGGTAAAAGTTGATTCCCTAAAAATAAGATACTTGATAGGGTTTTTTAAAGAAATTAAGTATTAAAATTAAAACACCCGTATTTATGTTATGTATGTAAAGTCAAATAACATTCTAATTATTGGTAAAATTTAAAATTATTGTAAATCTTTCAGAACCAAATTATGTAACACTGTCAATATTTGTAGATACCAATTGTTTTAAGAGTTTTTTTTTATTAAAAATAGTGTTATTGATCGGGACCTTACGCAGAAAGGAATTATTGGTGGGAGAAGAATAAAAAAAATACGTTTTGTCAAAAATGTAATTTTTGCTTAAGAGTTGCATTTTTGCTAATATTGAAAATTATTTTATGATTCATTTGTTTTCTAAATTTTGTTTTCTTTTTAAAATTATTTATTTCTTTTTAAATTTAAACAAAATATTATTTGGCTTTTCTCCAGAATAAAATTAAAAAGTTTATTTAATAATTTAAGAAAATTAAAACTTTTATACATTATGAAGAACTATTCTGCTCTTACACAATATCATAAAAGTTAGGATTACTTTAAAAGAAATAAAATAATGTAATATTTAATATTAAGTTACTTACAATAAAAAGTTTCAATTTATAAACAAAGGTTCATTAGCACTTTGTTGAAATTATTTTAATCCAATAAAATAAAATCATAACAAGACGCCAGACGAGAACTGGGCAATGGTTTCGTCTCAAAAATGTGGTAAATAGTTTACCATAAATGTGGTAAACAGTTTACCTAAAAAGTTACTGATTAACTTGCTAGAAAACTAAAAAACATTTAAATATGAAATGTCTGATGGACATTTTATTATATGGCTAAACATTTTTAACTATTCATTTTATCTGGATAAGATACCTAATAGGTGTATCTTTTACCAGTTAATTTTTTACAAAAGTAATGTCGAACTCCAGTGTCCATCAGACATTTCATTTTTATTTTTTTAATCAGTTTTCTAACAAGTTTATTAATAAGTTTTTAGGTAAACTGTTTACCACATTTTTGTAAAGTTGTTTACCACATTTTTGAGACGAAGCCCAGTTCTCGTCTGGCGTCTTGTTATGATTTTATTTTATTGTATTAAAATAATTTCAACCAAGTGCTAATGAACCTCTTTTCATAAATTAAAACTTTTTATTGTAAGTAACTTAATATTAAATATTACATTATTTTATTTCTTTAAAGGTAATCATAACTTTTATGATATTGTCTAAATGCAGAATAGTTCTTCATAATGTTTAAAAGTTTTCTTAAAATGTTAAATAAACTTTTATTCTGGAGAAAAGCCAAATAATATTTTGCTTAATATTGAAAATTGTTACAAAAAGTGGTTAAAACTCGGGATCAAGAACTGCATATCTTAATTATGCGGCAGGAATAAGTATTGTAATAATAGTACTATAAATAATTATATTTTTACTTTTTTCTATTAATATATTTAAAATATTGTTTATATGTACTAGTTTCAATAGTTCTTGGCTAACTAAAAAAATACAAGACCCCGCGCCGTGTCCAATTTATCATTTATTGGTTTCATTGGTTCACACTCAACAAAAGGCAACGCAGGGTATCACCTGATACTTTAAAGTCATTTGAATTTTTATTATCTAATAGTGAATTTTATTTTAGTTTTTCATAATTTTCTTTTTCAACGATCGTTAAAAAAATTTATAGAAATTATTAAAATTAATAGTTAAAATGAATTTGAATGACTAAGAAATTAAAAGACATTTATACTGTCTAAGTATTGTTTCTACAAAAAGTAAGTATATACAATTTTCTAAAATTAAATAATAAATGCATAGTTATGAATAGAATCATTGTCTCTTAAAAAATAAGAAGGCTATGATTTTTTAATTGCAATATTATGGCTGTTCTGAAAAAATTAAATATAATAAATTTAGATAAATAAAACATGTATAAAATGGTATTTTGGGAAATTTTTATATGGTTATTCGTCATTATTTCTTTTAGCTCATGTGTCACTAATTTTAAAATTTGACAGTTTGCAAATAAATTTATTAGAAATTATCAAAAATAAATAGTTATAATGAATTTGGATGACTAACAGATTGAAAATGAATTTATACTATTTTAATATCGTTTCTACCAAAAGTAAATACATACAATTTTTTAAAGTTAAATAATAAATGCAGAAGTACCTATAAAGAAGATAATTGTGTCTTAAAAAATAGGAGGCTATGATTTTTGTTGCAATATAATGGCTGTGTTGCAAAAATTTAAATTAAGGAGTTTAGATAAATACAACATGTATAAAATGGTATTTTGAGAAATTTTTGTTAAAATAAGTTTTACTTTATGCCCTTGTTACATAAATTACCATTTTGCTTCACTGGCACTTTTTTTAGACTTGTAATATAGCGTTACCATCTGTAGCTTTTTATCTAACGAATAAGTCATTATGAAAAACGAATATAAAATCTACTAATAAATTTAAAAAATTCAATGATTTTGAAGTGTCAGGTGATGCCAGATATTTTATATCGATATATTTAATTAAATCATATAAACCGAAAGCGTGACTGTTTAAGCGTCAATAACTTAGAAACAGTTAAAGATAGACTTATTAAAAACATTGACCATAGAATCCAAAAATCTAATAATGTACGGGGTAAGTTTTTTGTTTTTATGGTAATTTTCTAGAAACCTGCGGCAACTCCGATTTTAACAAAATTTGGTATACGGGGGTTTTGGAGCGCTGATCACGAATCTGAAAGATTTTTTGGCGGAAACGTTTTGTTCTCGAGGTATCCATCATCAAAGCTTTTAAAACCCCGTTTTTCTACGTTTTTACATTATTTTTGCATTAAATTGCGTGGCTTTTCTTTGATAATGCGGCAACCATACATACACATAGGGCTTCATGGCACACTGGGATTGAAATGATTCAAAGTATAGCTATGCAATTTAATGCAAAAATAATGTAAAATACGTAAAAACGGGGTTTTAAAAGGTGAAAATCAAATATTGTGTGCCACTTTAGCTTTAAATCAAGAATTGTGTGCAAAAAGAAGGAGGAGTATTGTAAAAATAGGATTAGTTTAAATTTAAAGTCTAATGATGAAAATCTTAAGAACGAAACGTTTCCGCCAAAAAATTCTTTTAGATTCGTGATCAGCGCCCCAAAAAACCCAGTATACCAAATTTCGTTAAAATCGGAGTTGCCGCAGGTTTCTAGAAAATAACCGTTTTTTTTTATTACAATTTTCAAATTCGCCAAGTTAAAATACATCGGTTGGCTATCTTAAATTTCTTTAAAAATACGGGGAAAGTCAGAAAACATGTCGTATTTCTTATTAAATGGAATGCCCTGTAGAGTACCCATGACTAAAACATATAGTGTTGGTGTTCCGACAGCTGTTTAAGGAAAAGAAATGTCATACATTTTTAAATTAAAAACTCCTTTATGTCAATAGTAATAAACCTATTAATTTTCCAACACCTACTCGACTGTAGAACAATGTAACATTTTCCCTCACATCATAAACATAACATGGCTTAAAATGTTGCACGCGACAGTTAAAATTGCAAAACTATGCATTTGACGAGACATTCGAAGCCATATAACCATTAATTTCTTGGGTTAAAATGTTTAACCAAGCCTATGGAATAACACAAAGTGATTACAATGATTTTTTGAATCTAATAGAACCAATTGCTTAATGATAAATTACAATGGAGGCAATAAGTTGTTTATTAATGAAGAGGTGTACAGTGGTTTATGTTAGCTTATTGGTTATCAAGTGTAAAAATGTTTTGGAATTTTTCTGCGACAAGTCCGATTTTGACAAAATTTGGCATACGAGGGATTTTCGAGGCGCTGATCACAAATCTGAAAAAAGAATTTTTTGGCGAAAAAGTTTCGTTTTCGAGATATCCATAATCAAAATTAAAATTTAAATTGATTTTATTTATACTATATTCCTCCTTCATTTTTGCGGACAATTCTTGATTTAAAGCTAAAGCGGCATACAATATTTGATTTTTACCTTTTTAAACCCAGTTTTTCTACCCATTTTACATTATTTTTGCAATATATTGCATAGATTTACTTTCAATTGTTTTCAGCCGCAGCAGGCTATGACGTCACCGTGTATACATGGTTGCAGCATTTTGAAGTGAACTTTCGCAAATTAATTGATAAAAGCTGGAAAATATATAGAAAAACGAGGTTTTAAAGGGTGAAAAACAAATATTGTATGCCACTCTAACTTTAAATCAAGAATTGTATGCAAATATCAAAGAAATATAGTAAAAATAGGATTAGTTTAGGTTTGAATTTTGATGATGGATATCTCGGAAATGAAACATTTCCGCCATTTTTTTAGATTTGTGATCAGCGCCTCAAAAACCCCCATATACCAAATTTTGTTAAAATTGGAGTTGCCGCAAGTTTTTAAAAAATTACCAGTGTTTTAATAGTTTAATAGTTTTACTCCAAAAAAAACCTTTTTTATTGGTTAAAAAATAATTAAATTGTTTTTTTGTGTATTAACCTTTTTACGTAAACCTTGCTTTTGTCAAATGTGTATTAGAATATCAAACTTTTCGACAGAGTCAATTTAATTTGCATTGCTCCATGAAGCAGGTAAATTTTACAACTAGGCTCTAGTTTTTGTTTTTTTATTATTGTACCATTTAGAGTTGTACTCTGTGAGTATTGATTTAAATAAATAAATAAATAAATAAATAAATAAATAAATAAATAAATAAATAAATAAATAAATAAATAAATAAATAAATAAATAAATAAATAAATAAATAAATAAATAAATTAAATTAAATTAATAAATAAATAAACAATATTCGCTAATGTCAAAAATAAATGAAAATCCACACAATAAATAATTTACCAAAGACATGGTAAACCTACTAAAAAAATTTAAAACCAATAAATGTTGTACAGGCGTCTGCTTTGTGTCGTCATGACAAATCACAAGTGGTTTTAATTTGCCCCCAAATTTAAAGCGAAAAACCTTAAATGATAATTATGCCAAAGCTTAATTTTTTTAAAAGTTTCTATATGAAAAAAAGTGATATAACCTATATTTGATTTAAAATAAATGTCTGTTTTTGTAATTAGGTACTGAAAAACTCGAAAGTGCATTATTACTACACACTTAAAATAAAATACAATTAACGGACTTTAAGCTGTCCGTACATGAGTCGGTGCAACAGCAACGCGGACGCGATTTTTACGAGCTTCAACAGCACGAAGGCATATTAGCGTTTTTGATCTCCGCGTCCTTTATTAAACAAATGCAATACAAAACCGTTCTGTATTTTGTTTACAGTGTGTTATTCATATGTTTGTGTCTGGTTTTTACAGGGAAAACTAGAGTTACCTTAAGAAATTTTTAAACCAAAAATGAATTTGTTTAATATTAGATTTGTGGAGGAGACTGAAAAACGTCCCGTGCTTTATAATTAAACTTTAAAAGAATATTTGCAAAAAAATTACACAGAAAGAGCTTTGAATTAAATAGCAAAAGAAGTCAACCTGTCAGGTAAGAAAATATTTTGTTTTTTGTAAAATAAAGTTTAGTAGAATTTGGGCTTTTGTGAACTTCTCTTAGAGGGCTCTATTATGACACTGTTTGACCAGGTGGGATAATCTAAAGGGGTAGTTTTTCCCCATTACGATCGGGTTCGGGGAACATCGGGTTTTTGATCGAAATGTGATTCCATTGGCTTAGAATATAGTAAAAATTAACCATTAAACGTATGTATATCTCTGTACGATTGTCGCCACTTCAACCACGTATATATGCGTACATACTGTCGAAAGCTTGTCGAATCTCTGTCTCGTCGCTGTTTTACCAACCCATGTGCGGAGTGCCTTAGTTACAAAGAGTAACAAAAACCATGTCGACAGTACCTAAGTATGTCAATTTTTTATAACATTTTTTTCTAACTTTATAATATATTTTCTTACAAGAAACCTAAAGCAGAATTTGTCAGATTTTTTTATAAAAGTTAATGCATCATCTTTCACTGTATTAGATGAACCTTATAAATTTTAGTAAAAGTTAAAGGATATACATACAGTAGGTCAAAAACACTTAAAACTGTTTTAGAGTAAAGTATATTCTTATTTAAAAAAATACAACAAAATGGTAAATAGAAAAGTCGTGTAAAATCAAATACGGAGTCATGGAAACATATTTAAGTGTTTAAAGTTTTTGATTTTTTGAAAAATTGTAAATCAATTCTGTATGATATATATTTTTTTAATTAATATAATACAATATATACAGCCAACTAACTTTTAAACAAATAAATTAAATAAAAGCTTTATATAATTTAACTGGATTTATATACTATGTAAGGCTTTCGCGGCCATCTTCTACTACACTTAAGTTTTTGGGCTATTCGGCCGACGTTGTAGATTTTGTATCCTGGTAGACTACTTGCGTACTACTCGAGAAAGTTTAACGTAATATGAGATTTGTAAATACCTACAAAAACCTTAAAATTTAAAAATACTGAGACCGCCCTCGGGCAATATAGAGACTTTTCTCGAACAGTTTAGAAAAAATTCTTTCAACAATTTTCTCAGAGAACAAAAAACATCGTCATAGCAGGTGATTTTAACATTGAAATGCTGAAAGATAATGAGAATCGAACTAACTTTTTGTCATTAATGTCTTCTTTTAATTTAGTCCAAACCATATTTGAAAATACAAGAATAACATTAAACGGGGGTAGCTGTGTTGACAATGTTTTTGTAAATTGTGAATATGTAAATAGCTTAGTTTTCGAGGCGTTTGTATCAGATCATACCGCTCAAAAGATTCATTTTCGGTCTCGTGAATTTTTTAAACAAAGTCCACAATATAAAAGACATTTCACAGAACAAAATAAAAAATTTTTATAAACTCGATAAAAGATCAAGACTGGGTGGATGTTTATGAAGTTAATGATCAGAATGTAAATACACAATGGAGTAAATTCATGAATATTTTTGGCTTAATTTTCAATCAAAACTTTCCATTAAAATTAATAAAAAATTCAACAAAAAAACAAAAACTCTACAAAGAAAATGATCAAGTTAAAGCATGTAAAAATAAACTGGATGTTTTATTAACTTTATCTAGGCACGACGATCAATACAAAACAGAATATAAAAAGGCTAAAAAGAATATGATAATCTTCTAAGAGCGGTAAGATCTGAAGAATATGATAGAAAAATAGGTCTCTCTGATAACAAGACAAAGTCAATGTGGTCAATATGTAACGAAATTATTGGCAAAAAAACAAAGGTGATATTAATGTAAATGGTGATCCCAGTGAAATTGCGAACCAATATAATCAATTTTTAGTATCTATTGTGCCGGAGTTATTGACTAAATTGAAAAGTAGACCATTTAAGTGTAAAATAAAAGCAAATGATAGATCAATGTTTTTAAAGCCTGTATCCCCACGTGAAGTATGTAAATTGGCAAAACAATTAAAAAATAAACATAGCAGTGGTATTGATGAAATACCAACAAGCATTATCAAATTGGTAGTACCTCACATTAAGAATATTCTGAGCCATTTAATAAACAATTCTTTCAAACATGGTGTGTTTCCTAATCAGCTTAAAGTTGCACTAATAAAACCATTGTTTAAAAAGGGTGACCCAGAAATTATCGCCAACTATAGGCCAATTAGTCTGTTACCCAGTTTCTCAAAGATATTTGAATTAGCTATTTGTGAACGACTGATTGATTTTTTTGTCAAATGCAACTTATTAAACAATCACCAGCATGGATACACATCTGGTAAATCAACGGAAACGGCAATTTTTCAGTTCATAAAGACAATTTTAAAACATCTAGAGAGTAAGAAAATGGCACTTGGAATTTGCTTGGACTTGTCCAAAGCTTATGATTGCATAGACAAGGAATTGCTTCTTAAGAAATTAGATTTATATGGTATAAGGGGTAAGGCTTTGAAACTGTTGAGATCTTATTTGCTGGATAGAAAACAAAAGTAAAAATTACAACAAACGGTACTACCTATTTTTCAAATTTTCTGAACAATGAATGGGGAATAGCTCAGGAAGTATTTTAGGTCCTATCCTGTTTGTGATTTTTATCAATGACTTGCAGGCCGTAGCAGACTTAGATAGCGAAAGTATTACATGTTATGCTGATGATACAAACCTACTTATCGGTGGTGGAAGTATTAGTGAATTATCAGAGAAGGGATCTAATATTTTTCTAAAGCAAGCGATTGGTTTATAGAAAATAGGCTTTTACTCAATCAAGATAAAACTAATTTAGTAATGTTCAGTACAAAACAATGCACTACACAAAAACCACCAAATTTACAAATATTTAATACAGACTTGAAACTTGAAAAAGGTGTTAATTTTTTAGGTTTAACAATTGATGAATTTCTAGATTGGTCAGAACATATCAACAACTTACTAGGTAAATTAAACTCAGTATGCTATGCTATCAGAGTCATTGGTAAATATATGAGTGAGAAAACCCTAAAAGTAGTGTACTTTTCCAATTTTCAGTCTGTTCTAAAATATGGAATTATATTCTGGGAAAAAATACTCAGGTACAAAAATTATTTGTAGTACAGAAACGCATTCTACGGTCAATAAAAGGAATGGGTTACAAAGATAGTTGCAGAGGTATATTTAGGAGTGAAGGAATACTGACAGTATATGCTTTATATATTTATGAATCGCTAGTATTCTTTTTTAAAAATCGGGAAAGTTTTGATCTGCAAACATTTCATGGGTATAACACAAGAACTTTAAATGTTAACTATCCCAACCACCGACTAACATTGACTGAAAAGAGTCCATATTACATGTGCCTAAAACTTTTTAATCACTTACCGAATAATATCAAAAGCATAACAACGCAAAAAGCTTTAAATATAATGTTAAGAAATTACTGGTGGAATTAGAGCCATATTCACTCCATGATTTTGTGTGTAGTTAATAGGTCTAGTAAATGTAGTATTTAGTATAAAACTTCTCTAAAATTGATTTGTGACGCTGTTTATTTTTGTGTTTTAATGTTTTTGTAAAAATGTATTTTAACACAATTTTAAAT